>JASXSY010001382.1:0-276439 GCA_034509805.1 Sipha maydis
CGAAACAACGGAAGGGAAGAATCGGTTTTGACTTTCTAATAACGTGACGGTGAGCATGGTTTCATGACCAATGAGAAACGAATAAAAATTCAGTATCGAATATAAAGTATAAAAAAAAAAACTAGATAATCGAATATATAATTTTATAATTTATATAGGAAGTAAGAAAAAATAACGTGTAAAATAATTATTATTCGTATTGTGTGTGTGTGCGTAATGTGTGTATGTGTGTTGGTTATAAAATTCGTGTATGTGTGTAAAACTGAACGAACATAACACGCACGTCTGCGACGAATATATAAAAGGTTGTTTCAACTGACATAAAAATTGTCCATTAGCATCTTATAGAGGCCGGTAATTAACGTACTGATTAGAGACATTTTTAGCGTATACATATATCTATGCGTACCAATTTGTCGATTATGAGGTCTTTCACATTGTCGATTTTCTGAGATAAATAAATTTGACAATTAACTAGCGCCGTCTACTCGTATATCCTTCTCTCCCCCTACTTGTTGCATACACACACGCGTGCGCATACTGCACACACGCTCGACGCTCGTAAGAAGGCTTGAACGGATTGTGACAGTCGTCTCCCGAAAGTCGACTGGAAATTTGTGAGTCCATCTCGAGGGCATTCGGATCTTCTGGTCCGCAACGCTTTAAGCGTTGATCGCGGCAACAATTTTAACGTCGCCCTAACCTTGGGAATTTTGATTCGTACACGGTTTTCACACTTATATACGTATTGCAAATACGCTTATGTTTACCATACATACCAAACCCATGTGTAATATACAAATTATTATAATTATTTATATTTGTTGTATAACCGAGAAGCGTGCGCGTGTGCGCTCAGAAAGCTGTACGGTGCGAACAAATCTAGCGCAAGGTAATATATTATAATATTGTCACATCAAGAAATTATCATGCAGCGAAGTTTAGGTTGGCAATATGTCACCGATGTGGACATCGGGTGTCCTGCATTACAATCAATTATCAGTGACGAGTACGATGATTACGAGCGGTTAAGAAACCGACACATGGCAGTGAAGCGGCCGAGCGCGAAGTCCGTACAAATCATAGTTATTGTCGGTGTCCGGTTGTTGCATTTCAATTTATCAAGAAACAGTTGTTTAGTAACGGTCCGACATGCAGGACGTTAGCGTTATGAGAGCGCAGCGTATTAAATGATACTTAATATTTATGTATTTTACTGTAATATACTCACGCTTGGATATTGCATAGTTTTATCTCTGGATTTGTCTTCCGGTTTGATCCAAGCCATTTGGCTGGGAGACTTGTTTTGCGGTGTTGCGTAAAAAAAAAACTCTTATCGCGGTCTGCAAAAACACACAAACACTCGCGTATAATTAATTTTTTTTTTGCTGTATACGTATATAATGTCGCGAAAACCACTCGTGTCGATTTACAGTTGTTTCTATGTCTCTGTATCCGTCTCTCTCTCTATTTCTCTCTCTAGAAATTTCGATTTTTTTTTTTTACAATGATCTATCGTTCACGTATCAGCACGAAGGGCATGCAAGATACAATGAGATGAGCAGTTGCTTAAGATCTGAGCGGTATAAGTTTCGCACGGAGCTTGTGATTGACCAACCGAATTGATACGAACGGATTGCGATATCCCATCGAAAACTGTCTGGGATCAGAACACTCGCCGGATTAGCGGCGGCTGGCCTTTGCCAACATCTACCGACGGACACGACTGCGAAGGTTCTGTACGACAAAAAGTTATCAGAGCCGGTTTCTTGTGTATAGTATTCTCTTATATTCGTGGGCGCAATTCGCGATCGAAACGTAGGTCGTTGCGGTGCGCGACAAGTGGCGTACCTGCGTTACGACGGTAATGATATGCGGCGGCGACGTCTCCGGGTATACGCAGCAGTGCAGTAGTGTTCGTCACGGAAAAGTGAAAAAATAAAATGTTTTCGCGTCGCGTACGTCCACTGCAGAGAAGGCTGAGACGAGAGAGAGACGAAAAAATGCGCGTCGCGGAAAATGTGTTGTATTATTATTTATCACGTATTTATAACTATTGTCCGCGGATGAGAATAAAATAAATGCCGCGGAGATGTATATTATATATACTAGCGGTGCAGTGAGCAGTGCATGACTGAAAGGCACTACGTGTACGCGGCGGAGGAGTAGGGGACGGCATGCTTGCGTGCGCGTGTGTTCGTGCGCGTGTGTGCGTGTACGTTGCACAGTCACGGAACCTGTTGCCGCCGTCGTGCCACTTCTCTGATATTATAATATTTTTTATTTTTTTTTTTGCCTTTCGGGGCCGCTGTTCGGGCGGCATTGCGGCCGCGGAGGGGATGGACGGACGGCTCGGGGAGACGGGAAACGCGCGCGCGTTATCGACGGTATAACACGGTACGCTTCCATACGGTATGGGTTAGGCCCAATGATAACAGTAATCATGGTAATAACACTGTCAGCGGCACAGGTAAGATCGGTCAACCTCACCGCGTCAGTAATCCGCCCCCTCCCGGCCCCCACCGACCCCTCGGCGCAACGTTATAATAATGATAATGATACTCGTGTGCGACCCCGCTATGTTTTGCCCATTCATCGCGGTTTCGGACCGCGGAGAGGGAGGACGGTCATGACGCGTTCCGGTGACGGGCGTCTCGCGTGGGGACTTCCCTGGAACGCCGTCGTCGGGGTGTTAACCTCCTCCTCTTTCTCCTCATCATCATCCTACCACTACATCCCGTTCACCGCAACCATTTATGCGTCATCCCCTTCGGTACCCCTCCGGCTCGCGATGTCGTCTGTTGACCACGGCACTCATGCCCCTTCCCCTCTCGCCAACCGGTACCCGCACGTCCTCGGCCCCGCGCGGCTATTTCTGGAGCAATTACGAGAAAAGAAAAATAATATAATAACCCACGACGGAATGAATTGCTAACGAATTAATATCGGACGCGTGCGTCATAACACGCGAGTAATTACCGCGAAATCGCGCAAATCAAATTGGCGAGGGAGAAGGTAAGTTTCTAGAGTGAGCGAGCGGGAAAGAATGAGAACCGGTGGGATAGAAAAAATAATACAGAAAAAAAAAACACCGTTACGCTAACGTTTCGCCAGAGGCCAGAGGTTACACATGTATTATGTCTTTTCTAGAGCGTGGATTTCCCCCCCGAAGAATTCCTTACTGTCGGATTACGCACCGCAGTTGGATCATTTGCAAATTTTCCAAATACACGTTCATTATCGGCGACGGTTTTTAATGCGACGCGCTAAATTGTAAGATTATTCATTGATCGCAATAACTTGGCCGAGCAATTCTACGGCGTAGACCCCGGTTGATGGCTCTCACGTATTGCTCATCTATCTATTTTTTGAGTTTTTTTTTTTGCTTTGAGATTAATTAAAACGCGGTTATCGTAAATATACGAAACCAACGGATTAAAAACTGAGGTACGTAATATAAAGAAAAAAAGGAAACAATATAGGTCTCCAGACAAGACATAAGGCCTTGAGACTTCTTATCTCTGTAAAATATCAATGAAAAATTAAAACCATTGTTCGTGTCGTGAGATATACATAAATTGTATCGACGGTTTATTATTATTTCATTCGAAAGTCGACTACATCACGCGTGAATAATAGAGAGAGCTACGGTTTAAAAACATCATAGTTTTCTCCGTACACTACCGAAATCGTAAATTTCATAGACATGTAAATAGGTGTTTATTTTTAGATGGGTGATTAAGTTTCCTAAAAATGATTGGGGTTTAAATAACGTGCAATAAAGTGGTATATACTAGGAATCTTCCGGGTAGATGATTAACCAGATACAGAGTATTTGCCGAGTAAAAATTAAAAAAATTGAAATTTAAATTGAAATTAAATATACCGAGTACCAGGTAAAGGCTGAGTAAAAATGCAATGTTACGCCGGGTAGCGGATTAGAGCCAAGTCTTGATTATAACATCAAGTTCTCGGCAATCAAGTAATTACCGGATACCCGTTATATATTTAATTAATATTAATTAATAACAAAATGAAAATAATTACATTGCGCTTCCTCATCATCGTCGATTGGATTCATATTTTACAGTATTGATTGAATTAAAACGTTTAAGTTATTAATAAATTTAGAATTATAAACAGGCAACAAATAAAAAACAACAGCAAAAATGATAAGCGATTTGTGACTGGTGGGAAATTGTTGGGGAATAATTTAGATCATATACTACAGTATATGATCTAAGGGAAATAATGTGTTTAGATATCAGATTGTTATGATATATTTTGACGATTTATGATATTTTATGATTGTTATAATTTATTAATAAATACGGAATTTATTTTTCCAATTCATTGAACAGAACATCATTTATTCACAGTAACAATCACCTATTATAAATTGGTTTGTTAATCCTAAATATACCAAAATAAATTATAATTAATTTCTCGGAATTTTTCGTGTTTTATTAATTTATAAGCATGTTTGTATGCACATATTATTAGTTGATTACTATTTAAGAATCGAGTAAAAGTGTATTAATAGGCCAAGTACCAAGTGTTGGCCAAAAAAATAAATTAATTATTACACCGAGTACTTGGTACTCGGTAAGAGCTTAGTAAAAATTTCCAACGCTGAGTATAGAGTAACGACAAAGTCGTATGCTATAGAGTCAAACACTCGCAACATCACTAGTACACACCATGTACCTCAATCCAGGGTCACTATAGTACCGTCTTTGGAAGGGTACGATCGCTCCTAAATTTTTCCTAAATTACATATTTGACGTGATATCGTTTTTCCTTCGTTAAATGATATACGACTGACTGATACCAAAATACAAATATTCATTTTCTTGGCTATGTATTATAATATCATGCTACTAGGATACATACTACTGAGTACTGACGATTAAACAATTACTGCAACCTTAAAAATTAACAGTTAAATATTAAAACAATATAGTACGCATCGTATACGTGCACCATTAAATTTACATTGCTTGAATTTAATTTGTTAACAGTTGAGAGCTATTTATAAATATGTGGAATGTTAATTAACCTCTTTTAAATACTCCGGTGAGTCATTAATACCGCTTGATTTTACAGTGACGACTAATGGTGAAATAATAACCAAACAATTCATTTTGGGATATTTGTTTTTCTACCAACACTCATTGTGTCTTTGATTCTTAGCAGCGAAATGCATTGGTTTTATTTATATATTTAATATTTATTTTTACGAACGTATAATGATTTTGGTAGAAGGCGTGGTCCAAAAATTGAAACATTCACATCAATCTCTTAAATTGTTATTTATACTCAGGGTCGTCCCGATATAGGGAGGGAGTACTAGTAGTTTAAAATATAGTTTGCAAATAGACGGCGAAAATAGACAAATTAAAAACAATTTTATAAATTATATAATTTTTTTATTTTGTAAATTATGTTTATTTTATGATGCCATAATTTTTTTGAAAGTTAGCATTAGGTATCTGAATTTCTTATAGTCTTATATTTATTGAAGTTTTCGAAGGTATAATTGGTTATTTGTACTTGTTACATAGTAAGCTGTAACTGATCAATAAAAAAGTCAACGTAATTAGTGTGCTAATTATGGATAAAAATAATCCAACGTTCCATCTATATAATTTTATATAGATAATTATAAGACATATATAATTATTATATGAAGTATATGTGAGTGCACATGAAGAGAAAGATATATTAGATAATTACAATCAATGCTTTACAATCAGCCGCCGATATTTAATCTGAAGAATTGTGTTTCAATCAGTGTTTTGGCAATAACAGTTCGGGAAAAGTAACATTTATACATTATATTAAATTAATTATTATATTTTTTAATAATTTGGGTCAAGATTTTTCATTAAAAAAAAAAAAATTGGTTTATTATATTCCCATTGATTTCCAAGGATTTTCAACATTTTTAATGAATTGGGTCCTAGCCCCAACTACTATCACTACTAACTACACTACCAAACGGTACTACATGTTTCGGAAAACAAACATTTTTTCATGAAACTCGCCACTAAGAAATTATATTTGTGGTAAACTTGTTTATAACAAGGATAGATTTTGGACTTTGATTTTTAATGCTGTTGTTCAATATGTTATACATTTTGAAATATAATAAAAGAAGTATTTTTAAACACGATTGAGCAATTGGGTCTGAAAAAGCTTTTAAAATAATTGTATTAAATTAGTTTCCAATTTTTTACAAAAAAAAATTTAACTGCTCATTACAAGTTATACTACGTATTCTGAGTTAGGCATAAAAGTTTAATCTTCAAATTCAAAATAATACGAGTTTTTTCATCACCATATTTATTACTTCTTAATTCATATTAAAAAATAGAACTTTTCCAGTAAATTAAGGTAATGATACTCTCAGTATTAAGGCAGGTATTTTGCAAGGAATTTATAGATTTATATAATATATTTAGCTCTGAAGGTATATCCATTAGACCAAATATGATTATAGCAACTTACACTGACAATACAGCAATCCTATTCATTAACAACAATCACTATCTCTACAAACCTACTAGAATACATTTCTAAAATCAAAACTTGATCAAAATATAGAAAACGAATATGATATATTAAATTCAACTTGAAAAAAGTTACAACTCCAATATTATTCTAAATAAAGTCATAACATTATTTGACCAAATAAAGTAAGATAACATAAGATAGGTGCTAGATTTGAAAAAATAATTAAAAAATTAAAATACAAGTAGTAAATATAAAAATTCATTAACTTTATCTGTTGCTAAACTAAAAAAATTTTACTTGAAAACAAACTTATTTTTTTATAAATCAATAATAAGACCCGATTGGTTTATAAACAATTTCATTAACAACTCGACTCCCACATAAGACCCCTTATAAGAAATATGTCCTTTCACACCCTACCCAGAATGACACCTAAAAAGAAACTAGTCCCGTGACCTGTTGCGTGAGTGAGAACCATAATGAATGTAGACGATTTCTCATTCATCCAGACACGTAATTAATTGCTTTTTTGGGGAGGAGGGAATTAACTTTCTTCAGAGGATTAGGACTTAAATAGTGGGTAATTAAGTGGTATATACCGTATATGAAAATTTATGGTTACTACAATACGGTCTTCGTGTGTGTGTGAATGATGGGGGGGTTGATTGCTTTTAAATAAAACAACAAAATAATCATATATTTCTTAGAAAAAATTTCTTGAATCAATCAAAATAGCGTTAAATAATCGTTTCGAAATATTCGCATGCAATAATATATAGATATATTGAACTATACACACACACACACACACACATCTAAAACGTCTTAATTACTAATTTTTATTTATTCTTGTTTGTATATATTTATCAACTTCATTACTCAAGTCTTATTTGTGATTAGTTTTTTATTGGAATATGCATTGATTTATCGTTATGCTTAAATTGCAGAGACTTCAATAACCTAACCAAATCTTGTATCTCATAGGTCAAATAAATTTTTTACTGTAATACATTTATCTTGCTGAACTTGTAAGTAATATCGCATTAACTTTATTAGACACTCGTATTTTATTTAATTAATATGATTTCCAAATTTAATTACAATCGTGAAACAAATATCTCTGTAATACGAGTTAGTACAGTAAATTTATTAACTATAGTTAAGCGCGTATTATTGGACAATTACGGTGTCATGATAATCAAAAATACCCACGAGTTATAACTGATCTTAAAGTAATAGGTTGAAGCGTTTCGTGACTTTACAATTTTATGGTTGATGAATATCGACTATTGACAAAATATATGTATTTTGTTTTATATATTTCTTTTCTTTTTTTTTTTGATAATAAAAAAAAAAAAATGTACCCAACCAAACAAATTTTAAGTTTTATGGAGACTTATTGGATATAATACGCGATTATCTTCATTGACGACAATACTGAGTGTTACCCATAAAATAGTTGGGTCATAAGACGTTTTGTATCAATATTTGTTTTTATTGCTTGCTGCAAATGATTCACGGGGGTAAAATTGTGAGAACAGGAAACCATATAATTTCCTATATGTGTTATCCTTCCAGATGGAACCTATTGAACACGTAATATATCGTAGAAAACAACTGCGTAGCTATAATCGTTCATGCCCATATGTGTTATGCGTACGATGGCGTATTATGTATTTATATTTATATTGATGTCTTAACAATTTATCGGGATAACATTTTAAACAATATTGCGCGCAGCTAATGTCTATTGCTTTATTATTATGAAAATAAAAAAATTAACAGCAATTCATAAAGCATAGAGCTGTTTAAATATTTATACATACTCGTATTTATTCAACAATCTGTAATTATATATATATATATAACAGTGGTTAAAGATAGTTTATCTATGTAATAAAATAAATGCTGAACTTTATGCATACTTATACGTAATGTTAAATAAATAAATAAGGCGTTATATTTTCATACAACGTTAATGTAATTAACTTGTATCAATTTCTGCATTCATATACGTTTTATGGTATTATATATTTAAAATAAATACTGAACGATTGATTTTTTTTTTTTTTTTTTAGTTGATAATTCCATCGAATTTAAAGAATTTCATTTTGACTTTGTATATTTATATCGTTACAGTTAATTTATCCTAACTGTTAATAAGTTGATTTTTATTTTAATTACTATTGCAATCTACTGTTTGTGAATGTCAAATGTACGTCGTATGAAATTTTTTTTTTTTCATAAATGTTTTCCAATGCATTCATTTATATATTGTACATTTATATATTGCTCAATTAGATATTGTAATAAGAACATTGCTGGGTTAATTTCCCACGATCACATTAATTGATCAATTAGAATATCTTGCATTGCGGGAGTTTTTTCATTGAAATATTAAATTAACACCCCGTTTTGAATGTTACTCGACACACAGCTTAATTTTTACTAACAAAATATAAATGTATAATAATAAATGATTAATGTATTATTGAATTATTATTAATAACACATTGAAATTAAAATAAATTGAAGAATGATATTTAATAACAGTTTACCTAAATTATATTATATGTGTTTACTTATACACTGATAGTTAATTTTTCCTTACCTTCATATTTATATACATATATATCTAATATTAAACAAATTCATAACTATTTCTTTAAGTTCGAATATTACATCTCTTTGTATTTATTGCAATATTAATATTTCATATAATTTCGGGGTTTTAAATAATTCTTGTGTTATCGGTTGTTGATCATTTACTATTGAGGTTTAAATACTTTGATCGATAAAAAATCACGTAAATTATAATATTGTGTCCGGGGCATTAGTTTCCAAAAAGAATCTCACCGTGAAAATTGTAGTGTTAAAACTTTTTACATCATGCAAATTTACGAACAATATAAACGCGTTTTGAGTATAAGATGTAAAAATAAAAACTAATCTGCTGTAATACATAATATTTACAAAAGCAAGTAAACGAAAAAAATTATTTGCTATTGAATTGATTTACGAGCAATAATAGTTATTATCGAATAAATATAAACCAACGTACATTTTAATCTTCTATATGTACACGAGTTGAGAAAATGATATAGATCTAAACATTTATTAGTATACGGTTAAGAATATATCAACATAAATTACAATGAATATACTGATAAACTTGAAAATATTGATAACAGTTTTAGTTTAATTTGCATACAAAAGGTTGTTAAGTATAACTTTAAATAGCCGTTATTCGTTGATTATTTACAATGTTATTTATGAGGGATAAAAATGTTGTCAAATATTTAAAATAATGTTTACCGTAAACAGTTGTAAAAGCAATCGATAAAGTTAGAAGTAA
Source organism: Sipha maydis (assembly GCA_034509805.1). Classification (NCBI taxonomy): domain Eukaryota; kingdom Metazoa; phylum Arthropoda; class Insecta; order Hemiptera; family Aphididae; genus Sipha; species Sipha maydis. The sequence continues at coordinate 9,872 of JASXSY010001382.1, forward strand.
TTTGGTACTACAATCTTAAGGTATTTAATACACATTTTATCACCGTATTTATAAAAATACTAATGCATTAAAATGTTAACAATACCTCTTCAAAAAAGCCTTACCTATTAATATTTATGGTATTATGACGAGCGACAGCAATATAAATTATCACCCACAATTTAATGTTTAATTTGGACAACTTCAGTTCGTAGGTACATATTATACTTGAAAACGAATAAGTATGCTATTAATCTATGTATAGTGCAACTAATTGGTTCGGGCGAAATACGTTTATATATAAAATTAATATTTTATATCTACTTGTAATGTTGATCTACAAAATTATACTCGTTCACCAACATTAAATTCACATAGAAAATTAAATATTCAATTTTTTTTACACATTTATTTTATAACGTTCACAAACCTTAAACTGATTATGGTTGACATTACTATAGAGTTCGACGAATCAGAGATGTTAGGTATATTTTAAGGTATAATTTATTTTATAATATTTTAATCATAAGTTATTTGCTTTCAGTAGAAACAAACTAGTGCAGTCAAAGCAAATATATTTTGTTTTGTAATAGTACGTTATGACAATATGACATCATTCATATCGTTTGATGAATAATACAATGACTTATATTAGTCTACAGTGCGTTTTAAATATTTACTTTAAAAAAATTCGATTAGATAATACGGGCTTTAAGTGAGTTACGGCAGTAGGATAGGTCACTTAAGTGGATGACGTTAATTCTTAGATTTAAAAGTAATGGCTAGTGATTTGGTTTGAACGCGATTTTAAGCAGAACTCGTTTACCTTTCTAAATTCTATTCTATAAAAAAGCTAAAAAAAAAATGTTATTTAATAATTGAGTTAAGTAGATGTCACTAATGAATCTAAGAAATTTTGGTATTGGATGAAAATTGAGTCAATATAATTAACTATCAAATAATTAATTGTTCCATATTTTTCCTATAAATGATCAAATTATTATTTATAATCACACCACATTTTAATTAAAATTTATATAAAAATTATAAAATATGCATAACTTCCAGAAATCATTTATTTTATTATTTCCTATAAAGTAAAAAATAATCGTAGCTAATATAATTATAATATAATATATTATATATAATTTGATGTTATTTTTAATGATGATTTTAAGCAATTGGTTTTTTTTTTTTAAGGAGCACCTATAATTCATAGGCTTAAAAAATTATACACCTAATATGTCAATTAATATATCAACTTTGAATTGTTTGATATAAGTATAAAAAGAATTTACAGAAAAATTCTTACTTAAAAATAATAAAAATATTTAAATTAAATTAAATTTTACTAATCTATTACACCTATACGAAACTTTTCCATTAGGAAATTTACAATTTCGTTATTAATACATGAAAATAATTTTTTCAATACCTGTAAATTATGTTATAATATCTTATAAGCTATGTTGGTTATTTATTAAAAATAAAAATTAGATTACTTGTTACAATTATTTTTTGTACCTGAAAATGTTAATTATTAAATCTGTTAGTAAAGTTTATGGTTAAACACCGTTATTTAAATAAAAGAATTATAAATTATTCATAATTTAATCATTAATCTTAATGAAAAAAAAAATAACTCTATAAATCAATAAAAACATTTAAAATTTTAGTCTCTAAAAAAAAACATAATTTTTAGAAAAAAATATTTTAACACACGTAATTTTAGATGGATTAAGTATCATTGTATTATTAAAAAAAAATAAAAACTTCTAAACTCAATGTTATTTACTCTTGTACAATTAGGTATAATAGTCAGGGCCGTCCCAAGGGCAGTGTGAGCGGGGCCCTTGTCCCGGGCCCTGCGCTCTCGCCACAGTTGGACAGGATTCATTATATTAAGTTTAATTATATGAAATGTTGCATTATTAATTTATTTACTTATTCATATTTTTGCAAGTACAATGTACTACATTTGATAAGTATATTTGCGCACATTTGAATTTCAATGTGCAACTGACGCGCGATAGTGACATTTTCGACATTTAAGACCCTGCAATTTTATTCTGCCCCGAGCCCCGCAAATCATCAGAACGGCCCTGATAATAGTAAATAAAAATGGAATTAATAATTTATGTTTTCATAACAACAACAAATTAATATTTTAGCCTTGGTTAATTTTATTAAAATGATTAATAACAGGTATACATTTTTATTATTTTTTAAAGGTGTTGAGTTTCCAATTAAGGCTATTAAGCTTGAAAGTTACAAAATATATCAAATTGTTTAAAATGAACGGAATTTTTATATTATATTTTTATGATTATTATTTATTAAAAATAGTTATATTTTACAAATAATAAATTATTTATCTATATAAATTTGTATATCAGAATATATATTATTAAAAGTTGCATTAAATAAAAATTATAAATATTATTATTTATTTATTATAAAACTTACAACTTTATAATTTATTTAACTTTATAATTTTCGTTAAATTTAGACTATATTTTAATAAGCTTTCGATTTAATTATAGTCATATGTCGTGTGTACATGAAGAATAACGTCTAATTAAAAAAAATAACAAAATTAAGTTAAATTAACTCATTTTTAAATAGTAGTTAGCCAAGTTTAAAGATTTTATTTAAGGAAAACTATATAATGATGAATTACATTTTAAACAAAATGTGATTAGATATTTGTATTTAGTTAAATAAAATGTTTGGTGAGTTTAAAGTTCCTTCTAATATTAATTGAAAAAACATACTGTTTGAAAAAGAAACAAAAAATAAATTAGAATAATAAAGACTTTTTTTTATTTTGTTAGCTGCTTAAAAGCTGATTTTTAGCAATTTTCCACTCCTAATGCTTCTCAGCTTTCCATTTGAATTTGCAATAAGATCTGCAGTCCATATCTCTAACTATCTAACTAATGTAGTCCAGTTTATTTTAGAAAAATAGTTAGTGGAATAAAATATCAATTTTCCGAGTTGATCTCTAGGTAAATAGTAATTTTAAATTTTTGCATTTCAAAAACGATTTTGTGAAATACTTGAATTTTTATTGTTATCAAATACACATTATAAATGAATAGTAGATGCTTATACAAAACTTTAAGTCAAAACTTTCAAGAGTGATTCAAATATAATTAATTACATTAAAAAATTGACGAATTGAATAAATAAAAGCTAGAAAATTGTAATAATATTTTTACTTTAAGAACAAAATCAAATTTCTTGAATTACTAAAATTCATGACCGTTGAAAATTATTAAGCTATAAGTTTAAATTGTATATAATTGACTTCTATGTTACTTATATCTTGTGGTTTAGGAAGTTTGTGTAGATCATTTACTAAAATATTTGAGAAATGATAAAAGAATTCTTTTTGAGCTTCAAATATTCGATAATTTATCTCATGGAAAATGCATTAAATACCTAACTTTGTTAATGTATGTAAAGTTTAATATTTCACTATTCTATATTATATATTATAGATTGAGAAATGAAACTATAAATTATAAAAATATCGACTATGTTATTTTTTTTATAAACTTATATTTAATATCAATATTATTAAATATTCAAATTTTAATACTACTGCTGGTAATTTGAAAAATAATCGAGTGAAAACAATCTTAGAATTAATCTTAAACATAAGTACCTCAATATTTAAGCATATATCTGTACCAAAAATTATTGTAAATATTTGTAGAAAGAAGAAAAAATGGTAAAAACTGGTGAAATGAGTCAATTTAGTTCGAAAAAGTTAGTTAACTCAAATATTTAATTTGTACTCTTAACAGATGAAACTGGTTTTGATAGCTTAGATTTCTTTAATTACTTAGTCATAAATAATACAAAACAAATAAGTTGAATTTAAAATAATTTGCCAGCTATGAATAACTTCATTAAATGAATTGTATTTTAAACGGTTATAAGTTACTCATAGTGAATGTTATGTTTCAGTGATACTTTTAAACGAAATAAAACTTTTTTATTATTATTATTATTTATTATTATGAAAAGAAAATATATTAAATCACACATTTTATTTCTAATTAATATTTATAAATAATATATAATATATATATATATATATATATATATATATATATATATATATATATATATATATATATATATATATATATATATTATCTACGTCTGATGCAATATAATTTACATGTACGTGGTGCATAATTTTTAAGAACGGTTATTTTTATGTAGGTTTGAGATCATTAATGTACATACAATCAGCTTAAATTTTATTAACATTAAAATATTGATCAAATTATAAACTGATATCAAAATGTAAAAATATAATTTTATTAAGCATTATACAATGTCTTTGCTATATTTATTTTTGTATTTTTGCAACGAAGCAAAATGCCAAATTAAAAATAAAAATATCAAATATGGTAGTTAGTTTTTATGTATAAATTAATTTTTTTTACTTATTACATTATACGCATAAGCTTGATAGTATATATTCAGAAATAGTTTAATTTTTCAACATGAGGTTTTTAGGCAAAAACAGTTCATATGGCAGTACAAGTAAGTAAAGATTTGATGTGTGATTACAACACTAATAGATCAATTATTAGACTTTATTCGTTTCAATACAATGTGATGTTTAAATAGAATATATCGTTTTAATAGTATGATTTGAGTTTTATTTTGTTGTTAAAACCATTTTCATGGGATGTCGGAAGCTTTTCAATTAAAAAAAAAATAGAAATTATTCATTGCAATATATTTACCTATGGGCACTTTGGAAACATTTCAACAAAAAAAAACCTTGTCGGACAGTGGACAACTATAACTCGCTTATTGCGATGTATTCAGATCACAATTAAACTTTCCATATCGCGAGGAGATAGATAGGGTATGATGTATTTTTTTTTTTTTTTGATTTTATGTCAAGTATAGGTATCTAGAATAATTATTATTGTACATCTGTACTGTGGATGTTAAACGCGTTATGTATCGACATTCGTATAATAATGTGGATGACCTTATATCATATTCAGGTATATTATTGTGACGTAGGTAGATGTAATGGATTTTCAAGAACCTTCGTGGTTCCATATAATATTGCTATAATAAAAAATTGTATAACTTCAAAGCTTTATGTGTTCTCCGTATTTCAGGATACTTAAATATAGTATGACATCAATAAGACCGTATACCTTACATGAGTTATTTACTTGGTCATGCGCATTGCAAAAACGTTCCAATTCATTTTGCATGGAAATATAATTGACATGTTGAAAGGTCATACGAACCAATATGGTTCAATCCCCCACATGAAAACTGAAGCATATTATGATCATTTCTTCCGGCAATGACACGAATGGTGTCCAATAAAAAATTTTATACGTTCGGAACAGAACCTGAATTGAATGAAAAACGTTGAAATTATCACTACGAAAAAAATGTTTTCCTCGGCTACTTCCGTAAATGTCGTAGTAATTCCGAAAAAAATTCAAATTCATTAATAAATGTATAACCTCGAAATGAATCGATTACAAAATTACCCCAAAGTAAAAAATTCGCTGGGGAATTCAAATTGAAATATTTTTCTTATTAAAAAGGACTTTTTATAAATATTGTACTTAATATGAAATACTTAATAATATAATAAAAACACTGTAAATGACGAGTAAATAAGGAAATCTTAAAAAACTTATTAAAACCTTTTTTTTATTACATTTAATTTTTTCACAATTCGTTTACAACCACAAAAATCTTTGATCATAATAGGGGATGTGATAAAAACGTCGAATATAATTCAACCGGATAGTTAAAAGATTCAAAAATAAAATATCAGACTATATTTGACTCGAAGTTGATAAAATAGTACATAATTGGGATTATACAGTCATTATCGTAATAATATGAAATATGTATCATCGATTTCGATTCCCGGGAATGAAATCCAAGGTATTCCAACGCGATAACAGGTCAAACTTCGCAGTATAGTAGGGATCAAGTTTGAGAGCCCATGAAGAACCGCGGGTGGAACGTCTGTAGGGTATATTTCAGACCTTCTACCTCGGGGGTGTCATAAATTTACGATTGGGACATGTGGTATGCGGTATTTCGTAAGGGTAAATAATTAATAAATTATAAATATATGTATACATTTTTTCGGTGGTGTTATACATTTTTCTGCATGAGATTATACCCCCTCCCCACGGTCACCATCCCTGAAATGAACACTGAACGTACGAGAATGTACAAGTCGATAGTACGTATGATCGATGGTAACGATCTTTACCGCGCGGAGAAGCGTTAGTCTTAGGACACGGGTCGTTGGCCACCGTAACTGATCTTCCACTCGTGTGCGGAGGCGAGGCATTGGGTTGCGGACGGATTATAACGTCACTAAGCGGTCGTGATAACACAATGTGGACGGTGTGAGCGAGATGAAAAAAAGAATGCTTACCGAAACCGACGACGTGCGTGTTACGGGAACACGCGGCAGCACGTGGACGTGGTGCCGGTCGGACGTGGTCCGCGCTCGCGTGTGTGCTGTGTGCCGTGCGTCCGCACGCCGTGCCCGCAACAGTTGCAGTGCAGTGGACTACGTGCGTGTAGCGGCCCGGGACGCGTGTGGTACAAAAGTCTCGCGCGCCGACAGAGGAGACTTGCGTTCGCGTGTACGTGCTTCGTTGTGCGTACGTGTGCGTACGTGTACGTGGACGCGTATAACGTTCGCCGATTGTTAACCGGTTTCGTCGAAAGCGCGGTCGAAACTGCCGGTTCGTTCGTTCATCGGTCGCGTCGACGACAATGTGTACACTATACGCGTATTGTGCACACCGCCGCGTATTATACGTGAGTACGCGTACTCGCGCGTGCGTACGCGTGCGTCACGTCAACCGGTGACGGTGATGCGGTGCAGCAGAGACGCTGTCCGTTCGCCCTCACCTTCACCTTGTCACCACCGCTACAGGTGTTCGATACCGAGGGGGGACACACACACACGTCTTCTCGGCGGTTGCGTGCGCGTTTCGCCGCCATGCGATGCGAGTGCATGTATGCGTACGATTGGTACTTGAGCGTATCGCGACGATTGCACTACTTCAGGACGTAGGTACACATCACGCCGTGCTTATTAATTGGTCTCTCGCTACGACGATGTGTACGGGGGGAGGGGGGGAGGATAAATAAATACCCGCTACAATAATAGTAGGTGGGTGGGTACCGAAAATGTATGGTCACAATGTTCGGGGTGTGACACGCGTACGACAACGAACGCGAATGGTTCATGAAGCGGCACAACAGTTACGAAGAGTAAGCAGAAGAAGAAGCGAAATTGTGTGTACACGGGTTGGATAGAGCCTCCGACCGCACTCGATGTGCGCGTGCGTGTTATCTTCAAAGTGCATGGGACAAATACGAATACACCTTGCAAGCAACATGACAATTGTAGTATATCACTGGATCCGATGGCGGTACATGTTCTCTCTCACTCTCTCTTTCGCTATTTGTCCGCGCCCTCTTGGTCACCGACGCTCATGTTCGTAGCACGGTTATCCTGTAAGTTTTCGGTAGGTACTAGCATTCTCCACCCTTGCCAATGTTATCAGCCATATTTTTGTCGGTCTTACCGGTTTTTTCTGTACCGCGTTGGACGCACACGTCTGCCTGTCGCGTTACCAGTACAATAATACACGCAGTGGACGTTGTCGATCGTGGGCACGATCTCGTGTTTCTACCGCGACACTGTCCAACAACAATTATTGTTGGCGGCACGGGTACACCAACGCGAAGCCGTCGTGGGACCGCCACGCGACGGTGAACGTGCACGGTTAGTGGGTGCGCAAAAAGCACCGATTGCCCGGCCAGCTCTGTCGGGTTTTTCGTCCTCGTCATGTGGTAAATAACGAGCCGGTGGTGTTCGGTATGTTAGATGGCAGAAACTTTGGTGGTGACACGCGGTTCGTCCCGGCCAGAGTATGCGATGGTACCGCGATGCGCAAACCCACGTGGGTTGTTGCGATGGTGTGTTGTATTTCGTGTGTTCCTCGACAACCTGATGGTACATCTGATCCAAAGTTTAGGAATACTGATTGAAAACAAAACGCGGGATGGAATCATAGAAATGAATGTAATTCGATTAATAAATTGTTCATATAGGCATAGAAATTTCGTTTAATTATGAATGATCCATCGTACAACGCAATGATGAGTTTACCAAAATTGTACATGTAAAGCAATAATAAATAATAAAAATAAAATAATTAAGAGTCTGTTATTACTATTTTTAAAAAAAAAAAGAAAGAGTTGTCGCACTTATTATGAATATAGTGTCGAACCATTATGAAATAGATTTTCGAAGTCATTTTCGTCTCTCAATATCATACGTTGAAGTCAGCCATAACTTTTTATTAATGTACATAGGTAATAATCGTATGTAAATATAATACAAGTGTACGTAAAGTTAACTATATGTTACTAATTCAAACCCATATATTTCAGTGGCTGTAGCTAAATGGTCATAATATTTCGTGATTATGATATCAAGCTGCCACCGTCTAGCCGCTGGACTCCAGCGCACTATCTTATTTAGAAATATATAAATCGAATAATCTAGTAGACATCTAAATTAATCGAATTCTCAATGAGGAACATCGAAATCCATCTATAGTATTTGAGTGTCGCGTGTGCTCGCCAAGACGCGGGGGAGATTCGCGCAAGTCGGCATTCCGGGTTGTGGTTTATTTTTGGGTTCTCGGCCGTGCATATACTCACGGATGACGGATTTTTGGCCCGAAATATCTTTCGGATAAACGCAATAATTTCGTCTCGTTAGTTTATATCACACGACGCAGTTGTTTTATTATTATTATTACACATGCCATGTGGTCGAAATCGGTGACGTGTAGGAAGTGGACATATAGGTGTATTATATATATATATATATATATACATACATAACAGAAATATAACGTATACATAATATGTATTAGATCTAAATATATACACGCGATAGTTGGACGCTATTACGAGGGGGAAAAAAATAAAAAATAAGACGAGTTCGGTTGAAGATTTTTCGCTTCTCTCCCACGCACCGCAATTATAGTATATATATACAACGCACTTGTATATCAATTCGCGTTTCACATTCGAATAAACTTGGAAACGTGCGTGCATAATATTGACGTTTATCTCATGATAACCGATGATGGCAGATGCGCTTTCCGGAAATGATTACGGACAAACCCGGTTTTTAGTCGTGACGCATTACACGTAACGCGCGAAAAGAGAAAAAAAAAACCAATGATTATCCACTCAAACGATCCGACCGGCCGTTTTTATATAGTGTTGCGGGTACAGCGAGACGAACGTTTTGTTTACGGTTTTGAAAGTTCGGATATCCGTATGTCATTTCCAAGAACCTCGAACGCTGACGACGGGCGGATCCAGTATAATTTTATGGTTGGGACACTTTAATGAAGAAATTATATAATATAGCTGATCATAGGCGTATGTAGAAATGTCTTTAGTGTGGGAGGTGCTTTTAATGTTATTATTTTACAGCGATGATGCCCGATGCTCCCCCTGGATCCACCAATGCTTCGGTACCGCGTAGCCGGTGGCAATTGAACGCTATACCGTGGTTATCCAAGTTTAAAAATATGCCTACTGAACGTAGTCGTTTTTACATATTAAACATGTTACGCACGTTGGTTTACGCATACACGGTCCAAAATTGTACGTACTCCTACACGCTTTGTGTGGTATGAAAAAAAATTAAATAAATACCTAAGTGTGAACGATGAAACCCGAAAGTGAGTAAATGTTTTTCTATTTATCGTAACGTAACATTATTGAAGAATACAACACGGAAGTCATTGAGCACTTCGCAGTTCAGAATATTCAATTTTACGTTTTTAACGAATAATTTAAATAGACACATGGAATATTAAGGTTATAGATTAAAAGAAAATAAATATGTTCGCATTATTACAAATCGCAGAAGCGGTCACGCGTACGTGCAATTATCATAAAATTGTTCTACACTTAATGAAGAAGACTACTTTTCAGAAGAGTTGTCAATCTTCATCTGTGTAGCGCACTAGTTACAAACTTATAAACGCACATTTAAAATAATATATAAAATTATAATTTATATATATTACTTTGTACTCTTGAAACGCGTATAAATTTATAACATGTCCTTATTGTGCTCTTAAAGTTTACGAGAACCGAGAATATTCTATATTGTATGATGTATTGTACAAAGTGCAAAATGTATAAGAATGTATAAAATAATTAAAAATGAATATGCATTTGGATAATGTTTGACTATACGATTTTCTTTCGACGATGCGATTTTCAATCGCGTTTTTATAGTTATAGCAAGATAGTTGATTGTCCAGGATGTCAATATCATGTTTTTCAATTTACCAACAAAAACCAACATCATTCCCAATGCATTGAATGACTAGAGCACCAGGAGTGGGTAGACGATAAAAAAACAATATTACATCAAATATATATATTGAAGCACTCGTAATGTCTAAATCTGTACCCATAGATTGATTATTTTTCCTATGTCCATTTGAAAAAAATAATTCACAATCCATTACATTCGTTTAAATCATTATACTTTTATCACTAACTAGTGGTGATTTACATCACGTATTTGATGTATATGTGGTTCACAACTAATAATTATTTTAATAATTTTATATATCATGAAACGATTTTCAAGCGATTCAAATAATTTAATATTACATGCTTACATCGTTGACAAAATATTTTTATTCTATACATTACCCATTTTTAATTCACATACTATTTTATTTTAATTACAAAAGTACAAGTAAACATGAAACATTATGACGGATTATTATTAGAAATATATCATCTGCACAAATTATTCACCGTCAACTTATGCATTTTTATGTAAAACACGATTTGCGTTAACATAAACTGAGAAATATGGAAGCTTAGTAACTCAATACTAGTTAAACAATGAATAAACATGAATATTCAGCCTCGACGCATTAGGTATGCTTAATTTCAGCCGTGCTCGTTTTATGCGTTTCAATTTGTATTATTTTAATTACAGTCCAATTACGAATAAAATATTTAAACGAGTATAATATTAGAAAAAGTGCGGACAAGCTTTCGAAATTGACAAAACAGCCTAAAATTAATTTTTGTTCCGACCAAAGTTTATCTCAGGTCCACTTGATGGATTTGATTATTGGATTTAAAATAATGAAAAAGGAACAAATACTGTTGAATACATAGAGTGGGTGTCTTACGTTACAATAATATATAATTCATTTGATCAAATTTTATTGTTTTATATTGTTTTAAAAAAATGTATTTATGCTTAAATCTTGGTTTCAACACTTACCTCAGTATCGCTTATTCGTTATTTCTTTTTTGTAGTTCTTCTCGTGTCAGTTTTTAGTGTTTTTACGATTCTATGATAGAACGACTTAATCAGCTGATATTTATTATTTATTTTAAAAAAGTTTCGCGGTAAGTACCTACATGTGTCAAATATTAATTTAATACACAAATATACACTTAGAGTTCCAATGGAAAATTGTTTTTATGGCGTATTCACCACGATTTCAAACGTATATTGAATTTTTATGGCGCTATTTGTGAAAATTACGTGTTTTGGCGCAAAGATTTCTCAATAAATTTGACCGGAAAACTTCACGACAAATCACGGACTAAATATAAACGATGACTGGCGGATAACTACGTATATGCGTTTGCAGAGGCGTCCAAAACGTTATACATGTTATAGTTTTCTCACAAGACCTCATATTGTTATATTCCCCTTCCCCAACGTGAACAGTGACTAAAAGTTAAATATTTACAGTCTCGGAGTCGCGAATATTTCAAAATATAAACAAGAATCAAGGAGTTCGGAAGCCTGATGACCATATAGATTAAAGGAAATCAAAAACATGTTTAATAACAGTATTTCTGTAATTTTTACAGATTAGAAATATACATTTTTAAACTTGTATTATATCATTAATAACGTCGGTGATATTGCATAATATGTTGATTGATATTATTATTTATTGTTATGATTATTACATATTAATACATTTAAACGTTGAAATAACGACTCGAGATCGACGATTTTCGAGTCACAAGTATACAAATACGAGTATATCATGGTCACGAAATAACGATTTCTGCGAAATCATGGAAATCTGTATTTGCCAATCGGGAAAAGATGAGATGATAATTTATTTAAAATTATGTTAACATACATGTGTAGTTGTATGTTAAGACTAAATATAGCAGAGGCGTCGCAAAACAATTTTTAGTCTGCGGGGGCAGGCAGACTATTTATTTACTGAAAATAAAAATCCCAAGTGTAATAAAATACAATTAGGTAATTGATGACAATTTTTTTTATTTTATCGATTTGTGGGTTTATAAATTTGAAAATATCTAAATGTAGAACGAGATTATACTGCAGTTATTGCAATCAAGCGTAATCTTTAAATCGCAATAGAATATTGTTCAACTGCTGTATTATAAATATAATTACTGGAGTGTATAGAAATTTATTGTTTAAAAATTATAAATTTTTTTTATTAAATTTAAACACCACCATCATTTCATATTTTGTATTGAAATATTATAGTTTTATGTTGGAAGACCAATACTTGAAAAATATGTACCGAGTTTTTATGTTTGTGAGGAATCTAAAAATCATAAGTATAATATATATTTAAACTTTACCCAAGATAATAGATTAAAAATATAAAAATATAATACTATGACTTACATAAAATGTCGAATTAATCTTTTAAACAATAATTATGAAATCTGTGTTTTATTAAAAAATTTATGTTTTAAGATAGATATTCGAAAAAATATTTTACACCAAACAGTCATATTATAACTAAATTGTTTATGTAATCATTACATTGTTTTTTTTTTTTTTTAAATAATATCTCACTCATCAGTAATATATGTACCTAATTATGTAATTAAAAAAAAAACAAACATTTACAAATATTTAAACACAATGTCATAAATCAAATACTTGTGTAGAAACAATGAATTTCAAAAAATAATATATAAACTAAAAACAATAAAACTATTTAATACTTTTGAATACAAATTTGTCATCTTAGTTAAAAAATTTAATTATTTTGAAAAGCTATATAATAGTATATAATGTAAATAAAATTATTGTTGCTAATTAATAGTTTATTATTACATGCATTTTTACAATTCCCGAAAGTTAAATAGTTAAAAACCACTTTCTGAGTGATGCTTATGCTCATACTTTATAAATATATTAAAATATGTTTTCAGAGATAGCACGAACGAAAAAAATATAAGAGTAAGATTAATATACAAAATTATTCGTAATATTTCTAACATCATAAGATGGGAATATTTCATCAAAGTTTGACATTGAATTTGTAGGCATGCAAAATTAATTATTCGATATGTTATAAAATACATATATAGTTAAGTATCCATTATCACAGTTATCAGTGATATATATACATTTTTAGGCTTTTTAGGAATTGTTCAAACAATAAATTATTGTATTTATGATGGGAAATTGTGTATGCTATTTGATGGTTATTAAAATACATAATTTATATCCGCTGAATACGTTCACAAATCGTTTACAATCGAGTTTAAAATTTGTTTATGATAATCTTCCTGTATCGTTTGCGAATCCAAACAGTGTTGTAAAAAATTATAAAATGTTATGATATTCTTTGAAATCTAACGAGATATCGCCGTGCATTGATTTATGTTTTTATTGCATAAAAATTAAAATTCCTTCGTAGTAAATAAAACGATAATCTATAGAATGTGGTATTGTCCGTTTTCCTTAACCATACACTTTAAACTGTCATAATTTATACAAACAACAATATATGTATTTATGTCTATGTCTTAGTTTTACTTTTTATTTTTAACCCATCGTGGGAAAAATAACACAGCTGAGTCTTAACGTAGATTAATAAACGCAATGTTAACAAAAAACATGTTCGAATTAATGTGTATGCATTAAATCCTCAAAGTTTTAAAACGTGACATTTATTCGCTGTTTTACTAATAAGCCCAATTTACTATTCCAAGTTATAACAGGTAGATTTGTAACACTATGTTTATGCCTTTAGTTCGTAAAAACACGAAAAATCAATATTACTTAAGTGGCCTACAATATTAAACAAATAATAAATCTACATGGTATATTTATTTACAATCAGATCGAAAATATACAAAATGCAAAATGTGCAGTACAAGATGTTTTAACATACTCTGTCGTAGATGGTTTCAGAAAAAGGTATATACAAAAACTAATAGAAGTGGAAAAAGATTAACACGTTGTACAAACAATACGTGCAACCAAGGGCAACATTATTGTTGAATATTAACATCTCAATTTGAATTAATTTTAACGTGTTACATTATCGTTATTATTGTTATATCTTTCTTGTTGACTATAAGCCAGAAATCATTTTTGACCATCGTATTAAATTAATGCGAAGTACAATAACAATAAAATATTATTAATATGTTTAGTGTTTAATATATTCCATGGAAATGGCCGTGTTATATTGTATATCCGTATATCCTTAAAATTGTTTTCTTGTACCAAATTTCTGAGTACTCGTGAATAATTTACAAGTTAAAAAATGAGATTTTTTTTTTCAATTTTTCAAAAAAAAAAAAAAAGGAAATAAATTTGATTTAAAATATTACATTCCACCTTAGATTTGAATGTTAATCTTAAATTATTGGATATAGCTGACCTCACTAATACTATATTATGTTCGAGTTTTCAGTACAACCCACAGGAAAATTTGCAGTCATAACTTAACAACTTCATTTTACGTAATAATACGTATACAATAATATATAACTGGTTGTTGTAATATATTCTTTTATTTGCAAAATAACAATAAATAGTTATTTCTGATGTTAGTTTGCAAATAAATAATAATTTAGAAAGTTCAAGTATATATAATAATAAAATTTATTTAAATTTCATGAAAATTCATTCTTATGTTATTATTTTTCTTTTCAGTAAGGCTAGTTCATATTATTATAAATATTAACCCGGATAACACTCATAGACTAAAGTAAGTTTGAAATCAAAATACTAGGCTAAGTTTGAGAGCTTGTCCTTCGTCGCTTAATTTCTTAGACATGATACTAATGGCGATGAAAACTAAGTAGTTTAATTCAAATATACTCATGTTTGAATCAGACTATATAAACTTATAATATAGTTAATATATCGTTCAAATCTTAAATCTTAGATCTTTTAATCTCTAAGCTTAGTGTGATTCTTCAATATGACATTGAATATGTGTATACATGTACCTATATTGATTAATTTATATTAATTCAAATAAATGAATAAATAAATAAATGACTACGTTTATCCATAATTGTACGTATATTATATTCAAATGTATTTATTTTAATTATAAAAAATCAATAAAAATTGATATGTAACGACTATAATTTCATGTTCAATTTTTCTTAAATAATAAAATTAGTTATATACAAGCGAGGGAAGTGAGTAGAGAAATTATGAATTACATAAATGATAAAAACACTTTTAAAATAAATATTCAATTAAAATATTATCAAACTGAGTAGTTAAATGCAAATAGTTGTGAGTCTTACTAGGGAGTATTGTAATTTTAGAACATGTCCGAAAAATAAATAACAAGCGCCTGTTACATCCATGAAATGTTGATAAAATTGCATTTTATCAATGAATTTTATGCGAAACTATTTAAAAACAACGGAATACAGGCTATATATATTGTTTTTTTTTTTTTTTTTTTTTTTTTTTTTTTAATATTTATAACGCAATGCCAATTATACAAAACAACAGTGATACAAAAAAAAAAATATTAAAAAACAAGCATACATATGAATTATTGTAATCGATTTTTGTCGACCAGTTAATAACATGCAGGAATATAATATATAGTACACGAGATCAAACTAGGTATGTATGATTACACTGTATGAAAGTTGATATTTTTAATGTTAATGTTCTACGTTTGTTTTAATTTTGACAGTCTAATTTAAAACCTTTTGACCAAATATAGAGTGGTATACAGTTTACAACAAGCATGTCAAACTCAAATTATCAGATGGGCCAAATATATTGAAAAGTTTACTAATTGGGCTACACATAAAAATTTAGCGAAAAAATAAATGTACAAATATTTGTACAAATTTTTCTATATATCTATATAGATAATATCTAAAATTTGTTATAAATATGTATAAAACCATCAATAATCCTTATTCGATTATGATTTATCAGAAGATAAGACAGCATAATAATGTATACCAAATAAACCACTCTCTAAGAATCTAAAATAGTCGTTACACGATATAAATATTTTTTTTTTTGTCCATTAATATTGGTAGCCGCGGGCCACAAAAACGAGCCACGGGCCGCGTGTTTGACATGCCTGGTTTACAATAACTACGTTGGTTAGTTATAGTCCATGAATCTATTTCTGTCGAAAATGATAAAGTGTTACGGTAAAAATGTTAATATCAGCAACAATGTGTTGTTTCATATTTTGAAAATGTCAAGTACATACAAATGAGGCACGAAAGTAGCTATGCGATCACAGATACTAACATGAATGTGTAACATGAATATGTACATATACTTAAAACAAATGTACCTAACATTAGAGATTAAGTACCATTTTTTGATTGGACATGGTTTTAAACTAACTTTACTATCAACGAATTAGTGGTGGAAACTATGTCTGCATAAATGTATTTGGGTATGGTAAGACCTTCTAGACCGGTATGATAATAATATTATTACAGACCGTTATATTATAGCGCCCCATTAAAGTTATACTGGTTGACGAAGACATTATTTTACGGTGTCGGCTTATCATCGGCTATTGCTACAAAGTGAATATTGATTTGATACAGTTCTTGAGAAACGACTACCATAAAATCACGATTTATGACAATTACCATGTTGTATAAAGATATTATGAAACGCAGGAGAGATCTCAGAACAATGATAGACACGTAGCAATGTAATGCTGTGTTCTCTCTTGAGAAAAACAATAATAAACAAATTATGAAATGAAATAAATGTAGGAGTTGCTCTTTTGGTTTTTAATATTTACGATCTGAGTGTTTTTCTCTGTTGGTAAATAAATATTATCGTTATCATTCCGGGAATTTAAAATACATTATCTGTTCAAAAATATCGATCAACATTAACTCATTTTATACATCAACAATTTACCATACATTGACTAAAATTGATTATATTATATTCCAATATCAAAAACATTGTTTTCGTAAAAAATGAACCCCACTACCCGGTAGGCAATAAAATGAGTATATTGTAGACGTGATTCATAATATAAATAATTAATTAGTTATACTTAGCTTAAACAAATTAAATAAACGTAAGAAATCATAAATATTTGTTGATGTTTATACTGGAGTATTTTAAAAATCTCAGTAATTATAATTGTTATTTTTTCTCACATTATAATATTGTAATGATAGCCTGTGATGATTATTCAATTCATTGTTATCTTTGCATACAAATACAGTTATTATAATATTGTTAGCTTATATACCAATTACTTATTAAAATAAATTGTTTTTAAATAAATAATATGTGTTAATCTTGTTTTTTTTTTTTTTTATTGATAAAATCAATTTTTTTTTTAATTATATTTTATTGATTTTAATAACAAATGCCAATAGTTATTTATAGTCAACCCACTGGGTGTAAAGTGTAACGGTGTTATTAGATAGAATTATGTTTTTCAGGACCATATACGGCCAATAGTGAATCTCACCAACCTGACTGACAATAAAAATTCAAAAATTTTTTTTTAATTTCAACAGTCACAAAATAGATTATTTATGTCTCTGTAGATCATGTTTAACTAACCTAATCCTTGAAGTTCATCTTAAAAAATTTTTATAATTTTTTTTTTTTTTTTTTAACTATTTCATTAACCAAGAGAATTTCGTAAATATTGCCCAAAAGATAATCTGAGGTAGCATGTTGGTCTCAATTTTTATATCTTAACAGTAATCACAGTTTCTGTTTCCAATACAAAAGAATCAGTGTTAGTGTATGAATAATATTTTTTCTGTATTGTTTCTTTAGTTTTATTATAAAAATCGTATATATATATATATTTTTTTTTTTTGAACAAAGCTAATAAATTCACTACAATATAGATAGATTGATTGAAATAGATCTTATTTTGTTTCTTTAAAATATATTATTAAATTAATATTATACAAGAGAAATAATATTTTATTTTATAAAATACGAAAATATCATCAGTGGGTGGTTTCTTCATTCAAAATTTAAATTCTCTTTTGTCAATCAGCTTATACTCTTTATTGTGCCGATTGTGTGTAGATTGTGTATATTAATAAAGAAAAAAAAAACCGGATGGGCCTCGCTCTGCTGTACAATTGGGGGTGGAGTGCACCTCGTTTATATGATAGGTCATTATTACGATGGATTTGTTAAATTTGAATGCAATGATAAATATCATTGTATACGAATAACGATTCTGAACGGAGTTAATATGTTTGTCTAGGATATAATACATTGTTATTTATAAATATTGTAAAAAGTATATTTTATTTTGAAACGATTAATATATTTTTCAATTTGGATGGGTTGGCAGTTGCATACAGCGACATAGTTTGTCAGTCTAGAATATTATACATTATATTATATTTTACATGTAATTGTATGTCAATATTCGCTGTTCAAACGCTTATAAAAAAAAATTGTGCCTATGGATTTTAATAGTTTTTGAATGACAATAATAACTACTTCTGTGGAATCTTCTATAACATTTTCAAGTATTTTGTACGAGCCAAATTTTTTTTATCACCGATTATAAAAAAAAATGTAAAAAAATCTAATATTTTAAATGCCTATATGTGGCTTAAAAATCAATATAATATTTTGAAAAAAATATGACATAAAGAAAATGCCAATCTTAACAGCTGATAAAAATTTCAAAAATCTGCGACTTATACTTTTTGAATTATAACAAATATTTAAAATCGTTTGAGAATAAATCGCTATTTTATGCAATTTCGTAAATATTTAAATTTCAAACAGTCATAACATTTTTTCCTCTAAGTCCGGTAGAAATTTTTTTAAAGATTTTTGAAGAGTAGCTCATAGATAACCTAGTGTTAAAATTTTGAACCTTAAGTATGAACAGAAAAAATTTTATGAATTTTTATCTACAAAATAACTTGCAAATTATCGTGATTTTTACACATTTTATACAAATTTGAGCATTAAGGGCTTATAAAAAAAATTGAGTTAACCGATCACCGATATTTTTTAGTTACGATAAGTTTAACTTATTATAAACCTAGTATAAAATTTTCAAGAGTTTTCGCTCAACCAATTAAATTTTATAGATGTTTAAAAACAAAAATTTTACAAAAATCGAAAATTTAAATTGTCTATAAATAAGTTAAAATATGTCAAAATACTTTGAAACCTTAACCATGTATAGAGAACGTCAATATAAAGATTTGGTGAAAATTTCAAGTTGTTGCGGTTTTTCATTTTTGAGTTAGAGCATTTTAAAAAAAACCGATATCTTTGTCAGTCTAGAATATTATACATTATATTATATTTTACATGTAATTTTATGTCAATATTCGCTGTTCAAACGCTTATAAAAAAAAATTGTGCCTATGGATTTTAATAATTTTTGAATGACATTAAGAACTACTTCTGTGGAATCTTTTATTACATTTTCAAGTATTTTGTATGAGCAAAAGTTGCTACATAAGCAAATCGAAGCATTTTTACTGCCAAAAAAGGTGTCGTCAGACACAAAAAAAATAAAAAAATAAAAAAAAACACACATCATTGTAAAACCAATAGATTCCATCACTCCGTTCAGAATCTAAAATTATAAAATATTTGTTTTTAACTGTAATTATTTGAATAATTTGAAATATTTTTTTATTTTTTTAATTATAACCAAATAACAAGTTTATTTATTATACTTTATTTTATTTTGTATCAAAAAAAAAGAATTATTATTTAGCCTCACTGAGTGGAAACTCGTGTAAAGACTCAGGAATCATATTGTTTACAAATGTTGTTATTGGATACAAATACAAATCTTAACAATTATAATTTAAACGAGAGAAATAATTGTAATAATAGTAATTAGTATGATAATAATAATGAGTATGATAAATTAATGTAAATAATTTAGGTAGGTATATGAGTATAAAAAGTTCGTGTTTGTTTAGTTTTTATCATATTCGTATTGAAGCCAGTAGGAAATATATTTTTGAATATTGTTAGAGTCATATTTTAAACAACAGTGTATTTTAAATTGAGTGCTTTAGTCCTTAAAAATTAAAATGTCTTACGACTACTGATTTTATTCAGCCATTCTATAGATAATTTATTAACTGTGTGTCTTGTACTAGCTCTATGTTTTATGGGTGATAATAGATTGTGTTTTTTTTTTGTATACATATGATACATGTATTTAGAAAAAAATTATTTATATCGAGAATACTAGGCTGTTCAAATAATTTTTTAGTGGGATATCTCCAATATTTTTTATTTGCTACTTTATAATTTTATTTTAACATTTTTGAAGTTGTGAACGAGCATTATCGTACGCTTAGGTTATTACTATCGATTATTCCATAAATAATTAGGGATTCGAAAAGATTTAAATATATCCTTCTTATGTCTTTATATTTTATAACTTACTAATTTGTTTCATTATGTAAATCATCTTTCTTTATTTACCAGTGACAGTTTTCATTTGATTTCTCCATTTCATATTGCGACATATTTCGATACCTACACATCTATAGTTTTAACTATAGTGACGGAATCGCTGTAAAATTTGTTTGGTATTTGACAAATATTTACATAGATTTTTATTTCATTTATAGTAGGCAATGTATGTTCAGACAAAGAATGTAGTACGATGGCGGATTTATCAAAGTTTAAAAACAAGTTATTATCATTTAACCAATTTATAATGGCTAATAGGTCATCCTCAATGTTTTTTATTACTTTTTCCCAAGTTGGCCTAGTATAAATCAAGACCATATCGTCTACATAACATATTATATTGCTATTTAATTTGAATAGTTTTATATATTTTATTTGGATATTAAAGAGTACTGAAGATAGCGTTGTATCCTGTGATACACCATATTTTATTGTTTGTTCATTGGGAATAATGTTATTTATTTTTACTTTCTGTTTTCTGTAATCTAACTACGATTCGAAAAGAGATTAAGTGGTTTAGTTATGTCAATGTCAACATTTCTTTATAGAAGTTAATTTTAATCAACACTGCCGAAGATTTTAGTATGTTAAGATCTAAATATATACTCGTAGTAGCACATTTTATTCATTCGTCAACAGATGTATGTACCTTTTACGTTACTTTAGATGTGGTTTGATCTAAGCTTTTATATGTTCTGAAACCAAATTCATTCATTAATAATAGACGGAAATTATTAATACATGATTTAGCACCTTTTTTGCGTATGGGTGGGATTATTTTAAAAGCCATTTTAAAATTATTTTGAACTTAGTTTTAGATTATACGTAAATTAAAAATGTGGCATAATGGTATACATAAGATTGTAATTTTTTTTTCAAATAAATGCATGTCCTAGAAAAAAATCGTTATTATTGTTCTCGCTGTTAAAACATTTCACGATCCTTATTTTCGCTGATTATTTTTCACGGTTTTGACTTTTGCGATTTTCACATGGACTCGCGCGTTTAACACACATCACGTTTGCGGTATTTGTTTAAGTGCATAACCGTTTTCGTGACTCCAACACGATTTTAGGCACTGCGGAACGATACGATCCGGTGTCATACTGAATTAGTTCCCAAGTACTACACCAAGTAGCTGTGGCGTGGTTTCGGTGTTTTCTGGAGTGCGACAGCGCCAGGCTCTTAATGAATTGTCGACTCGGCTACTCATTTCACCGAAGTGCCGATTGACGTGAAGGGGAGAAAGGGACGTCAAACCACTGTAAAAATATAATGATTTACACTTTGTACACTAGTGGCCGTATAGCACACGTCTCATTTTTCTGATTTACGACACGTCAAAGGTTTTGTAAAATAAGTGTTTGTACTTCGATGATGTGTCGAATTTGGAATAGCAAAGCTCTAGACTGTGAGAAACGCATGAGTTTCCCCCCACCCCGAAATGACGTCGCTGAGTACCCAGCCCTGCCTCAACGAAAGCGTATGTTAATAATTCGCGCGCTGTATTGCGCTCATGTCCGTCATGTGCTCGTACTTGTGCACCGGTCGACGCAGGTAATACCTCGTACACGTGTACATTTTCTGGTTAGCATAACGACGACGCGCTGCCGCCTTCGTTCAAACGCGTTCAAGCAGTCGACGCACACGATCGCGGCGCGTTAGCCACGGGCTTCGTGCTCGTCGGCGACGGGTGATTGTGTTCCCGACGTTTCACCACTATCGTGTACGTCCCGTCGTAATCGATGTAGGAGGAAATACGTGATATTGTTGGCAATGTTAAAAGAAGAATATCCTCGACGTTATTCATCCGCGAACGCGGAAATGGTGTACGCGACGACGACGAAGACGATGTAGTACGTTACGGTAACGTTTTATAAAATAGTAATAATAATAAAAACAAAAAGAAAAGAATCTATAATCAATATTAATATTTATAGATGAATGGCGTTCGTTCATTTTTTAAACATGACGATTTGAACATCATCGCGTAACAGTGCTGCCAAAGCGATCCGGAAGCCATTTGAACGCGTTCTAACGACCGCATTATATTTTGCCTATGCCAAGAGCCGTACGAGACACCGCGCCGCTAAACGTTCAGATTCCATCACAACTATCGGCACTGTTATCGGCAGGCCTTCTGAATTTGAACATTTTTCTGAAGATAGTTTTCTAGGGCTAAGGTAACGACAATCGTTGACGAACGAGACAAGTAACGAAGGAAAATGCGATTTAGTATTGAGGTGTACAAATACAAAACGTACATTTTCTTACAGTTCTGGAGGGGAACCACTTCCTTTTTGTATTCGCAATATTCCGCACTGTTCCATCGATGGCCATCGCATGGCGTTTACAAAAATATTTAATGATCGTAAAAACAAACAGATCTGGATACTTGCAGACTGGACTAGAATAGACAATTATCCACAAATCCATACTGTTTACACTAAACAAATGTATAGTGAGACATTTTATTAAAGAAAATTACAACATAATATTTGATTTGTAACGGAAACCCTTTATTCGGAATATAAGGTATAGGCTCACGCGAAAACATTGGAAAGACTAAGGTTTCGCGAGATATGTATTTTGTTGTTTAGATCAGGGTGACGTAAATCACATAGTCAGAGCCTTCATAACGATAAATGATGATTAAAAGATTAAATTTTTGTCGCGTGTTTCTAAACGATTACTAAACGCGATTTGTTAAATTTTAATCTTAGACTTTGTAGAAATCCTTTACAATTCATTAATAATATTTTCATTTATAATATTTTTTTTTCTTGGGTTTATTGAGCCTTTTAGACAATGCCGTCTTACAACCAAGCTTCTATCGTATATTACCAGCATTTAATGTCGATTTATACATTAAACTTCGATGAACACAAAAACTATGATAAAAATACATTTTTATAAATATTTTTTTTCATTCAATTAACACAAGTCTGTTGTCTTCCAATAACATACATATATATGTATTTCAATGTACATTGCTCACCGATAAAAATAAATAAATTACTCGACACGTATTTTTAAAAAAAATATTTGGTCATAGTTTTGTCATCTTGTAAACCAGTCAATTTAGTAGATGAAATTGAATTCATACGGTTTCGAAGGTTATTTATCTGTTTTGATTACACATAACCATACACGACGCATGACTGAAAATGATTATTTAAATTTTTCCAATCACTTCTCGGAAAAATATTTTACGCTGCGAAGTATATTTTGATGTACACGACAATATTATTTTTGCAGAAAAATAATTTATTCAACTTGATTATTGGTTTGTATTAAAATATCAAGACCATAAATTTAAGTAAGACTTAATTACTTAAAAGTAGATATAAAATATCAGATTTAATATACGTAAAAAACATAAAATGTTAACATGTCTAATCTAAGTGTGTCTTGCATTTAATATTTACTTATTACTCAAACATTAATATTTTAATTAAAATTATATTTTAGTTGTAATAAAATGTATGCGTTGATCTGAATTTATTTTTAGAAACCAAATATCAATACTGCATTTGCTGCATTGCGATTCTGTTTGTAATGTTTGTATTCATATATACAATACGTCGACTAAAAAAGATTAAGTTCTTTACAAAAATATATCTTCACATTAGAATTTATCATACTTAAAAGTTAAATTGTAAACAGTAATTTCTTTAGAATTCGCTTCATTTTCAATATTTTACACTTAGAGGATTTACAGCTTCAGTTATTCAACGGAAACCTAGATTAAATGTGTAAATTAAATTGAAAAGAAGTATTACCTATTGAAATTTGTAGTTTTTACTAGTTTATAACCATTTTCATCAAAGTATATTTGTATTATTCTAATTTTATATTATGGTTATTGATACTACGATCATATTTTCTGTGAATTAAATGTATACGTAAATACTTAAAATTGATATAGTATAATTTTGTGAATACAATTTATTAATAAAGTACATCGATAATTATTGCAGTTTTAAATAGGTAAAAACAAAAAATTATGATTTTAACATAAATCAGCATATATCTGAATAATTTAATTGAGTATTCTATTCACCGATGCACAATATGGCCATGATTTCAATCTGAAATGAGATACCTAGACACTAAGCAGTATTGTTTTACCACATAATAAATACAACATATGTCAAATTCTTATTTAGTAATTTAAAACGTTGCCGTGCATAACTATGAATAAGATAAGATGGAATCTAGACTGAGTTGTTCTTATATTATACACTAAGGTTGTATTGAAAGTCAAATGTTAAGAAGAGTTTTTTTTTTATAATTACAAACAAAAAATGCTATACTTATGTCATAAATAAGCTTTTAAATTAAAATGGGAAATAAGTGAACTACTGAGAATTAACAAGTCGATTTGGTTGGGTAGTAGGTATTAATGAACACCATATATTTAGTAGTCACAAATTAAACTTTGTATGCGTGCTACTACATATGAGATAAATTTGTTAAAGCTGTACTATTTTTATACATTTAAACGCATTGATGGAATATGTTGTATAATTTGTTCTAATTGTATTCATTATTACAATATTTATTAATAATTTATCTTTTTTTTAAAAAAAATTATGAATAAATACGTATCGAAATTGTGAGATTGGGTAACCGGATGTTAAAGAATTTTCCTCGTAAAAATTACGTAATTAATTCAATTTAAATCAATGCAAAAATACATTACTTTGATAACAACTATGAGATGAACATTTAACTCGTACTTTCAGAATCTAACATATAATTGAAAAAAAAAACCGTTGTTATTTAAACACTTATACAAATGAAATTATTCTTAAATAAAAGTCCATAAAAAAATAATGTATATTTTATAACACCATTAGACATCATTAGTTGATTGATACATTTTATAGATATAATAAAGGTTAAAAAATATTATTTTTTGGTCGATAAAATTATTTTATAAAACCTAAGTTAAATCATTCCAAAGTCAGTAAAATTTTCAAAAGGTTTCACGTTGTTAATTTCTAGAAATTATATTATAAAACTTTATTTAAAATTTATAGTTTTTGAATCTAGAAGATTCAGTGTTTTTTTTTTTTTTTTTTTTATCAATATTTTGATTATTATTAATTTTATTTTTTAACCTAAGTCTGAATTTATTATATATATGAATAGACAACAATAATTGTTTGAAATTTTTTTTAATAATAATTATTATAATTAAAAAAATTTTCAAATTTTAAATAGTCTCAAAGTCATTTGATTTATAAATGAACGTGCATAAAATATTAACATGTGAATAACACGACCTAACTACCCATTTTTTATATTTATTTATAATGTCGGCAACTAAAGAAAATGAAAACCATCATGACACATACGAGTAAATATTATACCATTCAAACACTCAACGAGATTAATTTTAATTATATTGCACACAAGTTAAGATACATGTGTAAATAAATAAATACTTAATTTGATAATAGTGTTTAATAGATAATTTTCGCGATTAAATATTTTGCAGAATATAATCTACTTAATACACTACGACTAAATATCCGAGCTCAAAACTGAAGTACAATTTTAACGATTGGCAATTTTTACATCAACGTATACCTATAATACATACAATATATTAATAAATTTAATACGTAATATAAAATATTATTATAAACGTTTATCGTTTCTCTAGAGCAAATTAAAAGTTTAACTCGAGTATTCTTAAAAATTATTTTATAGTTATTACGCTAGAAACACGCTTAAACTATGACTTATAAATATCATAAACCGAGGTAATTAATAAAATGACATGCGCAACTGATTAATATACGAGTATATAATAAATATCTCAACAAAAGTTTGAATTATATAGTGATGTGGTATTTATTATGGTAGTAAATGTATTGTTCTTCAACCATGTATTTTTATTTTTTTTTGTATAGAATTATCTTATTAAATGTATAATTTTATTTCCGTGACAAGAAAATTTTATACAAAATCAATCACGTGCACTGGTATTCTATATTTATTGCAATTAAATTTTTTTTTCATAATTCATATTTATTCATGTTTCTTTTTTCAACATTTTTTTTTGATTTAATAAATGTCTCATATTGAATTTTTAAGATTTTATACCCAAACGTATAACATTTCGTTATCGTCAAATGTAATTATTTTACAATTATACGATAATAAAATATAAAATACTATTTAATAATATATATTCAATATTACTTCAGCCTTCGCCAAGATTCTTCTTTTTTTTTTTTTATTGCATTAACTTATCATTGCTTTTAAGTATTTCAAACCCATATGTGTAATACCTATTATAATATAACTATAACTTTTTCAATTCGACTTTAAATATCAATACATTCATCCCACAGTGTTCTTATGTTCGATTTGTGCCCCACTTCCTTTACGTTCACCTTTTCGAATAGCTGATGTAATGAAACAGAAGGACATACATTTGATGTCAATGACGTCTGAATTTTACCGCAAAGGTTTTTTTTTTACCGCCTGCATCTTTTTATCAAATATGATATATTTTACGAAAATACAATTTTCAAGCATCGAATTACCGTTTTGATGTAGTGACGCCTGACGGCTGTCACTACAACTTATAGTTACTTGATCTAAATATTTTAATCTATTTACATCATCCGAAATCTTCAATCTCAAAGTAGGTATATGGCGATTGATTCTTTCTCGTTTACTTTTGGTCTACTATTGTAGTTTATAGGCAAAGTATTATGCATACGAAAATGTGGACATCCTTTGAACCATTAGACTGAAGTGATGGGTCGAACAGCAATGGTCACGTATCGATGTACAATTTGCTGGCGCAGCTCCATAGCAATTGGAAATAATATAATATGTTAGTATATTAATCTCGACTTACGGCGAATGCGTTTAATGTTTATAGTTAATGAAAGACAAATGTTTTCAAATAATGCAGTCTTCTTCTCGTATTTTACCAGGTTTTCGGTGTAATCTTGTATATTTGTTGTAAATAATAAGATATTATTCAATAACAATTAACTTTAGAGACTTCAACGATAGAACGAATCATCTCTAATCGAAAATATTATGAAATAACAACAACTGTTATTTCAACATTTATGTGTAATATGTATTACACAAATTATTATACAACGGTGCATTTGAATAAGATATAATATAAAACAAATAAATTATGTACAAATAACTGGAGAAATAAGTTTAACTGTATCTACTTTAGTGCCTATAATTAGAATGCGAAATTATTATTGTTATTGTAATACTATGTAGGAACTATAAGGAATTTATTACTAAACGATAGATTAGATTACATATAATAATATTCTTTTGTCTTTGGTTTAATTTATTTTACGTTTTATTTATTGATTTTCTTATATACATTTATCATCGATAATAATCTGTAACTAAAAGAAAATCAAAAGATCAAATTAGAAACATGTGAAACAAAATTTTAAATAAATCTTGTTTTTTCGTTCAACTACCTCAAAAACGTTAAACGTTACCAATGTTCGATACAATCCTTTTAAAATATAGTTTTATTATATTAATTTATATTTTCCAATGCAAATCTGAATGAATTTCTTTTTATCATTACTTATTTTTAAAATCAAAGTATCCAAATTCATTATTTCATTAAAAACAGTTAATTTCTTAAAAACGAAATTCCATTCAAAAAATCAATTATAAGAAATCGTTCTTTTAAGCATTTCAGAATTCTACCAGTGGCGTATTTACGGAGGGGGGAGGATTTGAGGGATCAATCTTTTTTTCTATTTTATATATTTATATATTATTTTTTCTATTTTATTTACCTATATATATCTAGATACTAAATCGTGTTTAGTATTTACTATCTTTGTGTATTTTTAATTTTTGTAAATAAGTAGAAAAAAAAATTGGTGAAAATGTTATTAATAGCTTGTTATTACGCCACTGAAAACGCTATGTCATAGCTAGTGCGGTGAGTTCGTGATTTCTGTCCGATTCCTATTCTATTGTTCCTGTATGCCTAAGCAGATGTATTACTCGTTAGTCATTAGTAATTACTTATTACTGTAATGTTGTAAATTTGTTATATAATAACAAGATATTTTTAGAAATTTTAACTGGAAACTAAGCAGAAAAAACTTGATTTTATATTATAAGTGTAAATTGTCAAAGTTTGAGTATGTAACTAAGTCTGAAAATATTTTTAATTTACAAAATGAACAATACTTATTTATACTGTTAAACATTCTAATTTATAATTATTATTGTAAAAATAAATATTTATGATATTATTATTTTTAACTAAATTTCTTATTGTATTATTGGACATTGGTGTTGAATGTTGATAGTAAGATGGTAATTATTAATAAGTTTAATCTTAAAGAATATTTTTTGAATGTAAATTAAAAGTTAAAATTTCTTCCAGATCTAATTAATAATAATCAATATGTAATTCTTATTAACTAAAAACTAATGAATAATTTGTGTTTAGTGTAGAATATAATATATTTAATGTACTGTGTAAATCATCGGTTTCCAATCGGGGGAGGGGGAACTTAGAGTTTGCTCGGGGGGAATATACTGATGATGGAATTACGGAAATAATTTTCGGCTTGATTTAATATAGTTATTTTGTATGTTTTATTTGTACCGTTCACAAAAAAAAAAATCATTTAAGGTCTAATTTAAGAGGGGGGGATAAGATTTTAGTAAAATTACCAGGGGGGCGTAGAATGAAAAAAGTTGGGAAATACTGGAATAAAAAGTGTAAACTGTAGAGTATTAAGAGTATTTAGTGATCAAGTCTTGAAAACCTGAAGGGAGGTGTGAGGGCAAAGTGTGTGTGACATTCAATGGCTCATCTCCTCCCTATAACAATTCTTGAATACGCCGCTGGATTCTACTATTACATACGCGAGATGATCGAGTATACTTTATATGTTACGCTGAACCCATGAAATTATGGATTTCATGAATTCAACAATGCTATTGCTGAGTTCACATATTCGGCAACTGTAAGAGCATAAAACTGCAGATTATATGTAACACATAAAAAAAAGGCTGTATACTTCAAGAAATGGGCAACTTACATTTTGCGAATTTCATGAAATGAATAGAAAAATTTTGGATTTGAAAATTCAACATGATGTATTCATTGCCACGATCGTGGCATATGCTAAGTAAAAAGTAAATAAAGGAAGCGGCGGCGCGACAGTATAGTATCTATACCTGAAAGCAAAGTTTAACTTATTAAACCGTATATATTTTGTTGCTTTGTACGCCGTTCATCAACTAACGAACCACTTAACGTACTTATTTTAGGTACATAACAAAATGTCAGAAATATTGTGCAGATTACATTTTTGTAAAAATTAAGTTGATAGATGAAAGGAGCTATAAAACAAAATGTGACAATTTTCATGAACAAAAATATTATGAATAATGCCGTTGGTGGCTGTGTTTCGTAAACGTGACACCGACTGTTTCGCGTATCCCTAATATTCCCACCACATTTCGTACATGCATGCAAGTGCGAAAATCATCGTCGACGATCGGAATGCTGTAGCAGTGATCGTATCCTCTGTTATGTAGCCTGTCGTGGTGGCTGATTTATGCAATCGTATTGGGTAGAACAATTATAACACACTATACAATTAGCGATGGCATAAAAAACATACTTAACTTTGTTCCGTAAAAAAAATGGTTAAAATATTAACGTATTAATGCGATATCATTAATAAATAATAGTAAATTTCACAAAATTACATTTATTTTATTTAAATTATTTATTTACTTGGCGAGAAGTTATTCACTCAATACACTATGAAATAAGATGAACAAAGAAATTTAAAGGTAATAGGACTTCACTATAAATTGAAAATATTAGAAATTAATGATTCTATTTACCAAAACAATTCCTCGGCAGTAAATTGATTGTTGAAGTAAAATAACTGTAGTCTAATTCAACGTTTCTCAGCCTTTTTAACGTCGTGACCCCCAGAATAAGTAAAAAATAAAATTAGTCATCTCATGACCCAGAAATTAAAATTAGTCTCACTCCCCAGCACCGCATTATAAAATTAATTTAAGTTTTTATCTGTTTATCACTTATAAATAATATAAAATCATAAACCATTAACCATTAACGAAACGAGATTGAGTTTTTTAATTGCTAGATGAATGAAATACAATTTAGAGTGTATTTATACTACAAATGAACTATTTCATTTTTATCAATATGGTTATGTATTAATTTTTATTTTTAATGTAACTCTAGATCAGCCTGTAATTATTTCTACAGGATGCGACCCTTCATCTAGTGGTTAGCGACTTTCAGGTTGAAAAACGCTATTCGAAAAATGTACTGAACATTTATTTAGTAATAATATAACATCGTTCTTTAAAACGCTTAAAAATCTTATAAATTCCTGATTTTTTATTTTAAACCTATCCATTTTTTACACAGAAAAAATTTTTTGTTGTAAAATATTAATTGGTACCTTATATAATACATTATGTACGGTAGTGGGCAAATGTCACGTGAGGAGAGCGTGGTCAGCATAAAAAGAGAATATTATACACGAAATGTAAAATATACTATTTAATAAGAATACAGTGTTGTGAAATTATATAAGCAGATGCGCATATTCAATACATTATTATGCGATAGGTACGGTAACATATTGTAAAATAGCATATGAAAAATAATAATAAAAAGTTCACCGACTACCATCGTTGTTTACAGCGTAACTTATAAAGATACGCGTTATGAGCAAGTAGGTGCAATGTTAATAATATTGTATGACAATGGATTTATAACACTAAAATAGTACTAAATACATAATCTATTAAAACGTCACGCGCTAAGAGTATTGATCGTAACAAAATTGCTATTAATCGATATTTAATTGCATGAGCCGGTCGATAGGAATATCATTAATACGGTTACAGTTTTGGTTCTGAGGTCAAGTCCGGTTCAAGGGGGATCGCGTGGCGCGGGAAATAAATAATATAGTAATATATATTTATATGTATGTAACGTAATGACAATTTCCATCGCAGAAAAGCTGACTCGTCTGATATTTTAACATATTTGATTTGATTTTTCTAGGTATTAACTTAGAATTGGTTCGCAACCATCAGATATATTGTTTTCTTTATTACGCCCATTCGTAGAATCCTCTAATTACTGACCATAACGCGTATCATTATTACTATTATTCATGAGCTCTCAAGATAGATGTAAAAAAACAATCATACAAAATTAATTTACAAACTTGTGCTACGTACAATCAGACTTATCCATGGATTTAGGGAGGGGTCAGATGGTCAGCTGACCCTCAGTTAATATTTGTTGAAAAACTTGGACTCTTAAAAACTTTTTATAATTTTTTGAGTGTGCCGACTATAGAGTGAAATTAATACTAGATTAAGACTAATACCCTAGTCGCCACCCTCTAAATGATGCCACTAGTGTAATTGTATAGTACAATAAAACATTTTTTATTATTTTAATAAGCTCTAATAAGTGGCCTCTTGAATTAGCCTGACCCACATTTCTCTAATTGTGGATCCATCTTTGGGCTTGTCGTTAGAAATTTTCTACCCTAAAGCAAAAATCATATTGTCGCTCTTTGTTAGAGACATTTCAAATCGGAATTATAATATGCTGTAATAATTCGCAATTACCACGATCTAGTGGAGGTAATACAATAAAGACACATAACAGTAATAATTGTCGTCCGTTGCCGATATTTATTTAATTTTGTAGCTTTAATTTCTTTAAAATGTTATGCCGCCCCAAAACAACGCATGATTTGCTTAGGTACATTCTAGCGAAGGGTGTGCGCACAGTGAAAACTTGTCTTGTTAGAACAGTTTGACGACACGGAACCAATCGTTATGAACCTTACACGGATAGTCGAAAGCTTTTATTTTAGCAACTTATGCGAATCCGTCGTTAGACTTGGCGTGTTACTGTGTTTGCGAGCATTCGATTCTTCTACACGATCTGCACATAGGTACTACATAGGTCATGACGGGGACGAGATTACTTTTAACATTTCATTCGATGTCCGACAGAAAGGTCGTATTTCTCTTGAAAACAGTGAACCCGTTAGTCCCTGAGACATATACATATATGATTAATGCCGACTAAAGGATATACAGGACCTGGTACGAAATATATATTTTATATGAAAGAATACTCCTTCCTAGAAAATTGTACAAAATACCTGAAGTTACTATTGGAACATACTTTGGTTAATACTAAAACCCCTTAACATTGGTTTAAACAAAATTGTTAAATACATTTTCATGCCTACCATAATACTTACATATTTACTTCAAAAAGTTCGCTTTTTATTATAACGAAACGTTCAGTAAAACCGAGTTGGATTGATACATTTCCAGAGCCTTCTTAATTAATTATAACTACTGGAGATTCAAAAGTAGATTTACTTAAATTTTAATTATCTATTGATTTATTATAATAAGAAATTTTAAATAACATAGTTTTTACTGAATCTTCATTTTCTAAAGATTTAGATACGTTAAACTA
Source organism: Sipha maydis (assembly GCA_034509805.1). Taxonomy (NCBI): domain Eukaryota; kingdom Metazoa; phylum Arthropoda; class Insecta; order Hemiptera; family Aphididae; genus Sipha; species Sipha maydis. The sequence goes on from JASXSY010001382.1 coordinate 43,228, forward strand.
GAGGAAGTGAACAGTTGCATATACAAAAGGTGATTGATTGTTGGTCACAAATACTTGTTGAACTATCAGAAATGATATTGACATAATCTTTATGGTTTTTAGAGACATCAGACACATCATTTTCTTGAGATGTAATTGGTTAAGATATTTATCGAAGGGTCCCCTCAACAATACATAATATAGTCAAATTATTTAGCACGTCCATATTTAATACATTTATAAACTTTAAATTATTGTTGTTTAAAAATAAAATTAAGTTATATTTTTTGTTTGTGTGATTTTGAAATAAAACACAGGGCCTTTGAAAATATGGGGCGAAAAATCCTGGTGCTTGGGCTCATATCGTTCCTCCCTTGAGACGACCCTTCCGACCCTGTCCATGATACTTAAAGGCAGGATTTACAATATTTACCAACCAATGCCATTCTCTACGTCAGCGGTTTCCCAATTTTTTCCGCTATGGCACATAACGGTTTGTAAGTTATTAATGTTCACGACGCACTTTGGAGAAACGTTTACTATTAACTAAAAATAAGTACTTCAGGACTTTTAATGGAAAAAATGTTCAAACTTTCACGGTACGCCCATTGCGAAACATTAATTTATTTATAGTGTCCTAATTTCCATAACGCGTCTCGGTGACCTTTGTCTGTTATTGCCTATTATAGTCTGTTTCAGTACGTTTAACATATTTTTATCGCTGTACCAATATGAATATCATGATCATTTATCGTATTCATTTCATATAGTTTTAGAAAAAATTGCGAGAACAGTTAATACTTGGAAACAAGGTATCGCTTGTTTTATTCGACAAGACTTGGTCACTTTTGAGTGAATTTTAATTATTGTTCATATTTGTTTTGAAAAAAAAAATCTTTTTATTCATTCACGTTAGAATTGATGTCAATTTAATTGATATTCTACGTAGGTAGTTATTAAGTCTTTGTAATTTTCAAAATATTGGCTTTGTATAACAACTTATATTAGTCATTATAACTTAGACAATTAAAACGAAATGCTGTACATGGTGTTTCCGAAAATTGGCCAGAATAACTACATACCAATATAGCTGAACATTTAGTTTTCAATTTGAACATTTTTATCCCTTTCCGATAGCTATAACACATTTTTGTAAACTTTTGTATTTCATAACTATAACCGACTACAATTAATTTTGAAATTACGTCATGCTTTGTAGGTTCCTATCAAAAACTTTATTTCGGTCAAAATAAATTACATGGTCAATGTTAAACGAAAACGATATAAAATTATGAAAATAATAACTTAAGATAAATCAAAAAACATTATAATGTGGTGATCTATGATGTTCAAATAGAAATACGCGAATTATCTTTTACGATGTTTTGAAGAACCAGAATGTGAGCATGTTCATTGTTTGATACCGATCGTGAAAAAATGTATAAAAATTTATAAATATTTATAAAAAAAAACATATTACTTAAGCGAAAGGTCTTGTAAATCAACATTTAAAAATTTAAATATAACATACAATATTTTTATAAATATTTTTGTAATGTGAGATAGAGATCTTTTGTTCAAAAGGATGGGGGCTTTGACATGGATGTAAAACATAGGATTAAGTGCGGATGGATGAAATGGAGAGAAGCATCGGGCGTGTTATGCGATAAGAGAATTCCAATTAGGCTGAAAGGTAAATTTTATAAAAGTGTAGTGAGACCAACTATGCTGTATGGTTCAGAGTGTTGGGCGGTTAACAGGAGAATAGAACAAAGTATGAGTGTCGCGGAAATGAGAATGCTTAGATGGTTGAGTTGAGTGACAAGAGAAGATAGAATAAGGAATGAATACGTGAGAGGTAGTGTTGTTGTAGCGCCAATTGTGGACAAGATGAGAGAAAATAGGCTGAGATGGTTTGGGCATGTGATGAGGCGAGAGGAAACGAATGCAGTAAGAGTGGTTATGAAGATGGACGTTGAAGGGAAAAGAAGAAGAGAAAGACCAAAAAAGAGATGGTTGGAGACTTTGGAGAATTACATGAGGGCTGTCGGTGTGTGCAGAGGAGATGTGATTGACCGAGTAAAGTGGAAGTGTAGAACAAGGGTGGCCGACTCCAAATAGTTGGGAGGAAGGCGAGGCAAAAGAAGAAGAAGAAGAAGAAGTAATGTGAAATAGAGAATAATACTGTATGCATAGGTTCACAATTATTATATATAAGCTTTAAATAAATCACTGATAAAAAATAATAAATTTAATAAATGTTTGATAACTAATAAATCATAATTTTTAACTCATATTTTATAAACTATGATATAATATAGATAATAAAACTAGTTAGTTCTTCCACTCTTCTTTAGGCAAAATTTATAGGGTACTTACAATTAATAATATTAGGTAATATTATCATTTTAATTTAATTTGGTTTATATTCTTATTATTTTTATTTAGTATTTAATTTATGTTTTGTTATATTTATATTTATATTTATACTATTGTACAATCTATATTTACCTGTACTATTGGGTACTTGCCCGTTTTTGTTCATTTGAATGAACGTTATTATTATTATAATATTTATTATAAATAATATATTAATATCATTATAATTACTATAATATTGCTAGATAATTTTCACTTAGGTTTCTTTGAATATAACGCAGTTTACTTCTCAACCATTAAATTAATCTTCCACTACATTTTTCCCCCTCCTATGGCGAAACCATTTGTTAAATATTGATAACATAATTTTAAACTGCCATTCTCTTCTTCTCGGTGAAATACTTATTTTTCTTTTATATTTTCCCTAGCAGACTCACTCCCCATTTAAATCTTCTACTTTACACTCATATCATTCCCTTTATTATTAGTTATAATATGAACTCCGGCAGAGGCTTTCTATTTTAAACAATTTGTACACAAGTATCTGATCAGTAACTGTGTAAATTTGCAACTAAAATTTAAATTACTGCTTTGCTGTAATATCTTCGATAAAAGCAAAAGCAAAATAAAAATAAAATTAAAGTAGCTAGATAATATAATTCAAAAATAAATTTCAGTGCATGAAAAATTGTATCGTACAATTTTTCATTATTTTGACTTTTTTAAGTGTACCTTTTACAAATTATGCCTTGTATGAAAACATTTATTAGTAATTAATTTTAAATCCAATCTTAACGTAAACTTTGTGTAACGATAATGTGTTTATTAAAATGTACTAATTACTTAATCACTTAATCTTATGAAATCACTATTATAAGTAAAGAATTAGTTTAATGATTGATGAGTTTATTTTATTTAGCTTACAGAGTAAATACTCTTATATTATCATGTAAAACTATACAAATATTATTATTATTTTTTACCTTCACGGGTTTAACGACAAAAAAAAAAAGATTCAAACATTGGTCGAAATACCAATAAACATACTATTACACGTTAAAAATTGTGTTTTATATTTTATTTATTTGTAAGTTTTCAGTTATTAAACTAAAATGTTACAATTTCGTGTTTGGAAAATTAAGCAGCTGTATAATTATTACATGGATCTTATATTTATTTTTGTTACATCATTAAAAACGATTGTTTTTTGTGTGTTTTTTTATCCAAGCTTTGATTTTCATGAAATATTTATCTCTTATAAACAATTTACAATAAAAAAGTCAAAAACGTAGTATAGGAAAGCAGGGCATAAAACCGTTCATCGATAATAATCAATATTCTTCGAATGATTATTAGTAACAATTATTGTTTTAAACGTAAAATACTGGTGAGTTTTCAACTATGATGGGTAATAATTACTAATGACATTTACATTTACATGCTTAACAAATTTAAATTCAAGTGATTTCCGAATAATATTTAATTAACGATAATTGAACTTGCTTATCGAAATATAAATTTGTAGTTTCATATATATATATATATATTTGTATAAAATAAATAACATCGATATTATGAAAGTTAAAAAAAATGGCACATACTTTTTCTAAGTGTTTCTCTTCCAAGTTTACTCGACCTATTACTGTGATAGATTTGTGAAGCGTAACAAGATGATAGCTCAATAAACTTGGAGATTCTTCTCATTATTATTTGATATTATATTTTTGATTTAACTTATCATGTTTTGTTTTTCTATTTAAACACTTGATATAAAAAATAACAGTTTATTATACGTTTTACACGGATTCATGTTTTAATATATATATTATTTGGAAGTACGAAAGACAAAGCACCAAATGAACGATCATCAAAAACGAGTCTTTATTAGATCGAGTTCCAGGGTCATCCATTGTAGGCCAACTATCTTCATGTATTGCTGTAAAATATAAAAAATTACAGCGCTAAAACAATGTTAGTTTTTGTTTTAACCTTAAGTCAAAACAAACAAATTGTTTCGTGTTCCAAAATAAATGCTTTATGGAATATGTATTTATATTATAATAAATACTTTATATACTTAATTTGAAATTCATATTTAGCTATTTATGTTTTAATTTTTGTGATAAGTAATACAAAAATACAGCTTAATCAGTATACGATTTATATCGTTTAATTCCGATTTAAGTATAACGTGCAACGGATATCCGATGAGGAGAATAGTTGTTATTCATATAATTATTATTTTATAGTATGTATATTAAACAATGTATTAATTCACTACTAGTTTTTATTGTTAACCGTAGCACATTTCGATAAAATAGTTTTTTCAGTTAGTAAGTTATATCATTACCTATACAATATTAATTTAATTATCACGTGTATACGAGTACTTGTAAATAATATTATATAGTATGTACATAAGCTATTAAGTATACTAAAATAAGCTAATATTCTTTATGAAAGAGTTGTGTAATTATAAAGCTATTATTACATTTTTATTTTTTCTATTATATTTTTCAGTTTAAAAATAGAATTTTCGAACAAAAAAATAGACAAAAAGTACTCAGCATATTTATTTAAAGAATATTTTATCAATATTGTTTAATTAACAGTTACGTAAGCACTTGAAACAACTATCAATATAAACGAGTACATATAACTACTATAAATCACGTGAAAAACACTGTATTTCAGCGCTTTAATAACCTACATGCTGCGTGCATCACAACATGGAGAAGAACCTTTGGAACTTTAAATACGAAATCAATAGAAAGCCATCGCACGTATATTGAAAATATCCTTCGAGCGATTTTTGATGTACTGTAATGTAAGTAAAATCAAACAAAAAAAATGAACGTAATTGAGGCACTCAGGAATTTCAGATACAATTTGAGTGTCTATAACCTTGAGCGTAAATGTCAAGACTTGATAGGTAAAATCAAAATGCTGTTCAAATAAAACCATAGGCAACATAAATACAATTTTACTGTCATTCGATTTTTAAACGCTCGAGTAGTTTTGGAAAACAATTTGGAAACTGTTTTTAATCAGTTTTGTAGGGAATCAACAGTACACACATAGAAGTATTGGAGTTATTTTAACAACTGACTCGATGTTGAAGGTTAAAATGTTAAATTACTAATGTTGAGAACTTATTATAACACCACGGAATGTATATTCAACTAAAAATGTTCAACATTTGTTGGAGTTAAAGTAACAATACAAAACTATAATTTATATGCCATTTTAACATGAATACAAAATTAAATTAAGTTTAAATAAATCAATATTACACCAATGTATTTTGATTTCAGCATTAATACGCGTGTTATTTTCACAATTTTATAGTTAAGTTGTTTTAAACCATAGTTTAGAATTAAAGGATAACATTACACTGAGGTCAAATTTACAAGTCGACTGTTATTTTAACACCGTATTTATTGTCGTTAATAATGAGTAATCCATATATTTTGTTATTTTCGTTCATTTACGTAATGTGGTGAACGGTTGTCTTTTGAGCTGGTGTTAGTATTATCTGGTCAGTCCACACTCCGCAATTGTCACTTGTCGTTATTGTGTGTTTTCGCTTTTTCACTTTTTCCGTTAACGGGTGCGAATAAAACGTCTTGTTCTATAATCGATTAGCGACTATACATTACGAAGTTTGAACTTTTGAAGTGTTTGAAAATTGTCGAAAAATGAATCAGTATCAGTTATGTATTATCGGTATAAATAATCTATACCGGACACCCTTTTTTTGGAAATTTTTTTTTTTTAAATAATGTAGTTTGGTGTACTTACTAAAAACGATAGTGAAGACAGAATTTGGCGCTCGGACTTAATTTTCAAGTTACAGTTTTTATTATTTTATTATATTGTATATGTAGTACAAGTATTTACCTTGTAGCTATACTATTATGATAATTTTTTTTGTACCATTGAAAATGTATATTGCATTGTATATTTTACTTTCAATAAAAATATTATATTTACAAGAAAATCAAATATTTGTATTTTTTACTTTGCTTAATTACATTTGTTGAGATTTTTGTATGTAAACATTAAGGAATGGGTATCTTCTGGCCAATATATTAAATAATAAAATGTCATATTAATTAATGTATAGTATAAGGTTGCAGATTTCAATTTTGACTGAAATTTCAGTGTACATATTGGCATATAATATTTTAATCTATTTAACCAAAATATTTATATTTTTTTTTTGTAACGCCACTATACTAAAGTTCAGTATTAAATAAGTATATATATACAATATGAATACTAATATAAAGAGTAACAGTACTTCAGATTTTGATTCATCAAAAAAATTATTAGTAAAGAAAGTACCAAGGTCAAGAATTAACACCATTATTTCTACTAGAATTATTTGGTGGGTGTGTCAAATTATTTATTAAGTACCCACACTAAATACATTTATCTAGATGCTTTATTACACTAATATTTAATTTAAATAATAATTTACCTAATTTATTTGTAGTATATACAAGAATTATTTGAGGTGAAATGGACAACATATTTATAAGTTAATATAACAATCAATGGTATTAAATACACAACTAATGTAATAGTTAATATAACATTTATTGGTGTTATATTTATTACTAATTCCAAACACCGTCACGATCAATATATCTTATTTTAACATCACTTGTTGTTAATTTAACCCCGTGTGTTGGTTAGTAAAACATTAAAAGATTGTTGATTTATAATAACCCAACTAACATCAAACTGGTGTTGCATTAACACCAATTGGACCTAAGCTGGAAAACGACGTGCGAATGTGTATAAAATTGGCAACACTTGGTGTTGAATCTACTTCAGATTTCTAAGTGTGTACGATTAATTTTGTTTTTTTTTTCAGCAATTAAAAAGTTAAGTCATCGAATAAAAACTGAGAAAACTTATACAATTCTAAATATTAATAATTTTTGTTATTTTTATATTTTGAATAAAACGAGGAATGTATTAGTTATACCATGATCTATGTTTTTTTTTATGCCTGCACGTTAACATGTTTACAGGATTTCGACAAAGAGAATTGCTTCGATCATCACCAAATAAAAAGTAAAAGAAAAGAAAAGAGTACTAGTTTGTACTCTTTAGGATGTAATTTTTATAATTTTTCAACAATTTTTCAGATTGTGAAGAAAAAAGGAGAAAAAAATGCAAAAAACCTTAACATTAAAACAGAGATTCGAACCCTCACTACAAATGACCGCATATTATTTTATCACGCACTATTTATTTTCTTTTATATTCTGAACGGAGTGATGGAATCTATTGGTTTTACAATGATGTGTGTTTTTTTTTTTTTTATTTTTTTTTTTTTTGTGTCTGACGACACCTTTTTTGGCAGTAAAAATGCTTCGATTTGCTTATGTAGCAACTTTTCTGAAAGGAAAGTGAATCAAATTGGTACTTTGGGGGGTCAAAAGTAAAATAATAAATAGTAATTTTTAATATTTTTTAAATGCGACGGGAAAAACCTTAAAAAAAATAAGGGAAAAACGGGAGTTTACGCAAAACCAGTTTTCGACAAAATCAAATTTTTTATTTTGCTATAACTCAAAAACTAAATGTAAATAATGTAAATACTTGAAATTTTCACCAAATGTTAAGATTAGCGTTCTCTATACACCGTTAAATTTTCAAAGTATTTTCACTTTTAATGAGCTATTTATAGACAATTGAAATTTTCAATTTTTTTAATTCTTTTTTTTTTAAAACAACGATAAAATTTTTTGGCCGGCCAGAAAATCTTGAAAATTTAATACAAGGTTTCTTATAAGTTGTTCCTTAACTGATAAAAAAAAATCTAAAATCGTAAGTCACAATTTTTTTTTATAAGTGCTCAAAGTTCCAATTTATATGAAATATGTAAAAATTGCGAAAATTTGCAAGTTATTTTGTAGATAAAAATTCATAAAACTTTTTCTGTTCATACTTAAGGTTCAAAATTTTAACACTAGGTTATCTATAAGCTACTTTTCAAAAATCTTTAAAAAAATTCATACCGGACTTAGAGGAAAAAGTTTTATGACTGTTTGAAATTTAAATATTTACGAAATTGCATAAAATAGCGATTTATTCTCAAACGATTTTAAATATTTGTTATAATTCAAAAAGTATAAGTCGCAGATTTTTGAAATTTCTACCAGCTGTTAAGATTGGTATTTCCATTATGTCATATTTTTTTCAAAATATAATATTGATTTTTAAGCCACTTATGGGCATTTAAAATATTCGATTTTTTTACATTTTATTTATATGATCGGTGATAAAAAAAGTTTGGCTTCTACAAAATACTTGAAAATTTAATAGAAGATTCCACAGAAGTAGTTCTTATTTTCATTCAAAAATAATTAAAATCCATACGCACAATTTTTTTTTATAAGCGTTTGAACAGCAAATATTGACATAAAATTACATGTAAAATATAATATAATGAATAATATTCTAGACTGACAAACTATGTCGCTGTATGCAACTGCCAACCCATCGTTTCAAAATAAAATATACTTTTTACAATATTTATAAATAACAATGTATTATATCCTAGACAAACATATTAACTCCGTTCAGAACCGTTCAGAGGGCGGCAAAATTATGATGATAATTTATTTTGATTTTGTAAAATTAGGTACATAATTTTTAAAATTGTATTTATCACTTCAAAATCTTGAAATTGTGGATTTTGTCTTTGTTTATTTTTACCAAAATAATATTTATATTTTCCCAGGAACTCGTCTACGACAACGACGATAGTATTGTATTATAGCTTATCTTATTGTTTAAGAAATGTCTCATAATACTATAATAAGCAAAAATTGCATATTAGGTAGGTATTGAAAAAATTAATTTATTTGAAGATATTTTATAAAAGAGGTAGTAAGTTTTTTTTAGATAGGGGCGGCAAATTTAATTTGGCATAGGGGCAGAAAATTGTTAAATCCGCCCATGTTTGAAATATTGACAAAACGACAAAAATCATAAAAATTAACTGTAGTTTAGTAGTTGAAAATTCATAATATTTTCTGGTAATTATTTTATCATACTATATAATAATAAAAAAATGTAATTTTTATTTCAAGCAATTGCTTGTAATTTAAATTACTGTATGATAATCTTTTTGTCTTCAAATTTTTTTTAAATTTCTTATCATCATGATACTTTTTTAAATGTAAATTGTTTGGTAATAAAATGGAATTCTATACTAGTAAATATAGTAAATTTTAATTTAAATTTAACTATAATTAATTTTACATTTACAGTTGAATAGGTAGTCTTATTAATTCGTGTAAACGAAACAAATATATTATAACTGATACACGCACCTAGTATATTTAGTATATTCAATTATTAATTGAAAAATTCTAAATATTAAAATGTATTAATATCTAACTATCCTGTAATATATTATAATTTGAATAATTTGACAAATCCTAAAATCTAAACGTATGATTGATTCAATATAATTTCCTTATTGCAAGAAATCTACATTAATACAATTACTTTAAAAAAATTAAATTATTTATTTTAAATTTATTAAAATTAACTGAAAGATAATTATTCTATATAATATAAAAATATGTACTTAATAATATATATTATACTTATATATTTATATTTTAATCACAATATGTATATATTTTTAGCTATAAGTCTTTAATCTGTAATCAAATTTAAATTGAGTAATTTAAATTTTTCTAGGAAATTTGATTTTAAATAATTTTGTACGAATGTGATTTTATTGTAAGTATTTCGAACCATTCTACTGGTATAAATAATAAGACGAAAAAATAACATTTAGTCGGATTTTATGAGCTTTTGCATATTTTTTACTTAAAATTATAATTATCTCAGTAATAAACAATGTAAAAATTCAAAAATATTCAATTTCAAGTGCCCGGAGGCACGGCTTAAAATTGAATTATTGATTTAAAATTTTGCAGGTATTATTTTTTCATGTATTAAAAAAATTGGATGGTACCGCAAAAAAAATTTAAACATCTGTTTGTAAGGGCCACCCTAAGGTCTCACTACCCGAAAACGTTGACTACCCACGAAATCGGGTATTACCCGGATTAACGGGTACCCGGATACCCAGGTTTGTGGGTACCCGGATATTATCCACATCAAATCAAGAGCACTAATGTATATTGATAAAAATATATTGTAATAATTTGCATTTGTTTATATTATTATTTTTTAATATACACTCCAAAAATACGTGATTAATACAATTCACTGAGCATCTAGTTTTTGGGACTTACCACTAATACATATTGGTATTAAATATCGTATCAGACATTTTTCGGTTCGTGAAATGGGCTAGATACAATATACGGGAGACGTATACCCTTCCGTTAGGCAAAAATGATCCATTTCAACAGTCAAACTCTTGCAGTTCTCAGTTAACGGTTTTCATTGTTAAAAAAATACAAAAACAATATTTCAAGTTATAAATCACTATAAATTATCAAATTATACATAATAATTAACAGTTGATTTCTAATAATAAAGTGTTTAAAACTGCATAAAATAAAATATTGCATACAAGTCACATGTGGATTAGAAAAATTAAATGATAAACATTTTAATAATTATAAGTTTAAACGCTATTCTTTATTAATGCATGTACACCCGACATGACACACTGCATATTAGTATAAAACCTCCCTCCATGTTTTCTAACATTTGCATCGATTGTTTTTCAATTTATAATATTCAAGTGATATTTTAAATAAACAACTAATAAGTATGACATTGTAATAATTAGTACCCTTGATGCATGTACATTAAAATAAAAAACCTTGGCCTGTTAAAATAAAGGATAAATGCGCCAATATTCTTACAGTATTGCATACATATCATAAAGATTATTATTATATTATTTCTAATTTTTTTCTTTTTGTATTATTTTTATCTGGTTGAAACATTACTGCACGGCAATAATTACGGTAACATAATATTATAACGTTGATAATTTACTTGTTTTCTAAACATTTAAACTCTACTGTGTAGAACAATTAACATTATTATGCAGACATCTGATGCATATTTTATATAATAAGCAATTCGTTGCCCTGTACCGACATAAGTACTGTGCAAGTATACAACTGAAATTCAAACGATTTACTGATATAATCTTAGCGATAGTTAAATTTGCTCAGTGAAATATAAATATGTGTATTGCTATTATAATATGTGTACAAAAACAATCATAATTGCACGTAATAGTTAAATTAAATAAATACATATAAATAAATATGTAGAAAAAAAAAATAAATATAAACGCATTGCCTTATACCTACGCCCATACACGGCGTACGTATAATTTTGAAAAGTGCATGTTTTCGAGTTCAACGAGTATCAACTGGACCATTTGACCATGGTTATGCGTTTGAAGGGTAAATCGTAGTGTTAGCCCTGCCTTCTTTTTTCGTTATTCTATTTTACCATAACTCACATTTTGTATTTATTTATTTTCGCGTAGTAAATACAAATAGCTATGTAAAATGTATAATTTCGAAAGATTGAAATATTTTAAAGCTTTTGGAAACTGTATACAATTTTAGGTTGATTTCGAATAGCATTACGGTAACATAATAAATAAGTCGTTTGGAAATATGATAAAGAAATCGATAAGTAGAGGATCTTTGGAAAATTTTCTAACCATACGTATGCAAAATATCAAGGGATTGAGAATTAGTAGAAATAAAACAGAGTATATAGAGTATGATTTTGGACAAAGAGACCAAGAAGTTAAAGGAATGAGGAGACCAATGACAATAGATGGTGATGTGATAGGTGAAGTTGAGAGCTTTAAATATTTACGATCTTTTGTTCAAAAGGACGGGGGCTTTGACATGGATGTAAAACATAGGATTAAGTGCGGGTGGATGAAATGGAAAGAAGCATCGGGCGTGGTATGCGATAGTTGGGAGGAAGGCGAGGCAGAAGAAGAAGAAGAAGACTAAGAAACATCAACAATAATGGTTATAATAATATTAATTATATTATTGAATATATTTATTTATTAAATTATAAAATTGTACAGCAATTATCTGCAGTATATTTAGTAAAGGAATTTTACTATTTTCACTTCAAAATTTAAAAAAAATTATTATTATTATTACCTATAAAATCGAATAATCAATTACCATCTTTATCGTAATCGAAAATTAAATTGGCTAAAGATCAATGTATACGGTCGACTTTATTAACAAGAAATAATCATGTTACAATGATTAAATGTGTTTGTAAAAAAAGTATTCACTATTTAATATTTTTAAAAAATTTAAAACATTACTACTGCTATTTCTATCATAATTATCTTTACTTATTTATTATTTTAACGGAAAAATATACTGTAGCAATATATTAGTATTTTACAGAAACGTTCTATGTTTATTAAACGTGTATCAAATCAATAGATAATTGATATTGACACATATAATATAAAATATATATAATATATAGATAATTTACACATATAATTAAAAAGTGGGTGTTAATAAACTTACTTATTTTTACTAGGTACTTGTATTAATATTAAGTACAAATTACAGAACGTATAAGAGAAATTGGTTTATAGTGCATAGGTTTACATACATTGCACTGTTTTACTTTATAAGCATATCCTTAATTATTACATCATTACATAAGCAAGATATTTTTTTACGAATTTTAATTATATAATTATAATTTTAACAGTACATTATTCGCTCACATAAGATCAAGTATATTTTTTATAAGCTTATATTTATTATTTTCAATATAATTAATGTCAAAATAACGGGAAAAAAACAAAATTTAATTTAGAATATTTATATTTATATATATATATATAAATATTTCATTTTTTATTAATACTGCATTCGTATTTAATTATTATTATTTTTTTTTATTTACTCGTTTCATATTTTTCAACATTTTAAATACATATACGTATAGGTATTCTACTTGTAAAATGTACTTTTTATTATTGCTTACAATATTATAGCTTGATTGTAAAATGTTAACATGTATATTTGAATACATTATTGGTGTATACATCATTCTTTCAAAGCAAATATTATATTTTAGAATGTATTGTTGATAGCTCATTATGAATTATGAATACATTGCATTTTTTTCTGAATTTAAAAAGTTAAGTTTGCTCTTTACAAAAAAATTGTTTGGATACTACTCCATTCTGATTATTGGCGAACCTGGTTTATCTCTATGGAGGTGATAAGAGCGAATAAAATCCCACTTAAAAAGAATAGAGGTTATATTTATTTTACCCCTCTCCCCAAAATAATCCCAAATATGTCCTAGGAACAGTGGCGGATCTTAGAAATTTGACGACCATGACTAACAAAAATGCAGTGCTCTTATATAGACGAAAGTACGGAGTATATTCATGGCTTTTTTGATTTTCGTAAAATTAAGATCGTTTTTATACCAACAGCGCTTAGGGCAATCATATTTACTTCCCCCACCCTAGATCCGGCACTACTTTGCAGTTAAAACAAAATTTATTGTATCTAATATAGGAACTTATTTTTTAAAAATGTATATAATATAATTTTTGAAAACTTCATAAAAATGTTAAGATCTTAGACACATGAAATAATTATACAACATACATTATGTATTAAAAACAATATTTATTTAAAATAATAATCAAAATTAGGGTATCTCGCTAAATTATAAATTATAAAGTTTTTTTGTAATTATGTCATAGTAAATATATAGTTATTACTTACATAAACATATCGATTAATGGGAGGAGCGATCGCTCCCATTGTCACCCTCCTTAAGCATGCTATTGACCCTGTTCATTTAAGCTTCATGATCACGATATTTTTTCAACATAACGGTTGGTGAATATTACAAAAAATATAAATACAACATGCTATGTAAAATGTTACACAATGTTGGGTCGTCATACAAAGTTTATAAACTGTATTTGGTATTCTAAATTCAAAAAAATGTGTTATAATCGAAACCTAAAAAAAAAATAACATGTCAAATCGAATAAGTTACTACAAGACATGGAAACCGTGCGTCAATGCAGTTTTTTTATTGGTTACATAATTTTTCGCATTCAAATCGAGAGAAAATTATGATAAATATTGCTCACGGGCTTCTGCGAATCATCTAACGTCTGACTAGTACTGCAACGCAGTGAAAACGAAAACTATATTATTATAATATTTCTAACAGTGTGTAAGACGTGCACGCTAGTACGCGAGCCGCTAAGCTGTTTCGTGATAATCCTGACGACTTGATGGCATTGTTCCATCATTGAAAACAATTATTGGTTATTTGTACCCGCAAGTATTATTAACCGAACGCACAATGTACTTATTTAACATACCTGTGCACATTCCGACATGCAATACCATTATAAAACACGATGTTAAAATCGATAGTAGTATAAAAATGCAAAAATGCATTATCCACGAGAGCATATAAGACATTATAACAACTCCATGCGGAAAACACGAATTATCCCCGTACACCGAAATCGTTGGTTCGGCAAACAATATAAACCCCCCTAATACACCATCCAGAACTGTGCCGATTACCTCTATTATGATAGGGCTACGGGGACGAATACTCGGGGGATGGCAAACTTTTATTCGCGTGATCAAAAGCATCGGACCTTGTTAAAAAAAATTGATGCAAAATAAGGAAAATAATAATTAAAGTAAAATACAATAAAGTATAGAAATATATTTTATTTCCTTCTCAAAATCAACATTGTTATAGTATATGATACAGATTGTAAATATTCTATTTTTATTGATAAGAAAAAAAATTATTTTTGAACATAGCGTTTCTACAAAATAAAAATAAAGGATTAGGTAAGAATTCCGTGGTATCGTCATCTATATTAATGATTTATTTTTTTCCTGTGTATTACACATAATTATTACAAATTGTTTATTATATTATTTTTATAAAGTTACTCATCTTATTTGTTTCTTATGTTCTTGTGTATCTTTAAAAATTATGAAAGAGCATAGTAGGTTAACGTTTACATGGGATTACTAATACTTGTATTGTCCCTAATGGTTGATCCAGAAGATCCGGGCTTAGTATTTTATTTTCATATTTTTTCTGCACTCCGATTTCTTCAAAGATAAGTATAGTTATATTTTATAATATATAATACAAACTGGATTAACCGGTCTTAGCAGGGACATAGTTTTTAATGAATAGTTACTAATTTGGTGTTGGTTATTAAACAAATAAAACGAAATTTCAAATGAATCGGTATGGTAGTTTTGGTTGTACGTTAAATGACCCGGTTTCGTATCATGGATTTGTTGTTCCAATATTTTTTATAATTTCTTCTTTTTGTATGTCTAGAGCAGGGATCAGCAAATAATTTCTAATAGAGTCATAAAGATTAAAATAAAGAGGTCCAGTGAAAAAATCTTTGTCAAATCTTAATTTTTGTATAAAATAGGAGTATAAAAATAAAAAAAAAAAAGGATTATTAATAAATAAAAAAATTTATAATAAATATAATATTAAATAATATAATAAATCTTTAAGGAACCAGCTCACTTTAATATAATAAAATCTAGTATATATTTGTACAGTAAATAAATAATAACATAATCAAGTATAATGTTTTAACGGAGTTCAAAGTTTTGCTTTCGGCGGTCCGAATCCGGACCGAGGTCCGCCAGTTGCTATAACCCCTGGTCTAGAGTATTGGAGAGACCACTATGTCAAATTTCAAGTTCATACATTTTGAAATTTTAGAAATGTAACAATGATCAATAAGTGAGTGGGATTTTTATTTTCTTTGAATTGATTATTTTTATTTATTTAATTTTATTTCTGGTAAAGATTATTGAGCCCAACTGAATCCTTCGTTTTACATTATATACATTTAACTTTTTAATTTTATTTGTATACCTACACTAGACTAAGCGTTTTTTTTATATTTACTACTTTTCGTATTTACCCTTTTTTACCTCTTTAGAGATTACATTTTTGAAAATATTTTTTTATGAGATCTCTACATTACAAAACAAAACTACTTATCAAATTTCATGGTCATAGCTCTAGTGTTTTCGGCTAGGCAATTTTTTTATTTTTACCACTTTTCGTTTTTACCTCTTATTACCTCCTTAGACTGTGAATTTTGGTAAATATTTTTTATTGCACATCTAGTGTGCTAATATAATCATTCTATGAAATTGCATGTTTATACGATCTGTCGTTTTTGTTATGAAGCGATGATCAGTGAGTGAGTGGTATTTGTTTTTATACATATAGATAATAATAATTTGAAATGAAAATTTTCCAAGAAATTGATTCATAATATTTCTATATATTATTTGGTTTTAATTAATTCACTTGTTTGAAATGGCACCAACTTCAAATATATAACAATATAATAATACAAATATTTAAAAATATAAAAATAACCTATAAGTTAAATGAGAAAAATAGTGTTGCTCATTAAAAAATCACATTCTATTGATAATATTGTTAAAAATTATAATAAAATTAACTGTTCCCGTGCACTTTGTTGCCCATTATTAGTGCTAACTACAATATTATGTTTTATTTTATATAATAAAATACTCGACGTTGCCCACGTAACGATGTAATTTTTATTTTGTTTTATTACTATGACAAAAAAAAGTTTAAACAATATTGGCATTTACTTTTTCTAATAATGATTAGATTAATTAAACATTCATGTTATGAGAAATGCAGGTATTAGATAAATGATGGCTAATTAGTAAAATAAAATTGAAGTCGTAATAATCGAATAATCATATTTCATATAGATAAAACCTAAATCTTACAACTATTGCGTTCTATGTAAGGAGAGGGTATTTACGGCTATAAATAAAGTCAAACGAAATAAAAATGATACGAAAATTATCACTTTACAATTATTAAACTTTACTTTATATAGTGGAACATAATATTAATACCTAATATTCAACTCACGACATATTTCTCCATGTTGATCCATTTTTTTGGTGTTGGCCGGGTGCCCTATTTTAAACGATTAATTATGGCATATGAACAATATTTTAATCTAAAGCTTGTGTAGCTTTTTCAATTCGAAAAAACATTCCGAAACTCAAAAAATTAATAATGTAATTAATGTTCGTCGTGAATAATTCAACCGTTAAACGTCTCTGAATTTTGAATAACTTGCAAGATTTCGTTGATTTACAAATATTAAAAATATTATTTACGATGTCATTTAATAAGTATATCAGCATTTTTTTTTATGATTGAGAAATGTGTTTTCGAATAGAAAACGGTAACAACGATTGTATTGCTAAGAAAATTAAGGAACGATAGAGGGCAATTAAATTGAATTGATTTTAATTGTAATATGTATCAAACCGTATATAGGATTTCAGTAAATAAATACATCGGATTATAAAATATGCATGTATTAATATAAACGCGCAGAACGTGAACGTAAAAGTTGGCAAATAGAACTGGTTATGGCGAATCGTTTTATGTACAAATTAATACTGAAATAAAAATATATATGCACAATAAAATAGTATAATATATTATAAATAGCGAGTTATAAATACTCTGTTTGCATGCACAAAATTAATCAATCATTATAGAATGGAACAGAACATTTTGTCACTAAACGGTTGCTCGGCAAAAACCGAATTCGACATGATGAAAATGCATGTACGATTTCTTCAAATTCTTTTTTCTTTCGAACGGGTTCACGAAGTGGTGCTTCAATCACGTGACAAGAAAAATGTACAACAATCGAAATTCGTAACCAGTTTTTTTATCACGGTTCGAACTACAGATAATGGTTATGAGGCTTAAATTATTAAAATTATACGATTAACGTTTATTATTTACAAAAGGTAAAAAAAAACCTGTGTCGTATAATTGTTACGTATGTTATTATACCTGACTTGTCTGTCTAATTTAATCGTTTGAGGCATATTATACTAATTTCTATTGTAATTTTTTCAAGTTAAATTTCAGGACTCGCCCTTTATGACCTTAACTCTTTGTGTTTAAACTCACACACATACACAAAAATAAAAAATTAGACAAAAAAAAGAAACCACGCGCATTTTACGTCGCATACGTGTAGTGTTTTGAACATATTATTTTTATTTAATCTAAATTGCACCTATTAACATTTAATTAGAATTGAAACAGATTGCGTTGTGTTGTTGTGATTCATCAATGATGTCAAGTATACGTTTGCTTGCACTACCTAAGTATAATTATTGTTGGATATGTATTTATAAGATATTATGCAACTACATAATGTTTAACTTTTCGTTTTTTTTTTTCAAATTATTATTATCATATTATATTCAACAACAAGCGCTTCACTAAACGTTGAGATGTCAATATTTTTAATGAGATACGATTATTTCATACGCCTCGATCACTGAGGCGCGACATAAGCGATTCGGAAGTTTTTCAATAATGTCTAACGAATGATGGGTGCATCACGATTCATTGACTTAAATTGAAATGATAAGAGTACCAAAACCACCACTACCCCATGATTATAAATCGATAAATGTCGCTCGTACCGTTTGCCAGTATACATGAAATTAAAAATATAAAAATAATTTTGAAACATAATTTTCATTAAGACTTCTATATAAAACGTACAAAATACGAACGACTTCCACAGTTTTTCGTTATTACAAGCTTAGCAATTTCTTTTGGTTTATTTTTCTGCACAAACGAAATTTAATATTATAATCAAAACGAAAAAAAAAACCGTATAATGTTTGATTAATTTTTGAATTACTTAACATTATATTTAGTACAAAGGTCAACATTTTATTATCTACAATTGTAGCTCTTACTCCAGTTAAGATTGAAGTAGGTATTCATCCACTTCGGCGTCTTCTTATCGTTCAATATTTAATATTTAATAAATGATCACGTATATGGCTAATGTGATTTCATTTCCTACAAAGAAAAACAAATGTGCTCGGGCACGTGTTTTTCAATCTATAAAACAATATTTCTGATATTCAAAAAAATAACAATGTTGTGCTATCTATTTCACATGTACACGAAAAAAAAGTTACAAATAAAATCGGTAAATAAATATAAGACTTCTAGATAAAAATACAAATAAAACTACCTGTACTTGATAAAATATCATGGCGTAAATAGTAAAGTGAATCAAATTTCTAGATTAATTAACATTTAGTATACATTTTGATCGACTTATAAAGCAGAGGTTGTACACATATTATTGTGTTTGAATAAAATAATATTTTGTGAAATTAAATCAAATATTTTTGGATAAATAAATAAAATAATTATAAAAAAAAAAAAAAACGCACTTGTATCGAATATTTAAATATTTTTTTTCAATAAATGACAAATAATGTAATTTAAAAATAATTACAGATAATAAAAGTCACTTCACTTGCAGAAGCTCTTTATTCAATGCGTACAATGTATCGCTTCTACCTAAATAGTTTTTAATAAACTCCAAAGCAACGAAAACTAATATTATCATCGCATTTTATTAAAGATTTTGACCAAAGCTCGACGTATTTACTACAATCTACACTGTACTTGAAAAATATTTTTTTAAACTTTAAGTGCTCGTAAAAATAAATTACGCGAAAGATTTTCAACACTGAAATGTCTTTGATGACGATATGTATAACCTTGTAAAATAAAATATTAAGTTTTAAAATTAAATTTAAAATGTTTTCATTAAAAATAAAAACCAGATATTATCGTTAAATAAATAAACGTTATTTCTACATCAAAGTCGTATAATTAAAATTAAAATTGAACACACAAAATCGTTCATCGAGATAGTCAAGATATTTAAGACGTTATCACCCAAATAAATAAATTTTGCACTAAAAATACAATTTTTCAGACCAAATTCGACATGTTTTATTGTGAAAAAAATTCTTGTAGATTCTTTTATTGTTTTTGTTGTCTTCATAGGTTTAATGAACGTGTTATTTAAAAAACGATTGGACACTACAAATTTTTGATTTTGGTAATTCGAAATACTAGAACGTATTCACAATTAGCAAATTAGCAATCAACATTTTATATTGATTAATCATCTATGAAATATTGTTAAAATAACTTTACGTTGCATTCTATTTCGTCATAATGCCTTTAAAAACTGCTTTGGAAATAAATATTTTATAATATTAAAGTACAATCTATATTTGTTTTTCAATTTTTTTGGGAAATTTTGAAACTTTTTCCACTTATTGGTATCATGTACCGTGTAACGTGTAAGTCAAAAAAAAAAAAATGATAAAAATTGTCGTTATATAGACAATAATTTCTTCATTCCACTCAAAATATATTGTTACGAACAAATTAATATGTTTGTGATAAAAAATAATTTCGAATATTTAATTAGACGTCTGCAGTTTATCACACTGATTGAATGTTTTCTGTTTAATAAATGTCCTTTACTTGGTGATAAAAATGCAAACTTTGACACTAAATAATATTAAATAAGACTTATATATGCACAGACATTTATAGAAAATAAATAATACAAATCAATTGATTCTTTTTTAGAATAATCGATTTTTGAATTTTTTCTTTTTTCATATTTAATAATTTAATAACAATAATATATTTTATTTTCATTTAAAAAAAAAAATTTTAAAACGTAATATTTGTATTACTAAAAAATGAAAAATATTTATAATAATTTAATTAAAAAAATATATATAATATTGATATTATTTGATATACCTAATAATAATTATTTTTTTTCATTTGAAATCATTTCATATAGGTAATTTAAAATTTGTAAAAAATGTATCAACAGTAACATTTATTTCCATTGTAATTTTAATACCATCATTAAAAGGATCCATCTTTAAAGATATTTAATTTTTACTATAACGAATCATAGTTTAAGATTCGATATGCAGCTAAAATATAAACTGTAAAAACGTTTAAGTACAAACGTATCTACAACGTTGTATTCATTTAATCAGATGTATTATTTCTAAATAAATCGATATTTCTAAGAAGCCTATATTTATCGAGTTTAATGAATAAATTAATTGCACGAGTGTGTTTGTATATTTCTTAAAAATCAGACATGCATGATTAACTCATTAAGCGAATAACAACTTCAGGTATATTTAATTATTATTCTTATAGATGTCATAATTGTCAGATTACATTATTAACAATAGGTGTTTCAATATTTATACATATTAAAACAATATTAGATTACTGCAATATAGAGAAGAAATTAACGGATACTTATTATATGGAAATTATATAAAATAAAAATTACAAAATGTAAATCTGAAAGATCAATAAATATGTAACATTTCTAACTATCGGTCTTGCTAGTAACGCTAGTGTATTTATATACATATGTAAAAAAAAACCTTTCCTGAATTATAACACATGAAATAAAAATAAAAATAAATTAATTTGATTGAAATAGTGTGTGTTTGAAACGTACTTGCATTACTGAAACGATTTTTCAGTGTTATACGCTGAAAATTTCATTTTTAAAATAAAATTGTTCATTTTTCTTAATCGATGATTACACAAGCAAGTATATCCATTGGCAATGTGAAAGGTGTATAAAACTGTAAATATTGTAAAAGTTGGCAAAGCAAATATCACTGAGTTTTATTCAAAAATTATACAAATGTATACGAACTCGCGTGGGATTTGATAGTTAAACATATTAGTAGATACGCCTATGTCTTAATAATGTCACGTTTTTAAGAATATTTCAATTTCTTTTGCACTTTTAATGATTGTTCTTAACCACAACTTCGTTTTGCAATTATTATTATTATTTTTATATATTTGATTATTATTCTATAAATGCATACAGCTAATATACTTTTATTGTTTATTTATTCTTTATATACAACTTAATACATGAATTTATAGAAAAAACAAGTTGTTATTTATTAGAAAAAAAATCAAAATAAAAGCTGTTATACTCAATGGGTGGTAATCGTATAATATTTTTTTTAGTATTATAATTCCGTTTGTTTTTATGTATTTTTCCTGTTCCACAAATAATATTATCCTTTCGCATTATTCTATGGACACTAATTGGCTAATATTGTGAAAAATAAATAAATAACTTCACTACCTTATCGTTTGGTAATTATTTATACATAAGTAATTTTACATTTTATATTAATCCATCGATTCCACATAACAGTCAGTAACTGAAATTGATTATTGCGAAAAGAAACAATTGTCAAACAACTAAATTATGTAGTACTTATGTAATATTAATCCTGTGTTACAGTAACCATTTGGATATTGAACAACTTTTTTCCCAAAAAACTAAAAAGATACTACTTGATTTTAAAAAATATTTATATTTTATACAGTCAATGAATGACAAAACAACATTATTGTAACATTAGTTTATTAAAAACAACTTTGATGAAAATTTATAACTATACGAGTATGTTTTTTTTTCTTACGTTCATTTTGATTAGATGTGTGTGTGGGTCAAAATTATCTTAACAAAAACTTTAGTTATAACTGTTATTAGTTTGAACATGATAACAGGTAGAACGATTTATTAACAATGTGCTATTTACGATTTCAGAAGGTTGTGTTGATTTTATTTAATTACCCGTAGTAAAAATACTAAAAACTATATCCAATATTTAAAATGTTTATTCTGTCCAGCCTGCCCCTTGTATGTTGAAACATTATTTATATGTTACCAACTTTTGATTACCGAATGACAACCGATATAATTGTACTTGTATTCTCAGAGATAATTTTTCTGAAAACGGTGATGTATATAAACGTAATGATTGTAACAACTAAATATAACGCTTTGTTAACTACAATAATTTAAGTTTAGACAGGCAGAATAGGGAAGGGAACATAAATGACTTATCTATTTTTTTTAAATTACCCTTCGATACTCTTCCAATCTGAACTTTATATAATTATAAAAATTAATAACCCATTTGCCTGATATTAGATTAATGCTTATCAATAGTTTCTGAAAAATACTCTCTTTGAGAATTTAAAATTAATATAATGGTTGATAATTGAATATTGTTACTATTTTAATCGATGATAAGGGAGGCAGAGGCAGAAATAAATATACTGTAATTATAAAAAAAAAAAAAAAATGTGTTTACATAGAAAATCATCTTTAGTTAAAATCTATCCTTCCCTTAAAAAAAAAATAATAATAATAATAATAAACAAGAGAAACGTGATGAATATACGATTGATTCACGTATTATATCACTATCTGTACACCAAACTTCAGCATGTTAATACGAACTGTAGTCAACTGCACATCAAATGTCATTTTGTAGAAATAATTATATTTCTGCGAAATCGTATATGTTAATATAAGAGACGGGGAAATTGATAAACAAAGTAGTGAATAAAAAATTATAGGTTTTCGTAGAAAACCTGTAATTCCAAGAGACTGATGAAATCAAACTTTATTTCAAATATTTTTCTGGAAGAATTCTCGATTCAATTTAAACTTAAATTCAAATGTATCAGTGAAGAACAGTTTTATAAGTTATTACTTTTATTTTATTTGAAGTTCATTAATTTCACAGGTGATCCAATATAATATTTATATGATAATATGTTTTCCATATTCAAAATGTGCTTAAGTATGGTCATTATTTTTTCATGATTATGATATTCATGATCATCTTTGAAAATATCATAGTTTTTCCAACTTGACGAAGTTTTATAAGAAGTAATAATAAGATGATTTACTAATAATTTATATGTAGGGAAACACGTCAACAAGAAAAGCAAAAAAAAAAAGGTTACATGTTCGAAATAAATTAATTTGCTGAAAAAATTAAACATCTGAGAATAATAACTGTACCTACACGATTACACATACTTCTCTCTAATTTATGTCTATAGTATAAAGGAGCAAATTAATGGTCACAAGCAATTTCCACATGTCTTAACTTTAATAACTTTTCATCACTTTGAACGTAAAAAACAATTAAATGGTTGTCTCGACTTGAACACAGAGATGAACGTTTACCTAATTTCCCAGATATTTTCTAATAACTAAAATTTTCGAGAAATAAATAAATTGAAGAAAACTGTTTAACGGAATATGTTTAAATTCTTTTAAAGACATTTTTTTTTTCTAATTACAATTTTTTGTTTCTACGTTTAATCGCATCGAATCATGGTACCTGAAATTCAGTTTTCAAATAAAAACTTTAATAATTTAATAAAATAATATTCTACTATTTAAGGTATTAAAATTCCTAAGATAAAGTTATTTATATGTATATTCCTAATGTATACTTTTTAATAATGTTTTATAGTTAATAATTTAAGAATAATAGAAATATAGGTATTTTTTCCTATTGACCGTTAAATTATAAGTTACAATCAATAAAAAATATTAAAATAATAAATAAAGTATAAGCATTATTGTAATACGCGTATTGATAGAAATGCAATCCTAAAAACAGTAGGTATAATATTGACGATTTATGAATATATTATTTACGTTAAATCTGTTTATTAATTTCACAATAACTCATTAAATCATATCGATATTAAAACATTTTTACATCTGCAATTTTTTAATCATATTTCAAATCACTTTATACATATAAATATATTTCAAATAATTGATTACCGATTTTTACAATATTAATCATTTTTCTGTGTATACTAATAATATACAAATACCTCAATAATTCACTTTACAATCGCCTTTAAATAGTATGATAAATTAAAAATTGTACCTAAATGATTAAATTTTGGGTATTCCAAGTGTAATATATTCAGGACAAAATGCTTTTAACTGTGAGATAAAATAAAATGTTCTCGATCTAAAAAACCAGAAGCATGCAGTAAAAAATAATGTGTCAAATAATGTATTTAGGAACAAACGTCTTTTTTCCTTTTTTCTTTGTTAAGTATGCCATGCACTTAAAAACCACTGGCATTGTTATAGAACTCAAAAGTTTGAAGGGCTTTAACACAAAGTCCATAAAAATATTTATAAACAACATTTATAACGAAAAAGTGTTTTTGGGTTTTTGATAATAAGTCAAGAAATTCTTACCACTCGATTAAAAACTTTACTATAAAATTGACATAAATAAGTGATGTACAATTAATATTTTCACGCTTATTAAATGGTTTTATGGTTTGAATAGAATTCATTATTCCCAATAAAACCTATATAATATTGATTTACAGTGAAAATTTTAATTTTTGAACAATATAATGTGTCTTTAAATAAACTTCAATTACCTATCTATGAATACATAGTGACACTATAATTTATACTAGAAAAGTTATATAAATACACATACTCGCATATTTTATATAAAAAAACACCGATGCAAAAAAAAAATTATTATTTATGAAATGCGCAAAGATTAAAAATATATCAAAAGAACAAAATAAAAAAAAACGTAATATCTTAAACTGCGCAAAATTAAGTTACATATCTAACTATTATAAATTGAAACGAATTATTTTTTTTGCTTATTCATTATCTTAGTTGTACAAAGTATAATACATAAAGAGAACCGGATGGGCCTCGCTCTGCTGTACACTTGGGGGTGAAGTGCGACTCTTCATAGAATAGGTCATTATAATGGATTTGTTAAATTTGAATTCAATGATAGATATCATTGTATACGAAAAACGATTCTGAACGGAGATGATATGTTTGTCTAGAATATAATACAATGTTATTTATAAATATTGTAATAAGTATATTTTATTTTGAAACGAAAAATTTAGAAAAATCGAAAATTTAAATTGTCTATAAATAAGTTAAAATATGTCAAAATACTTTGAAAACTGAACCATGTATAGAAAACGTCAATATTCAGATTTGGTGAAAATTTCAAGTTGTTGCGATTTTTGGTTTTTGAGTTAGAGCATTTTAAAAAAATGTAATTTGTAAAAACGTGATTTTGCGTAAAATTTCCCGTTTTTTCGTAATTTTTTTATCGTTTTTTAGATTTTTTTAAAAAGTATTGAAAAGTTGGATTTTAGACTAGCCAAAGGACAATCTACATTCACTTTACTTTCAGAAGAGTTGCTACATTAGCAAATCGAAGTATTTTTACTGCCAAAAAAGGTGTTGTCAGACACAAAAATAAAAAATAAAAAAAAAAACACACTCTGTTCAGAATCTAAAATGCTAGAGTATCTATTCCAATTTTAATTATTTTCAATCAAAATAATTCTATAATACTCCTTTGTATATATACATAGGCAACTTATTCTGCATTATTACTTAAGTTTATCATCATATCACATTATTACAAAATTATACTACGATTAAACACGTGGCAAACGTCGGTTTAACTATTAATTTAAATTGTTTACTTTGTAATTACACATACTAGTAAAGTTTTATCATTTTAAGTATATTAAACTGTTTACATTTTTACACTTAAATGCGTATTAAGAGCTGAACAAATACATTTTAGTTACCCGAGTTGTATTTTATATTTTCATTGTGTTTGAATTACGAAAACAATAAAATGTAATTAGCTTAATGTATAGGCGTTGAATGTCATTATCTATTCGTAACAGTTTCTGAAATAAAATCTTATTCTAAAAATCATTTTTAGTAAAATGTTTAATGTTTCCATAAACGTATCCAATCAAATATCGAATATCAAATTTTAATATGAACATGGTTTATCATCACAGTAAAAATAAAATTTGAGATTGAATATAAAAAAAAATATTTAGAATACAGAAATATTGTAGTTCCCAGATGTAGTGTGAGAGAGGGGGGTTATTTTGAAGAAAATATAATAATAAGCCATAACGCAATGTTACAATGACTATGAGATGATCCTATTCTCTATTATAGTAGTAGATTATAATAGTTGTGTTTCGTTCGTAAGCCGATATTCTTACTTTGTTATTGTAAATGCCAAAAAAAAATTAATAAATAAAACTTTGAGCCAGATTCTACGATGGATATCTTACACGTTGTCAATATTAAAAAATACGAGTAAATTATTACAATAAAAAGTTGAGATGAAGAAATTCACAAGTTACACAAGAGAAAAGTTGATGTCCATACCAATAGTATACTTAAATAACGAGGGTCTAGTATTTAAGAAATGTAACAACCAAAAATGTGATATTTTAATTATAAGCATAAAATATTCATTTTTTAAATTGTTTATTTGTAGACATTTTGAAAAAATATGAGTTAATAATTAATAAGGACATACAAAAAAAATCAAAAATTTAAATTCTTTTTTCTGCATTTATCAAAAAATAAAATGTAATAAAATAAAAATTTTTTTATTGCTTTTCTGAAAATTATGGAATTGGTTGATACGTTCCTTTAATATTAGACCCTCGATAAACAGTCAGTAAATAGTTAAGTTTCTATAGATATATCGTATTCAGAATGAATACCAATAATAACCAGAATCGTTCTTAGTTTTTCGTTTAACGTCAGATGAATTTAATCCGAAATACCAAGTATAAGGGGTCTGAAATTCCACTAAATGGATTGCCGAGTGGGGTACGTGAAAAATCGAAACATTTTTCCATTGCAATAAAAACCAAAATAATAAGCAAACCGCAGTAATGTTGTAAAAGAACATAATGTGATACATGCATCTCTCGGTTTCCTCGGTATTTACAACACTATTTTAAAATTTGAAACCGATTATGTTGAATCGCAAAAGAAAACCGTTCGACGCGATCACGTAAATAAACACTACGACGAGGGGAACGTTATTTTACTGTCGACTCGCTGTTCAATTGCGCGATGCAAATTCAACGTATTTCAGAATTTCATTTGTCACGCCCGACAAAATTCCAGTACGTGGTTTAACGATGAATTATTATGATATTTAATCTATCCACGATAAGAACGATGGTTCGAAATAAAGTAAGTAAAAATAATATCGCTAGATATAACATATATTCTTATCGTTTAAATGCGTTAATAATTGAACGCCGTTCCATAAATACATGTTCGGACACAAGTCATTAGAAAAGAAAAATGATGTTCTAGGTATATACCTCTATGTTGATTTAATCAAAATCTAAACACCTCAACCACTATAAATCCCGTTGGTCGTCGGTTACATAAAAAAATCGTGATTTACGACGGTTATGCTAAATTCGTTGGCGTCAAATCGTCAGTGGATGGGTTGACCGTGTTCAAAAAAATAACTTCGATAAAATATAGATACTAATGTCCTATGTATTTATATATCGTATGCAGTACCGTAACTAGACTACTCGAGGCTTGTGTGCAAATCAAAATCGTGAGGCTCCTCATCAATGTATACTTTTCGATAGCGACTAAGAAAAATTAATTTGTTGAAAGGGAATCGATTTTTTTAAATTTGAAATTTTGAATAAAATACGATACTACATACATAAAGAAATATGGCAGTTTATTATAAAACTAAATAATTTACTTTTGATTATCATACCAAAATAGTATTAAAAGAATTAACATAGTTATTCTCTACCTATATTTTTATACATTATACCTAGGCTATGTTATTGGGCAGAATCTACTAGTTTTCTAGAACATATAATCATTAAAAGAAGAAGAATTAATTTTAAAAAGAACTAGTACATATATTTTCATATCATTTTTTTTATGATATTCATAATATGATTTAAGTATGAGAACATAATGCAATAACCTAAAATGATGCAAGGCAAGGGGTATCGGTAGAGTAAGTAAATCAATTAATTCGAATAAATTATATATTGTTATTTTCTTGCCAGTCATTGGACCTTTTGAAGTCCTATAGTATAGTATGAGGCCCGGGGCCTGTGTGCAATGCAAACTCTGTACACCCACTTTTTACGGCACTGATCGCAATATGATTGCAGTGTCTTAGCTTCACTGGAAATGGGTCGCTTTGTGATAACTCGAATAGGACATTAGCCATTTTCTATTCTCTTCCATTAAGAAATCCAGTAGTTTTTATTATATATTTTATTTTTTTATTTTTTCTTGTTGACTTTATCATGTGTATCCCATAACGGGTACAACCGTAAACTCACAATTACTATTATAACATTAAGTCATTTACACTCTAATGAGCTCGTATATAACTTTTTTTCGGTAGGCAATAAATATTTTAATTTAATGCGTGCTAAATAAATTATAAAATGCCAGAAAAGAATATTTTTTAACAATGCTTGTTAAAAGATTGTTTTAAATTCTAATTTATAGTTTACGAAAAAATAATTCAACTAATTTAAATTAAACCTTTATGTACCTTTGGTTAATTTTTGTATTAAATATACCTATAAATAGTAAATTTAGTTGAAAATTAGTTTTTATTAAATCTTATTGATATGATAATCAAATGAAAGCTCGAACAAATTGAGTTTGATCCAGTGGTATCCAATTTTGTTTGTTGGAATGTTATAACTCGCATGTCATTAAATCACCACAAGTTACTAAATATTAATGATTACTTTTACATTTCAAAAAAAATTAAAAAACAATATGTCAGTTTTAGGCAACATACCATGTTCGTTGTACCTCGATCGTGACCGAGGCACATATTAATTTTGTTCAGCATCAACATTTCTTTTACTCTTAGTTCTCAAGTTCTATGACCCTAATCTTAATTCTTAATTAATATATCTTAATCTTAATCTTTACTCTTAAAGAGTAATATGTAAGTAGTTTTTAGTGTGCGTGCAAAAATCGATACATTTAAATTTGTGTAAACTTTTAATAAAAATATAAGATTCCAGACTAAAATTTGAGTTTCTTAATTGCTACCTATAACATTTAATGTCCATGACATATTACAATTTTTTACCATAAATGTGGTTGTAAAAATATTAATTGAATTGCATAATATTTTTTATGTAATGAAATTTACTAAACATATTACATTTATTTTACGGCGTGGATTGGTAACACAATCATGTTTTGAGCTTCAACCTATGAACTGTAAATTATGAAAAAAAAAACTTCATATACCATCGATCTGCATTCTGATTTGCTAAATATAATACACGTACCTAGAACGATATACGGCAATATTCATATTTTAGGACGAGAAAGTATTGAATTCAAAAGCATATTTTCTGTAGTAATTTAACTATGGGTATTGATTTTATACAGTTATAATATTACTTGTAATCAACGCTGTAGTTTGTAAAATCGATCAACTAACTTAATAACTCAACTTTCCGTCCCCTTCCATTTTACTTATAACCGATTTTGACTAATAACATAGATCCACATGGTACACATACATACTCATAAACACGCGCGTACTCAGCAATCAAAACACACAAACTCCGTGATGCAGACTAAATGTATTATAGTTAATTGTATGTATGTAAATTTACTCGAAATCTATTTTCAATTACTGCGTCACGGCAAAGTACTTACGTACACAGAGGGTTTTTGTGTCTTCGAAATGTGAACTCGTATATTTTTCTACTTGGAAAACGTCGTCTAAAAGACCACATATTATTTCATTACCAGCAGAACCCAAAAGAGCATAATAATATTAAATATAAAATTTGATAAAACATCAACGTACAAGTTACACTTTGTTCACCAAAAATCGAACCAACTTTAAACGTATTCGATAATGCCAATTACCGAAATTTCATTTAATTTAATTATTTAAAATTGTTTATGTCCATATTCGTTCAAAATGCATATGGATATTATTAGGATAATATTAATAAGGATATAATAATATAATATAATATTTATAAGGATATTAACGGTTCAAAAGGATATATTAAAATTAATATCACGAAAATATTTAAATTAAATTCCATATGTAATCTATAGCTGTGTATACACTAGACCCGAATCGGAAAAATATTATGTCCAAACTTTTCGGGTAATATCCCAGAATTTTCGTTTCGAACTATTAATGTTATTTTATTAGTAGATTATAATATTATCATAATAGTAACGACAAGAAATCACGTATTCTATTTTCTGTAATATTTTTCCAACAGTTAACGAATGAAGTTCACAGCGTACTGTTGTATAAATTAAAATTATTGTTGTGTTTAAAAATAAACATAATATAATAGCTCTTCAAATAATGAATAAGATTCTTTTTCCTTAAAGTTTTCAAATACTAAAGTTCGAAAAAGAAATTGGGTATATAAACTAGTAACAACGTGATAATAGTAATAAATTTAAAAATATATTCGCTGTTTTAAAAAATTAACCATCCAAATACTTCGTATGAATATATCTAGGTTCGACTATTTTTTAAATATTATCAAAACGATTTGGCAAGATATTCAAATTTTAGACACTGTATTGATCCCGAAGAAAAATTAGTTGTCACTTTCAAGTGTATAGGTATTTAATATAAACAATAATTTAGAATTGCTAATTTTTGGTCGATAAATTCAAACATGTTTGAATGGTTGAAAAACAAACCGATCTGATTTTCGGGCAATCGGTTCGGTATGAGTACATACACTCATATATAATATTGGCTATTTGTTTTTTTTTATGGTTCAGGTCTATTGTATGTGCAGCGTAAGGATGAAAATATTAGGAGTTATCTTTTATGGGTACCTAATTCACAGTATGCTCTTTTAGGCTATTATTTTAAGAAACACTATGTTATTTATTTAAAATGTATTCGTTATGCTCCAGACATCATTGTGCTCATTTGTGCTCATTTTTTGAAAAGTGTACTCTTTTGGACATCGGCCTTCTACGCTACACTATACATTTTCATACACGCGTGCAGCTAACATGTTAAAATAGCCTATGGACGTGAAACCGCCGGGGATGGTGGAGAAAATAATTAAAACCTTTACGTGCTACACTTGGGCGCACAATAGATCCGTTTGATGTATCATGTATGGTGTGCACTTGAGTCTATAGCCCGTGGAACCGAATCCGAGTGTCAAACGAATGTTTAATTAATTAAAAATCCATACATATAATAATGCGGTATACACCGTCACCCATTGCGGCGGTGAACGCGCGTGTTATTGTTTTAAAGACAATACTTTTTTTTTTTTTTTTACCTTTTCAATTATTGCGATCGTAGTCGGTGGAGAGTTGCGTTATGTACGCTGAATATGCAATCCGAATGTGTTTCCTGTGCGATGGTGACGAATTTAAACGTGTTGTTACACCGTGCAAGCGTATAGGTAGTTTACCGTTTGGAAATCGCGACGATATATTATAATGTTTTAATTGTTGTCGGCGGCGGCGACACTCGAGCGTTGAACAATCGACCGAAAAAATTTCAAGTTAAAATAAATACATATCTCGTATGTACACGCGAATTATCTGAGATCAAAAAAATGAAAATAACTATTGAAATTTATTATTTTTATTATTATTATTATTATTATTACTACTATTATAAAACGCACGTACCGTGTTACAGTTAAAACCACGCGCAAGTTTTTTGTGTTGTTATTTTGATTTCGACGAGGTGGTGTGAACAGATGTTCGGACGCGATGCAATACGTTTATCTATTCTACTTGGCCCCTAACCTGCTAACAGTCTCTAAACTTGTGAAGAGCGCACATGTGTCGCGTCCTCTACAGCAGCCGATTAGTGTCGACCGCGATCTTCTATTATTAGACGCGCGGAGAGACAGACAGACCGAAAGAGAGAAATAGAGAGAACGTGTCCTGCTGCCTTAAGCATATTAATCTAATCCATTTAATCGGGTTGTCAAATGGCTTTAAACATTTTTTTTTCTTTTCTTTATGACGACGTCGATGGTGGCAATAGGTTATACCTTCTGTCCGGGCTATTCAGGCTAGTTCCTCATTACGGCCCGAGTATAGACAAATTTAAATCTCGTCTACACAATGCTCGCCCAATGCGACACTTCTATCGTTTCGCATGATAATACGTCCAATGCACGTGGTAATGCGTACATGGTGTATTTATTATTATCGTCAACGTAAATATTATTATATTACTTCCTTTCCGACCGCTTGTTGAGTACAAATAAATCGTGCTCGTCCCGCGTTCGTTTAGTATAACATATATTTTGTACACGACGCATATACCTGCAGCATTGAAATCAATAATTTCGCGAACCGCATCCTAAAATGCAAACGTTCAGAGTCGTCGTGAATCGTCAGGATATCGATAAAATTAAACGAAACCAAGTTACATAACGCGAACATCCTATAGAAAATAAGATTATAGTCCGACACATTTTGTTTAAGTTTCGAATAATCATTTATTTTTCATTTTTCCAGAATTGTTTGAACTATAAGAAACTTACGGTTCAACAGAACTATCTATATCTCTTGATCTATATCTATTCATAGGTTCTAAATAGACGATTCAAAATAAATCAGCTGTTAAATATCTATTAAGTAAATGATCGAAAATTGTTTTTCTAAAAGTTTTAAAACACTTAAATTCGAGTGCTTTCCGGTTTTACATACAGGACGAGATTTTATTATAGGTTTACTATTCGAAATGTTGACGACAAAAAAAAACATGAAACGTAGAACAAGACGTCGGATCATTTTTAAGATTCAAGTTTTAGAATTTGATCGACTTTTATGTTAGAACTAAACGGGCTACAATTATTTTAATGAGATTTTATTCTATTTATATTCCTATACTCAAAGGAAAATATCTGGGATTTATTCGAGTAAAATAAAGGTTTTGATTTATACAATTTCCTAATAAGTGACACTACTGTCTTTAAAATGCATTTTTAAATAATTAAAATGTTGTATTAAAATATATCGAAGACTTTGTGTGATAAGGTAAAGTTTTCAAAAGGTAAGTTCCAAAATCAATTAGTTGTTTCGAATATTGATAACATTGTTTAATTTTATTTATTTAGAGAATATCAATTAATTTATGATAGATTTAAACATTTGCAACTGAACTGTCTTCATTTTTCCCATTTTTCTATCTAAAATCAAAAGAATTATTAAATTTTTACAGCATTTTCGTAATCAGTTCACACGTATATAAATACAAATTATAATATCTAACTAAACAGTAATATTGGTATATAATTTTAGCTAATTATCTATGTAGTATAATTTAAATTTAACATAATCAGTCTTATCTCCAACATCTTTGAAATACAAAACTTAATAATCGTAAATTAATCAAGTATATTAATTCAATGTTGAAACTCCAATTCAACTTTGTCACTCAAGGTTGACATCTAGAAGCGAAACGGAATACTTTATTATCAATAGAGTAAAGTAAAAAAAAACTTATAATCAAACAAAATTGATCACTGCATTAAATAAATAAGTATTTTATACATAAAAAGTAAAGAAAAATAGATTAATTTTGTCTGAATTAAAATATTATTTGCTATCTTATCCTATACCTGTTTCTATCTTAATAGCGCATATAAGCAATAATTGCAGTAACTGGAATCAAACGTTGTAACATAATATTTGTAATAAAAACAGCACGTAAAATTTCTTGTATACATAGGTCTTGATTATTTGATATATGTATCTGCATATGTATATCCTCCGTAAGAAATACTACAATAAGATGCAACAATACTACTGTTTACTAAAACAAAATTAGTCAAACTATCAAAAGGTGTGTAGGATTTTTTTTCTTAAAATATACCTATTATGGATTAATTTTATACATATTATATATTACAAACTTTGAAATTTATAAAGTTCTATCTATGAAATGCTGTAGAATGTTAGAAAAGTACTTAACAAATCGATAAAGTGCATGTAGTAAAATAATTAAATGCATAATTGTGTACCTACTAATGTAGAATGTATGTAATTAACATATACTATAATTAACTTTAAACATAATTGAAAAACAATTAATACATTTCCAGTCTCCAGAGCAATTGAGCTCCATCAAGAGAGTTTGACATTTTTAATGGGTTTATCTATAGCACTTTAGGTTCCAGGCTATCACTGACAATACAGTAGGGTGTCAAGCGGATAGGCATGGTAGGCCTGAGCCTACCCTGTTTTCTTATAGTTATTACTATTATTTTTTACATCATTATTATTTACTTATAATTTTCTTTAAATATTATTAACAAGTTAAACAGGAGAAATTATGTTATTATATGATCATTTTTTCTAATTAAATTTTAAAATGTTATGAAAAATTTACAAAAAGCAAAATTATTTGTAGCCATATAAATTAAAACAAATATAACTAGGCCTGTCCTACATTTTGATTATGTGCACGACTCTGTGGCAATATTTGAATAGAAATAAATTGATGTAGCCGTTTGGACGTGAGGACAATTGGACGTAAAATATATATATAAAATAAATAATATTATAATAGTTCATTATCAAAACAATAAAGTTACAAAAAATTAAAAATTAATGGTTCTAGTTTATTTATAAATATAAATTATAAAACTTTTGATATTATATGTTCATAATATCTACTGGTATCGTATCATATCGAACCTAATCGATTATTATTGAATATTTTGTATTACCTATAATTTATATAATTTTGATATTTACATTAACAATGACCTACCAGCAAATCAACTAAACAAGGTGAATATTTTTTTTACCCATAATTTTCAAAAAATATCATTAAATTATGTTTAAACTGATATAAACCTTCATTATGATCTCGAGCCCTCTTCTGAATGTCATCCGTACGCGTTTCTTCTCGAGGAATATATAATAGTGTACTTTAAATTAATTTATGAACACTTTAGGTTACCATTTTAGGTACACTGTCTCAGAGTGTTTGAGGATAAAAATAATAGGTGAAAAGCTCATAATTTTATAGTATATCATATAATATAAAAAGTATATGAACCTAATTTAGATTTGGGATCTTATACATTAATGATAAAAAAAGGAAAAACTTCAAAGAGCAAACAAACAAAAGGTCAAAAACTACGTGACGAAAAGGCACGTAGTTATAGAGTTCTGCCTTGTGCGTGAATATGGGACTTTGAATTATCTGTATACACAAAAACCTTATACTACACACATGGTTGATACAGTAGATCTAAATAAAAGTATTAATTGTGTTTAAAATTATGATACAAATAATTTCATTTCATTTTCGCAGTACAATTTTCAGGAAAATAATATTGATGATTTTTACACGATCAATAATTTAAGTAAATACTAGTAAATGTTAATGGTAGTATATTATTTTAATATTGAATACGAAACCTGAAAAATAATAAATATTAGATTCTGAACGGAGTGAAGAATGTATTGATTTAACAATGATGTGTGTTTTTTTTTTTTTTTTTTGTGTCTGTCGACACGATTTGGGGCAGTAAAAATGCTTCGATTGCCTTATGTAGCAACTTTTCTGAAAGAAAAGTGAATCTATTTGGTATTTTGGGGGGTCAAAAGTAAAAAATTTCCAATATTTTTTAAATGCGACAAAAAAAACCATAAAAAAATTTGGGAAAAACGGGAGTTTTTACGCAAAACCAGTTTTCGACAAAATCAAATTTTTTATTTTGCTATAACTCAAAAACTAATCGATGTAAATACTTGAAATTTTCACCAAATGTTAAGATTAGCGTTCTCTATACACCATTAAATTTTCAAAGTATTTTGACTTTTATTAAGCTATTTATAGACAATTGAAATTTTCAATTTTTTTAAGTATTTTTTTTTTAAATAACGATAAAATTTTTTCGGCTGCCCAGAAAATCTTGAAAATTTAATACAAGGTTTCTTATAAGTTGTTCCTTAACTGATAAAAAAAAATCTAAAATCGTAAGTCACAATTTTTTTTTATAAGTGCTCAAAGTTCCAATTTATACGAAATATGTAAAAATCACGATAATTTGCAAGTTATTTTGTAGATAAAAATTCATAAAATTTTTTCTGTTTATACCTAAGGTTCAAAATTTTAACACTAGGTTATCTATAAGCTACTCTTCAAAAATCTTTAAAAAAATTTCTACCGGAATTAGAGGAAAAAATGTTATGACTGTTTGAAATTTAAATATTTACGAAATTGCATAAAATAGCGATTTATTCTCAAACGATTTTAAATATTTGTTATAATTCAAAAAGTATAAGTCGCAGATTTTTGAAATTTCTACCAGCTGTTAAGATTGGTATTTCCTTTATGTCATATTTTTTTCAAAATATTATATTGATTTTTAAGCCACTTATAGGCATTTAAAATATTCGATTTTTTTACATTTTTTTTTTATAATCGGCGATAAAAAAAATTTGGCTCGTACAAAATACTTGAAAATTTAATAGAAGATTCCACAGAAGTAGTTCTTAACGTCATTCAAAAATTATTAAAATCCATAGGCACAATTTTTTTTTAAAAGCGTTTGAACAGCGAATATTGACATAAAATTACATGTAAAATATAATATAATGTATAATTCTAGACTGACAAATGATATCGGTTTTTTTAAAATGCCCTAACTCAAAAACGAAAAACCGCAACAACTTGAAATTATCATTAAATCTTTATATTGATGTTTTCTATACATGGTTAAAATTTCAAAGTATTTTGACATATTTTGACTTATTTATAGACAATTTAAATTTTCGGTTTTTCTAAATTTTTCGTTTAAAAATAAAATATACTTATATAATATTTATAAATAACATTGTATTATATTCTAGACTAACATATCATCTCCGTTCAGAATCGTTTTTCGTATACAATGATACCTATCATTGAATTCAAATTTAACAAATCCATTATAATGACCTATCCTATAAAGAGTCGCAATCCACCCCCAAGTGTACAGCAGAGCGAGGCCCATCCGGTTCTTTTTTTTATTTTTTTTTACATGATTTTAACAAAAAATCAATCTGCCTACTAAAATTGTATACCTAGTAAAATATTATTTTTTCAGCATTACAACCCTAATTTTGGTAATTAAGAAAATAAATACAAGTTTTTCGTAAACGATTTCTTCGATTTTTAAATATAAGAGTTTAATATAAATTAATAAATATAAAATATAAATATTTAAGTTAATGTTATTAAATTTATATTTAAAAGTCAAAGTATTATTATTATTATTATTATTATTATTATTATTATTATTATTATTATTATTTTTATTATTTTAAATTAACAATAATATTTTTAAGCCGAATTGCTCGATTGTTGACTTGTCTATT
Source organism: Sipha maydis (assembly GCA_034509805.1). Lineage (NCBI taxonomy): Eukaryota > Metazoa > Arthropoda > Insecta > Hemiptera > Aphididae > Sipha > Sipha maydis. The sequence goes on from JASXSY010001382.1 coordinate 81,677, forward strand.
TTAAATAAATAATAGACAAGTCAATAATCGAGCAACTCGGCTTTATAGTAAAAGTATAATTTTCTAATTTTTTATATTATGTTTGTTAAGTTACAATAAATTATTATTTATCCGAACCATATATTCCATTAAGCTCATTAAAATTAATTAATTAATACATTATGATTAAATCTTACATTAAAAATCAGCTGAAAATCATTTTACAACTTTTACACGTCAAAAAACAAATATTATAAAACATTTAAATATCATAAAAATTGGAAAAAAATAATTTTTAACTTTATTTTAGACAAATCAAATAGGTTATATAAAAAGTAATACGAATACAATTTTTTAATTTATTTTGTAAATCTTATGAATTTTTTACTATACCATATAATATTATTATTCGTTTTTTTTATTTTAAAAAAATGCTACAGGCTTTTGGAAATAATTTTCTTAACATTACGATACAGATATCAACAATGAATATGGATTATTATTTATAAGGTTTACTATTATAATTCCATAAAATATAACATTTTTTTAATGTGGATCCTACACAATAATTACTACAAAAAGTTATATAAAAATACCATATCTAGTAAATTCATAAAATAAATTATAAATAATAAAAAATGTATACCTACCAATAATTATTACTAGACACAACAAATATTTTAACATTTTATAAATCAGCAAAAACACAGTTTACAATTATAAAATTAACTTATTTAATTATAAATAAACTAAATAAAAAACTATAATAAAAAAATAATAAATTAACTTTAGGGTCAATAAAAAATTATTCAACCATTCAGTTACTTCGGGTCCATGCTCATATTTTTGGTTTATACCACCAAACTAAACTGCACATTCAACTATTTTGATGTCCCTAGATATAACACAAAATTCAAAAATTTCAATATTTAGTCATACTAAAAATAGATGGATTCTTAAATGTATGTAATTAATTTTTACTTTTTGATATCATTTTATGAGTGAAAATAAATTTCTTCTGTCTATTGATTACTAAGTAAAGAAAGTATATTTTTGACATACGATAAAAAAATACCCTTCGGAATCTAATGACTACGAAATTATCTTAATTGTATTCAAATGTACTTCTATGTTAGGAATTAGTACAAACTATAATAATGATAAGTACAATATTAATAAGCATAAAGGATATCCGAAATTTGTTTTCTTATCATTTAATTACTAGTAGTATTATTATTATACAACTATTATTTTTTTATTTAATGGTTCTACATGAAATTTAATCAAATTTAATGCAACAAACAATTATTATTATTTATTGTTCATCAATATTGTATTATTACTTAACGAATGAAAAAATTTAAATGCTTTATATGATTTACTTCTTCAGAAACGTTAGGTTAGGTTTAGTCACTACCGATGGTGTTTATTAATCGTAGTTGGTTCGATTCTATTCGAAAACTCTGTCAAGTGGGATTAACCATATCGCTTATGTTATCGTATAAATTAAAACTAACAAGGAGGTAGTTTTTAATTTACGCCCGGTGGCATTTAAATTGGACTCGACGATATAATATTATGTAGTCGACCAGTTGACTCGGATGAATTAGTAATTATCTGGCTACAAGGCACCCGTAACAAATTCATTGTGTGGACATACATATAAAACATTATACAGAAACGCTCAAAATTATCTGAAAGGGTTAACGTTCTTGCAGTGTATATTACAAATTCAAACAAGCCCTTTTGATTCCATTATTTTAATTGCCTGCCCATACATGTACAGCATGTAAGGAAAGTTTTAAAATTGTTTAGGCATTTCCGATAAATAATTTATAAGTGCCGCGAGTGTCCTACGAGGACGTTTATTATTTCAAAGTGGTGAGAGATAATGATGTTACAAAACGAATTTTAAACCACTTTAAAATAGTTAATCGGTAAACACATAGTTATACGTACACGCATACGTAAATATATAAAATATATTACAGCAGGAAGCATTGCACACTGCAACATAATATGTTACACTAATACCCTTTCTCCTTGTATATAAACATTTCAATCCACATTATGAAAATTAAGGTTTTAGATGTTGTACATTTATAGTGAAAGTTGTAAAATATTACATTAGTCTTGAAATGATAAAAATAAAAATTTTCACCGCATGCTCGATATGGCGTATTTAAAGTACAAAATATACGTACGTCGTGCAAACACTAATAACAAAGATATTTTGATTTAAATAATAATGCACTCGACGTATATATTATAATGATGAAAAGAAGCGAAATTAAAAACTACTACGGCATCCTACTAAAATTAAATATTTTAAAAAAGTGCACGTCATATAGTGAAAAACAGTAGATCCCTTAGGATCTCGCGTACTCACTTTAAAATAAAAAATTCGAACCAATCATATGCAATTTTCCTTTCAAACTTTTTCTATGGACAGAGGCAGTGAAAAATTATCAATCCAAAGATATACAATCACATTACATAAAAATTAGAGCTAATTGGCTACTTTTGTTAGATGATTCGAGAAGAAAATTGACATAAAATAAAGTATGTCACATATGCTAGCATCGCAGTTGCCAATAACAGATTCTATTCTGACAATGAAATAGAATCTATTAATGAATATAAAAACAATCCAAGATTCTTAGAGTAGTTTATTAACTTGGCCCAGTAACCAATTGATTTCTTATGCTAGCTCCACACTCTCGCCGAGGCGAAGCGAGGCAGCGCGAGCACGAGAGTGTAGACGGTTCACTCGTGTCGTCTCGTCTCGTCTCGCCTCGCCTCGTGCGCGCTCCACTCCGAGTCGGTATTTTGGTCACGAGTCAAAAGACCACGAGACACGAGGCGAGGCGTACCTACTTCACTCTCGCTTGAGCTCGCGTGTCCTCAGTTAAAAAACAAAAATAAATCAAAACGTTTTGTGCAAAAATGGCTGATTGGACGAACGAAATTTCGATTAAATTTGTGGAGTTATACCAAACAGAAGAGATTTTATGGAATGCAAAGCATCGTAATCACAAAGATAAGGCAAAAATGAATGACGCATGGTGCAGAATTAGCAAGATTTTGAATATATCCATAGAAGATTTAAAAAATAAAAAAAATTCAATTATGGCTACATTTCGGGGCCATTTGAGAAGAAAAAAAAGCGTCCATTAAATCAGGAGCCGGCCAACCACGTCCATTTTCAACAACCGCTAAAAACAACTGAGTGATTCACGAGACTACACGAGAGTGTAGACTATGCATTCGTGTGCTGCCTCGCCTCGCGTTAACTCGACTAGACTCTCGACGAGGCGACCTCGCGAGAGTGTGGAGCTAGCATTAAAGTATTGCATGATGGTTATAATATAACTTTATCTTCGTAATCTTATCTGAATCTAACTTTTAAAGAAAATCAATTAATATCTAATACATTAAATTAGAGTCATTTGTATGTATTCAACATGTGTAGTGGAATAATATATGTTGTAATAAAACACTAACCTAAATAATTGTATATACATTAATCTTCTATCAAAAACCGACTGAATAAAATAAAAAATCACAACTTTATTTTAAAGCTATTCGGTTTGAGATAATCTGTAGTAGTATATTTAATTCATCATATATAAATTTACGAAACATAATATAATGTTATATTTATTTATACGCAGAGCCCCTTAAAAAAAAAAATAGAAAACAAAGAACGCACCGCCGAATCACCCATAATACCACACAACAGAAATACGGGCAGCAGACAATAGCTATAACAAAAAAAGTATACATAATACTATAAGATGAAATATAATAGCTTAGAGTACACCCCAACATATGAAAACATAATATATTATATTATTATTAAGACATTAAACAGAAATTTAATTATATTAACCCTTATGATTTGAATAAAAACAATAAACCAATTAGTATGATAAAATTTCATCAATCTTATTCATCGATCGCAGTATTTTGATTATTCAATAAATATATTAAATTTAAATAAATAATAATAATATAATAAAAATATTAAATATCTTGAATAGTCTAAGCTCCAATTACCTCACAACTAATTTAAATAAGAATTTTACAGATGCATATAAAAATGGAAAATCTAAAAAATACCCGTGATATGGTTTTAATATATAATTGGTTATAGTCATCATAAAACCTACAGTATTTACGTTCTTAAACGAAATAAATCATAAATGATCAAAGCTTAATGTGTATGGAAATAATTTCTGTTAATTATTAACAGTAAAAAGGGAGTGTTATAATATTAAGAATATGAAATCGTCCAAAATGGTAATAAAAAAAAAAGGAATTTTTTTTACAGTTCATGTTTTATCAACAATATTAAAGTACATAATATATTTTATTAATAATACACAAATAAAGCAGACAACACCTACGAGTACACCATATTTTACTCGCATGACAGATTACGTGACGCAACATATGATTTTCCCAAGGTTCATAGTCAACTACGCAAAAAAAGACATATGCTTGTAATGTAGTGATAGAACGCTCTCTTTGAGGTACATCTTAAGCGAACTTGTGACGGTGAAAGTATCTTTTCGAAAACTTGACAATATGTGATTTCTGGCACAATGTGAACATTTGTCCAATGTCTTCACAAAATCTTCCCCAGTCGGTTGACAAGTGTAGTTGTACTCTTACTCATCATTAAGCTTTATACAACACAAATCTTAACAAGGTAGTATTATATCTGACAAAAATATTGACTGTCAAAAATATACTGGTTAGAGTTACTAATACCATTTTTTGTACACAAGTACAAGTACACGCAAAAGTAAGTACCTATAACTAAATGTCGTAAATCGTTTTTGGTCAGTCCACGTTTCAGGGGAGATGATAATAGATCGACATTTGCTTCGACATTTGGACGACGTTCGTAACACTGTGGTAATCGGAAATATTATTATTTTGGATAAATATAAGTCTATGGCATATGACATGTCACGAACTGTTATGGATAGACCGTTGATAATAACCGATTAATTTGATTCGTTACTTTGAGAACTATCTTGACTAGATCTATGGGCTATTTTATAGCTTGTGTGTTATTCCATTCCAAACTATTCGTTAGTAAGTTCAGAAATATTAGCCGTTCGATTAAATGTCACGTACTGTCAACAATTCCTATAGTGAGCCTGATAACCGGGTCAAATAGATTAAGCAAATGGAAATACAAGCGTACTTCGACTGCGCCTGTACTGAACAAATACAAGAACACTGATTGAATGAATAGACGCAGACGACAACGAAAAGCAAAAAAAACTATTTTCTAGCAATTTTACAGGGGGGACTCGAGACAGTGATGATGACTTCACCTCTTATACGTTTTTAGAAAATGTTATCCATCATGTGGATAGATCGAGGTTCGCTTAAAACATATAAAGGCTTACGTGTAAATCATAAATAACATACACATAGTGAAGTATATATTTTATAAGATTACTTGTTCTTAATTTTATAGAATAAATAAAAAAACATTTTATTGCAATATATATATATATATATATATATATATATATATATATATATATATATATATATATGTATATATATATGTATACATGTACTTACTCTTAAAGCAACCGTATGCATTTTTATTGTGAGTAGTTAAACTAAAAACAAAAATAACTATATTTATAGATTTATATATGTATATAAATGTTATATGAGAAGTCATATTTATAAATAATTTTTCAATAAGAATTTTTCTATAAAAATATCATACAATAAAATGAACACAGGTAGAAAATTCATGAAATGATTTTGAAAAATAACAGGAAACTACGAAAAATACATAAAAAAAATATCGAAAAGTTTCATTTTCGGGATAGCTATTATTTTATTAAAATTACGTCTTAGAATTGATTAGGTTATCTAGTTATTTATATAAGCAGGGGCGCCGAGTACAGGGGGGCTTGGGGGCTACAGCCCCCCATGAGCTTGATAAGGTGGAGCTCAGCCCCCCACGGTTCTCAATTTGTAAAATTCCCTCAAAATACTAATTTTATTCATAATTAATTAATTGAGAAAATAGGCATGTAACTTTCAAAATTAAATTGGTATTTTTTAATTTTTGTATTGTGGTTTTTTATGATTTAAATTTAATTTACTAATACTATTAAAATGTTATAATATACAAAATAACAAAAAACTATATTTTACTAATTGTTTAACGATCAATTTAAGGAAAATTAAATTATTAATGTTAAACTGTACATGACGTGTTTATAAAATAGTGAGCCCCCATGACATTTTCAAAACCTGGCGCCTCTGTATATAAGTATTATATGAGAAACAAACGCAACATTTGTTCTTGATTTTGTAAAACAATAAAAACTTATTTTTTGTCATTCATATTATGAATAAAATAGGGAAGTGCTTTTACTCTTTAGTTTATTCAAAATGAAGCCGATAGTTGCTCAATATTTAAAATTTTTCTCTTTTCATGTTTTATACTTTATAATGGACAATACATTCATACAAATACATTTTTAAATATTAAATATAAAAAAAAACTGTAATTAAAATTAATCCTGCTTATACCCATTAAATAAAAAAAAAAAAAAAACCATTTAATTTTATGTACGAACCATTATTACCTTGATAATATGAATGTGTATGAATTACAGTATAATAGAACCGCCAAGATTTTATAATCTAACCCATATTAACTAGTTTTTAACTCGAATAACAGATTCAATTATAAAATATAGTTACCAAAAGCACAGAAACGAATTCTAGAATTTAATTTTTTTATGTCAATTAAATATAATTATTTGTTTTAAATCAGAGGTTCCTAATCTATGGTCCGCGAGCCATGTCTAAAAATTTAAAAATATTTAATTTCTCTTTTGGTACATTACACAATCACCGACAATCTAAAATGTGTGTAAAAAAAGTGATTCTTATTTATATGAAAAATACGATTTACAATTGAGATAGTCCGTGAATTATCGAAATCACTCAAGTGGTCCATAGAATCAAAAAAGTTAGGAACCACTGTTTTATATAATATTTAAAGTCAATGATATAGTTTTGTTTTAATTCATAATCATTTTACTGGTATTGATATATATTTTACTGTTTTTAATTTTAATCGATTTTAATTATTTGCAACATTATTTGATCAATAAAATGTCTATAAAAATTTTAAAATTTTGTTTAAATTCATTTAAATCATTGTCTAAGTCAGTATGATTTTTTAACTGCCGGTTAGAATGGTTAGATAACGTATTATAAAAAAAAATAAAAGCTATTCGTCTAAGGTAACGAAGTATCATATACTTCAATATAAATTCTTAGTACCTACCTATACTCTTCTAATGCCGGGTTCCCAATATTGCAATTTATTTTTCCGTTTACGTATTTTTCTCATGCAAGAACAAAATTGAACAAATGTAAACTATGATAATAAAATGCATATTATTGCATGCTCAAACTTGCAGGGAGTCCGATATGTTGGACAGAAATTTAATGCAATTTTTCACTATCAAAAAGTTTTTATATGACAATGGATTTTCATTTTTTAGTTTAAAACATAAACTATTTGATGCGCCAACACTATTTCTTCTATAAATCAATTATTAAATCCATATACTTTTTTTCACAAACCTGTTTTTATTTTTATGATTTCTTTGAGAAGTATATCAAACATTTTAAATATTCCTTTTTTTGTTGAATCCATTCTGTCATGTAAAAATACAAAAATCACTACACGTTTGCTCGCGATTAGATCATTTTTGAAACTAAGCAATACTTAAATACATACAAGAATATATAATTTTCAAGCATACCAATATATGTGAAAAATAATTTGCTAGTTACTATGCGTATTTTTGTATAATATATACGGCAAGTAAGTTAAGAATGAAAGAAATGTAATACCGTGAACCCGGCATTACACAATTTTTATATTATTTATGACTACGATTAAATTAGCCTAAAAATCAAAGCTATGAGAGACAAGTTCTCATTTGTTTCGTCTTCTTTTAACGATATAAACTGCATATCGTTAAATGACCAAACAAACTAAACATTTATACCATAATCCATAAAACCTTTAAAATTTCATAATAAATTATTGTTCTGAAGCTCTTTTTTTTTATTATAATTTTTTATTTTATTTTTTTTTTTAACATAAATCACGTAAATTATTCAACTATACTTTTAGAATAATTTACGTGACTTATTTGTAATATAAAAAAACTTTATAAATCGTTGTTATGATAATCAACGAATTTGTGTATACACAATAGTTACATAAGTTAATAAGGATAGTTATTGTTTACTGGTATATTTCCAATGTACTATTTTTATATTTGGGTATTTCTCGAAACAAGTTATCAAGCATCAAAAGTGTAAGAATTAAAAAGAATCTTACTTGAGCTAGAAATAATTTAAAAATTAACACAGTTTTAAATTATTTTTAAAAGAAAACTAGAGAAACCGATGAATTGACTTGAATGGATTTTTTTTTCTTCAAATAACAAAAAATACTACAACTTGAGCTCAAATTGAATGTATAAATTAAGAGGACTATTAAAAGGATAGGAACCTGACCCATCAACATTATATAGTTTTCAATAATTATTTGAAGACCCACCTCCTCAATCAAAATATTAAAAACAACTCAACCCTAGATTCTGAATTTACACCATAAAACAATGACAATAATACTATAATTTTACTTAGCGATTATTTTGCTCATTTTTAGGTTATAGATACTGAATTTTTTCCATAAAGCTTTTAAATTGTAGAATAAAATAAAAATATTTGTTTTAATGATTAGTTGTAGGTTACTTAATCCTGAATGAATGATGTTGATAAGTAATTGAAATAGTAATAATATATTAAACGCGAAAACCACAAACGAAGCAATTACATAATGTGGTGTTGAGATTCTCAACTTTAAAACAAGAATTAAAATCTAAAGAAACGCAATAAAATATGTTGTAACTAGTCTTGTTTTATCTCAGTACACATTAATGACCGAAGTATTATATTATTGTGCTAGGCCTGTAAATTGTAAGCAAAGCACGATTACCTTAAAAAAGATTTTGTTTGAAACACATTTTCTGTTTCTCTTTATTTTCAGACGACTTTCAGTTGAATCCGTGTAAACATAATGCGATCAATTTTTATTTTTTCTGACGGACCACTCTAACCATCATACAATTTTTTTTTGAACATTCCATTATTTAATCTTATTATAGTATTTGTACCTTGCCCAATTTTTAATCGAGTTATTAAGTTCGACACTGGAACGTTATTTCCTTCTACCTGTAAAAGTAATTACATGTATTAAATTATTGTATGACCTCATCTTGCGTCGCAATGAATCTAAAATAATCAACAGGTAAATAAATTATATAAGGTCGAAGAATACTTTTTAGACATTCAACTGTATGCGTATATATATAACGCATTTAGTCGTAGAATAAATTATAAATGATTAAGCCCTTTTTTAATGTAACCAATAACTCTTTTAACTCGCATTGACTAATATGACACTAATACGATAGAAATAATATAAACATTACAAAGGTCTTTTTTTCGGAAATTTTTGTATCGTTCGTTTAATGGGTATAATTTTTAATAACCATCGAATTCATGCATGTATACCTAGATGTACTATACGTAAATTACAACAACCGCATGAGTACTTCTTTAACTTAATGAATCCACTGTGAAACTTACCATTAAAAAATGTAAGAACACAAAAAGAAAATAACTATAGCTCATAGTTTATAAACATGATAAATAATAGATGAATTTTCTTCTAGATTTTTTTTTCAATTATACGGTATAGTTGTATAATATGAATTAAACATTACAATTTGTGAATGGTTAAAATATACGAATACAATTGAAATAATAAATTGGAACTATTTTTACTAAGTTAGCGTTTAATTATTCAATTAATATATATTGTTTTGGATATACATAACCCAACACAAATCAATTATTTGATACACCCCTTTTCTCAGTGGTTCATAATATATATAAAATTAACTTTATTTAAAATCATAATAATAACGTAAAATTATAAAAATCATTATCTAAACTTAATACAATTAATATTTACTTCAAAATTAGATTATTCATTAAATTATGATTTAGATAAATGTCTTTATCGAAAATATAGAAATATGTGAAGTACAAAATGTAGTACATATTTTATTGTATAAACAATAAGTTCATACTTCTTGGATAGCTGTCCGTTATTTAGAAATATTTAAACACTTCGGACTACCTAAATCTGTCCGCGTCCACTATTCAGAGTCCATTATTTAGAGGAGCATTATCCATTATTTTCAAAAGGACTATGCCGGGACCGGAAATTTTGTACGATATTGAGAACTGTCCGCTTACTAGAGGTATCTGTTAAGAGATGTTTCACTGTATTAACAAATGTTGCTAAGTTGTATTATTAACTGTTTTAGTTATTGAAAATTAATTTTTATCATTAGCTTTCCAAATAACAGTGGAAAACAGTAGAATAGTGTTTTTAACAAGATTAAATCCTTCTTTTAAGTCATGAAAAATCTTTTGCTAAACTTTTTGTTAAGGTAAACCATATCAAAATAAAAATTAATGATAAACAAATAATTTTGATTATAGTCGAAAATAGTAATTAAATTGGTAAATTATAAAACAAATGTATAATAATAATTTTTAATATTTACAGAATCTGATTTCACTATATTAGAATATTTTAATTACTAATTTATAACTTAAAGTTTTTAAATTTAAAGCACTTATCCTTTGATATGAAATAAAATATATCGTACTACGTACATATATATATATATATATATATATATATATATATATATATATATATATATAACATACCACGTTAATATGTGTACCATTAAAAAAAAAAACATTAGACAGTTATTATTTAAATTTAATTAATAAGTTTTTATTAATTTAAAATGAAATTTTGGTTTTTATACTATACTTTGGTTGATCGGCGTAGGCATGTACAGTCACATACTTTCGCTTTATCTTACCAATGCAAACGTGGAGACTTTTAAATGCTTGACACTTTTCAGTTGTCCAGTTATGTTTGGTCGATTTGAATTGAATTGCTGCCTGCCAGTTAAATCCAGTAGAATAAAATATCATTAAGAGGGTAAATAATTCAATTAAATGTGTTTCATTATTTACAGTTATTGTAAATATCTGCATTTTTATAGTATGCTTGTAACACTAATTAGTTTTATTATTTTATGTAAATTGAAATATACAAGATCGGTGATGTATTAAAAGGGGTGAAAATGCTAGTGGCGTCTGACTTATTACCCCACAACTATTTCAATCGACAATAGATACTTACGTATGAATTAAAAACCGTGTATAGTCCGTGTACACAAACCAGTTAATATATAACAAGGTTTTGTTAAATCCACATGAAATATAAGTTATTGAAACAAAGAATATGTATGTATTATTTATAATAGGTACCAACCATATGTTATTCATTTTTTAATGTATTAGTTAATACACCACATATAATGGTAAAACAAAATAAATTATAGTTCATATAATACTACTAATAATAATTTACTTCATATAGTAATTGCAATAAAATTATTACCACTTATAATGTACATAATGTAAGTACCAAAACAGTACTTAAATATGTACTTCTGCCAATACTTTTTCAAAATAATAAATAATAATAAACTAAAAACACTTTACCTAACAGCTAACACTAACTTGGTACTCTATAAAATGCGATATCTTGTACAAATTATTTAAAAAAAAAATTGAAATGTGTAATACATTGTCAAAAAATATCAAGCATCCAGGTTTTTTTATTTTAACGGTAGACTATATTCAACACATTATCAATAACAAATAGAGAAATAAAATCAATAAAAAAGTATATTAAATTAAAAAAAAAACTGTGTTTCGAAAGAATCATATCATCGTATGGATATTTTTACACTCATTGAAATTTGAAAATTAAAACTATGTATATACTCAAAATACCGATATTATTATAAGTTGAACTTTAAATATAATAAGCCAATAACGATTGGTTTTATTCAAGTTATTTGATGTAAATACATAAAAAGAAAAACTTGATAATATGAATAAAAAAAGTTACTACATTTTAATGATTATTTATTAAATTGTAAGGGTACAGAATTTATAAATGTATATGACATGTATGATACATAAAAAAAAAATGAATTTTTTTTAAGCATACGATTTATCATACAGTTATTCAATGAAAACTCGCTTTCGTAATAATAATATATAATACATTAAAAATAAAATGTGTTGGAACACAGTTATTAATTAATCAATTTTAGTACCTACCATCAATTTCAATTCAGTTAATGAAATAATGCACACTAAATTATTATTGAGATAATCAATTTATTTTTAAATAAAATGCTATGAACCTACAATAAAACCTTCATAAGGAGGAAATTTTTAGGACCGTATAATTTTTTATAGAGTTTCTATCACGACGGGGTTCACAAAAAAAAAAAAAAAATTAAAGATTATTCATTTTTAGCCAGTATACTTACATGATAAAATTTATATTTTTTGGAAAAAGTTAATGATTCATTTTTACTTTTTTCACTTCAAAAGACGATGCGTTGTATACACACTTTGGTTCTTAAAATCAAATCCAAAAGCTCGATATTGGACGCTGTTAGAGAAAATTTATATAACGGTTTTTTGAAATAGCAGATAGCAGTTTTATTGTATTTAATCAGATATATTAATACATCATAGTTTTCATCGTTGTGTCCTTCATCCTTTTCACCTTGGATTCTCAACCATAGATATAGTTGAATCGTGAATTTGCTGCGTCTCAAGTTGGTCATCAAAGTGAGGAAATTCTCATGGGTCAACAACATCAATAGCAACAGAGAACTTGAATTTTGTTCAGGGTATGGGAGAATCGACAATACGTTAATAAAATTGATGATAATTTTAAGTTTAGTTTTTCATGTTAAATTGCATTCATATAATATATAAATCATTTCATTAATGTTTTATATCTTAGCAGGAGTTTTTAGCAAACTTTAATACAAAAACGTGTCAGTTTCCAACTTAGTTAAGTTTCCATTTTGGCAGGATGAACTCATTTTTTTTGAAACGTGACCAAAGAAATTTTCCGTATTTACGGGATTTCCATCTTTTCGAGATTTTACTGTACATAATACCGTGAACCGTGGTCATTATATACGATATTTATAAATGTAAACTAAAATAAATACGTAGATAAGTACATAATTTAAATTTAAAACTGTTTACATTAAATTAATAATACTAAGTAACATTAATACGTTTAATACGTTTTAAAATATAGTCTACTTGGATATACTAGTTTTCGAATCTTTAACAATTGAAAGAAATTTAATAGATAGGTATCTAATATTTGTTTTATGAAAAAATAAATAATATTTAAATACTTTATGCAGCTATAAAATAACACTACAATTCACTGCAAATGTTTAAAACTATTAAAATGCAAACTTTATTTTACATAGTATCAATTCTTCTTTTAATATAAATTATCTACCCTACTTAAACTATCATATTTATCTAAACCTTAACAAAGTCAGTAGTTAGTAAAGAGCCAAAGTAGTATTGTTTTGTCGTCTTAAGAATTAAGACGCATAAACAACGATCAATTTTATATACTATATTCTGAAGTGCAGTACTGTAGTGGTATACTAGGCAGTTATGCTACATAGTAAACATAACGCGTAGTCAACGAACAAATTTATTTCTTTATTTTGTTTTAAATAAGCAATGAAGTGTATGAAAACACTTGAAAAATGAAACAAAATAATATTAATTCACGGTAAATAACTGTTGGCTGTCAAAGTTTGAAAGTAAGTACGCCTATGGGGCTAAATTACCAACTTTTGGGCACGCAACAATCCTTTTTCTACGATAACAACAAAAAGTAGCTAGCAAAAACAAGAAAATTTTCGTTGCTTATTGGTCTATTTGTTTCTCAAGTATTTTCTAAAGAGGCAGTGAGAAGAACAACATATGTTCTCGGTTGCTTTCACAGATGTGCTAATTAGTGATTTTAAGTAAAAATGAAGGTCGGAAGATAAAATTAAATTGCACCACGTCACCACTACTTGGTAGAATAATTTACATTAAATGACAAATTATTTTAGTATTAAAATAACTATGAAATCTAGACAATATTAAAAATCTTAGGCTTAATTAATTTTAAACAATACTTCAGATACAGGTAACCATAATCATAAATTATTTTATTGATTACTCTTGTAATACTCTAACATTAATTAAATAAGACATCAAAAATAGAGACACGTATCGTATTTTTTATACATCTCTACCTCTATCCAATACCTGGTACAATGCATACATTTCTAAAATAACTCTATCACTGTCCAATATACAAAACTACACTCATAATTTCATTTTATACAAATTTTTAATATACAATTTTTCTTCAAATTTTTTATTGATTAAATTTTTACTAAATGTACAATTACTTAGCTATATATAATGAATAAATATCATATAAATATTAACAAAAATCAACTTTAGTTCATTCCAAGCACAAGAAACTAGTGCATGTAGAAATGACTGATAAGACTCTTGTAAGTCGACTTTAATAGTAACAAAATTGAATACCTATATTTATTATTATGCCTAAAAATTTGAATCCAATGAAATCTCGTAAATTTAAATCATTACCAATGCTAAAATAATAACCTTTACAGTATGGAATTTAGTATAACTGCTTATTGGTTTTACAAAAATAACTCTACGTAATCACTTTTAAAGATAACAGTCCTCTATAATAACATAGTATTAAGTTAAACAGATTTAACCGAATACAGATGTGGTATATTTCTGTTAAAATTTTGAACTTAAAAATATTTTTTGCGAAACTACATGAAAGCTATAACTTACAAATAATTTTGTTGCAAGGCAATAAAGATAAACAATATAAGTATTTTATCCTACATATGAATTATATTCAAAACATTTTTATCAATTTCAGTGTCCAATATAAATTAATGTCCACTATCAGATTTCAATTTTAATAAACATTTTGCCATACAACTACCTTCAATGGTTACAGCCAAGCAACGAATTGTCTACGACTTATACAACTATACAGGCTTATAAATATATTGACTATTGAACATTTCAGTAATAACACAACGTAATAATATATTTGTCCATGAGAAAGATAACAGGATTGTTTCTGAGACTGGAAGAAATGATATAAAAAAATTACTTCTACCATAAGTTACATATTAAGCCTGAAAATCTACTCTTCACAATGCTAGAAAAACCAAACCAGCAGTTTCATTACATATATTTTGTGGTTTAATGTCAATACTCGATAGTGAATACGCATATTCTTTTTGACATGCCCTTATACACTTGGTATCAGTTCATAAATGTTTGTAGATTCATATTTGTACTCATAATAATAAAGCCGTGAATCTAAAATTGCGTCAGAGTGAACGAAGCGAAACAAGTGAGCAACACTCACCTACTCACATTCTGTGCCATCATGCCTACTCCTCACATATATCCATAGATATAATATAAATGAATAGTATACTATTCGTCAATATATATGAATAAACAATGGTTGATGATTAAACTTGTATCCGTTCAACTGTTTATAAAATCGCTATTAATTATTAATTCTCAATTAAAATTTTCGTAAAGAAAAATATAACATGCAGTTTTAAAATTTTTTTGAAAAATTGCGTAGTAAAATTGGATAACTTATCAGCTATTATTTTCTATGATAAGAATTTAAGTTTAACAACTATACAGCATGGACATTAATTGCAATGTGAATTGTGATAAAATTCAAAACATTTAAATTACGTTCTGCTTTGATAAACATACAACTCTTGGGTCTTTCAAAAATGTAATCTGAAGAAAAAATACACCACATAAACTTTCACTAAGCATATTGTTCATACACAAGAGGGAATTAAAATTAGAACATATTTTAATTAAATACACATTCAGATTTTATATAATTTTTATTTTTATCGATTTACATTTTTTTATTCGTATATATCATATATACGAATGTATACATATATACATGAATAATTTATTATTTATAAATGTTTATATATATATATATTATATGGTAGAATCAAAATATTATCATACCACAAAAATTCATGGATTCATATGTTAAACATATATATATAAGTCATAAGCTATTCACAAATACAGGAAAAATTAATATTAGGTATGCACCATAGTGGAAAATAAAATATTACTAAATAATAATTTATAAAATGTGTTAACATTTGTATGAAAAAATCATCTTAAGATATTATAATTGTGTGAAGATTGCAGAAGACATTAGATATTATTCAAAGTAAAGAGAGCTAAGGGAGAAACAACTAAGAAATCAAAATATCACATATTTAATGTGGCTTAATCTTTGGCACTTGACTTCACACAATGTATATTTCATTGTGAAGCAAGACAGACGCACGGGAACACTTTGATATCGCTTCTTAATATACTGATGAAGCAAATCAAAATATTTATAATAATATATCAATTTTGTTCTGGAATAATGGCGTCAAAATAAAATTAATATCACAAGTTTAAAAAAACGGTATATAATGCTTTCTGCAAAACCACTTGTTCGATTAAAAATATGTTAATGCACTAAAAAAAAAAATAAAATAAAATAAAAAAAATAAAAAAAATAAATAAATAAAATAAAATAATTATAATAAAAACAAGACAAATTATTAAATGTCTAGATCCGTAAATTATTTACACGGACTGAATACGTTTACAAATCCGTTTTCTCTTAAACTAACATTGTTCCATTGACTAATAAATTTTTTTATATCTTTTTTTTAAGTATAAAAAGTATAAAAAATATGTGTTACAAAATAATAAGTTTTAAAAACAATACATTAATTAGGCCATTATGATTATTATTCCGTCTATTTCCTTTTTTATTACATATAAATACACGCTATATAGTTATTTCATTCCTGCCTTATACATTTTGTATCAATAAAACCTGCATTTCGAAAAAAAAATGTACACATTACAGAAAACATATTTAACACTAAATAAATAATAAAAAACATATTCTATCTTTAAATAACATTTAATGGCACTTTCAGTAATGTGCCATGAATGACAGGTGGATTAATAAAAATCTGCATGTTAATAATTTGTATCATGTTTATTATCAATATCATCAACAGTCTTTATAAAACGTACCCTTTTTAAAGCTGGATATGTAAATTGTAGTGAGAACAGTTTCTGGTACCATAACTATTGAATATGAATCAGGCCGAATTTCTGCAAATAAAAATATACATTAATTTAACAATCACTTATAATATAGAGGAGATATAAACTTTTTCAAATCAAAATCAAATTTTATTATAACATTAATGAAGTAGTAAAAGGTATGAGCTTTTAAAGTACACTGTATTATATAAGCAATGGTTAAATTAATTAACCATCATTAATAAACAAAATCAAATTTAATTTTTTTTTCTAAAGAAATTATATGTAAATCTTAAATAATTAATTTACATTTAGTTCCCTAAAAACCATAATCTTTCATTAGAAGTTAACATTTGATAAAAAAAATAATCAATAATTATACCAAATAATTATAACACTTATAACAACAAAATATTTTATAAAAATTCTGATCCGATAAAGAGTTTTTATACTCTTTTTGCAATTGTTGGGAAAATATTTGTTTTCAATACAATATAGTGCGTTAATAAATTAAGTTATTGTTCACATAACTTTTACAGCTGTACTACTTGGTTTATTTTCCTCCCACACATAATTAAGTACAACATAAATGTGACACATCATTGAAAATTATGTCTTAACATAAATAATATAACATAATTTTCTGAATTGTGCCTGACGTTTTGAAACGTGTAGTAGGTAGTAGCAAAATAAAATATAATGGACATAGTATTCAATAGGTATTTATTTAACCTTATTTAAACTAAAAAAAATTATATTATTCTCAGATTATTTGTACTTTTTTGAACCTATGTAAATTAAAAATAAAATGTACATGAGCTGTTAAGTTTAAAATCGGTATCAATCGCCGGAGAATCGAGTTTCATACTATTTAACGGAGGGACGGGCCCAATTTAATCTTTAACAACGGTGGTCGTGTTCTATTTATGGGTTCCCCCTGTGAAACGAATTACCACACACCTTATTTACGCTCGCCCTGTTGTATATTACAATATACAGAGTGATTATTTAAATTTTCAACGATAATCAGTCAATAGATGCTTAAACTTAAACATAAGCACGTAATTTAGGGGAACGGTAGGAGCCCCTCAAATGCCGCATTGTAGTAACCACGAATTAAGATACACAGTATATACCACTTTATCACGCATTATTTTAGCTTTAATAAATTTTGAAAAAGTCTTCTCTGAAAAATAAACACCTGTTTACGTGCCTCTTTAAACAACGAAAAATCAATAAATGATTTTCGCTCATAACTTAACAGTTCAATATGATGTGATAATAATAGTTAATCAATTTAAAATTTTAAAAGTTAAAGAAATATATACCAATAATGTTGACATTTTAAAAAAATATAGAATATTTAATATTTGGAAAAAATGAAATTCAAGACTATTTGTTGTTAAAAAACTAATTTACAAAAATACCATCGCTCTGTATATACACTAAAAATAAGTACATACATGTGGTTATAATATATATTATAAATAATTTGATATTCTAACTCTATTTTTTAACAAACCAACAATGTGCAGTTTTTGGAGCAATCTTCCGGTCACAGCCCTAATATCCAAAAACAATTATTTCGTTTGCTAAACGTATACCAATGTATTACATTAAACCAATACATTTGACTACTATAAATTAATAGAACACACGCCCAAAAGGATCTAAATCAAAATAAATGGCCATCCAATAAAATAATTTTCTGAATAAGCTATTGAATTAACAGATATTTAACTACTGATATTGATTTTTTACCCCCTCCCCACGATTTGATAAAAGCGACCATAACCAGCATTTTAATATAATTGAATATTTGAAATAGCAATAACATGTGTGCTCATATTCAAAAAAAGTATACCTAAAAATCGACAACTCGTTTATACATGACACACACACACACACACACACACACACACATACATATCAATTAATTATCGACCAATAAAAATAATGTGATGAATTATAAAATAAATAAAACTATACATTAGGAGGAATACATACAAGATATAAGGAATTAAAATATAAATTAAATCGCTGAACTTAAAAATAAATTATTGAATATTAATTCCATCATATAAATTTAATTTAAAAATTGATTTTTTTTTTTTTTTTAATTTAGTATTATTTAATTAATAATTATTTCAACGGTACGTCCTTAAAACTTGATGTTATATTACAGGTATTTGTAGCCTATATAATACTTATACCTGGTACTGATCATAGGGGTACCAAGTACCTAACAAATATCTGCGTGTGCAAACCATAGACAGATAGAAATTATATATATATATATATTACTTATGGCGCAAATAAGTTCTTTTTTGAGGACTTTTGTCAAAAGTAGCTAAAATATATGTGCATAATACAGATATATGTTTAATGCGCAAACGGGTTGTAGCAATTTAAAATATGTATATTTGTATATACATTCATAAGACAACATTGATTTTATTATTTTAAATACGCTCAACGGGAGTCGTGTTATTATTAGAAATATAAGTATAAAATCAGTCACAATGTAGGGACGGTTTTAACCCAAACATTTCTAGACCTTTGTCGACGAAACTTATATAGATCTCATGAATAATCGAAATACTCCCACACGTGTTGTAAACGTGTTTTTCGAGTGAAAACGTACTACATAATAGTTGAACGCGACACAGAGAAAGGCTTACATAATTATCTAACAATCAACCAAACGAGTTTATTACCTCTGACCAGCTGACCTGATAAAAAAAAAACAAACATCATATCAAAAATCTTTTACAGAAAATACTGTTGCTTTTTTTTAATAATTTATTAAACAAAAATGACACAAATAACGCACAATAGTCGTATTACAAATGTTATTTATATCATGAAATTGTAGTTATCAATTATATTATTATCGTCACGTATAAGTAGAATTGGTGTATATGTATATGACGTATTGTGAAGATAAGGACAAATTAATCACTTTTAAAAATTCTCACTTATAAAAATATAATTGTTTCACAGAACACATTATGTTTTTGTACCATCGAAAATATCCATAATAATAAATTAATATTAAATTTAATGTAAACAAAAATTAAATAGAGACTCTCTGCCAAAACAACTCACAGGTTTTTGAAGTCTCAACGCATAACATCTAGAACACACGACTAACGATATCTAAGCAATGAATAAAATCTGATTATATTCTGTTTAACCCTCTGTCTACGGTCTACCCTTAAAAGCTAACAATCGACCAATCCTTAAAACTATTTCAATAGAAAAACGGACCGTATCATCAATAAGATTTTACTTAACATGATACGAGGGTATATGTTATTATTTTGGTTTCATTATGATTTATAACTCAAATAAAATAAGATGGGAGTGCCCTGGAAAATTGTATTGGAATATATAGTTTCTGTAGACATTCTTGTACTACTATCGTTGACAATTAAGTCGATAATTATTACATAGTATTGTTGTCATTATCGAAACGTTGGAAATTAACATGAGCATGGTGCAATGTTATTAAATCGACTGGGTATCAGATATAAACATGTACAGCTATAATGCTTACATTATAGACAATGTAATTAAGAATATTATGAACGTTTACTAATGGACGTTGAAAATAGTTCGTCGTTTGACGTTTAGGACGATTATAACTGTTTAAAATATTAGATGTTATGAACTATGATTGTGTAAATATATAGCTTATATTAATAAACCTGCGTCATATTATTATTCAGTGTGCAAACAGAAGAATTTAATAAAAAAAACCAAGTTTACATGAAACAAATTACACAGAATATAAGGGTTTCAATGAGTTACAACTAGTATCTCGTTTATAAGTGTAAAAGTAATGAAAATTGTGTAAAAAAATTAAATTTTTTTTAGAGTACTTGAAGAATGATGTACACGAATTCTAACAACAATTTACATATCAGAACTTGTTATGACTAATAAATGATAAATAATTGATGGCTTGATTTGTGCTCATAATAATATTAAAACATTTAAAATAAAATATCATTTTTTTTTTTACATATTTCATATTAATATTACCTACTACACTTACTATAGTTTTTAAGTATTTATTTAATATTAGTTTCAATATGATAAATGCTATATATGTGTTATTGCTATTTGTGAAAAATATGGATTTTAATAAAATAAATATTTAAGAATGCATAATATCAACATTAAATATTAAACAATATTCAATATGGACAATGCTACTATAATAAATACAAAATAAATAACCTTATTTGCAATAATATAAAACTTTACAATAAATGTAGAGGGACTACACATCTAACAATTTACTTATTTTAACAGTGTACTTTAAAGAAGAATTTATTTTATAAATGTTTAATATTTAAAATCTTTTTGTTTGGATAAATACTATTTTGAAATAAAAATATAATAATGACTATAAATATTTTTATACAATTGTTAAAAACAAACTAAATTAAAAAAATTAATTAATTTAAATCCTATATACAATTCAACCTTTAAGTAAATCATTAACTATCAAAAGTTGTATTTTTGATGTACCTTCAACTTCCAGAGAACATAATATATATTATATTAATTAAATTAATTGTAGATAAGTAGGAATCTACATTTTAGTACATATATGAAAAGGTTATTTATTTGAATACATTTTTTTTTAACTGATATTAGAATTGTATGGAAAAATACAAATACAAGTATAATTACTGACAAAATATTAAACCATTAATATTTATTTATAATGAATCATGCATTTCAATGCATATATTCATATTTGTAAAAAAATAAATAAATAGGCTGTTGATTAAAAACAGTTGTATACCAAAAATATTACTTATGTTCATATACATTTATAAACTATGATAAATATTGTTCTTCTTAAATATTATACTCAATATGAATAATTAGTATTTATATATTATTTTCTGTTTTTATGGAGATTCAATACTGTCTTTGTTTATAACTAGTGCATTATAAAACCATAAACTTTTTGTCTATCACTACAGTTGATAAATTGAAGCAATAAGGATTCTGCTGCAAACGCACTGGAATTCGGCTTAAGTAGACACTTATATCAGACAGACTACATATTTAAATTTATATTCTTAAATTCTATAAATTTGATTTTAATGTAATAAAAATGTTTATATATAATATTATTCATTTTTAAATAAAAGTTTAATATAATTTAAAATCTCATTAAATTATCACAAACAGATCTTACTGATAATGATTCTGTTTGTAAAACCTTTGTTGTTTCAATCAATCAACCTTAAATATTGACTAAACTGTAAAGTTTTTACTATACTACACATATAAAAGATCCAGACAACTGATACCTATGAGTATTAAATAAATGTATAAATTTTTTTTTTATATTTTACTTTTACAATTACAAAATATATATTATAATAAAGGATATAATTTAACAGTAAAATATCTCATACTTACAACTTTAAAAATCTTTTTATTAATACTTTCTACATAAATTAATGTCTAATCAAAAAGTGAATATGTATATACTAATATAAATATATATATATACTAATATAAATATATATATATATATATATATACTAATATAAATATATATATATATATATATATATATATATATATATATATATATATATATATGCAAATGAATTTCTTACCTGATAAATTGAAATCACCAGCCACATTTGACATTGATGCACACAAAAACAAAATTCTAGTATATATGGCTTAAAGAACTGTACAGCAACAATAACTTTTTTTCTCTTTGTCATTACTGACATTCATTTCTCGTACAATCTCTGCAAACACTTCATTGACATTGGTACGGTTCTTGGCACTAGCCTCAACAAATGGACAGCCCCAGATCTGGGCCAGAGTGTTACCCTCAATCGTGGGTACCTCACGCTGGTGTTCAAGATCAATTTTGTTAGCCACCAACAATATAGGTACTCGCTCAGACCCTTTAACCCTGGTGATGAGCTCCTTCATGGGTTTGATATCTTGGAACGTCTGGTGGTTGGTCAGGCTATACACGACGACAAAACCCTGTCCATTTTTTATGTACAAATCACGCATGCTTGCAAACTGTTCAGTACCGGCCGTGTCTAGTATTTCTAGCACGCATGGAGAACTGTCAACTTCAATCTCCTTCCTGTAAAAGTCCTCAATAGTTGGGTCATACTTCTCCATGAACCGGCCGGACACGAATTGAACGGTTAGGGCGCTTTTGCCCACGCCACCCGAACCCAACACGACCACTTTGAACTCGCGCATCGTAGTAAGGCCAACCGACGATAACTGGGCATACGGATCGCTATGAATGGCGGCGACCGTCGAGGATGTCCGACATGCTGTTGCTGCTGCTGGGACTGGGGATTTTCACGTCGAACGATCGTTTTGTTCGGCGGTGATACGATTCGCTCAAAACAGCACGAAGAGGAAAAATTAAAAAAAAAAAAAGAAACACCGTATGAAAATGACTAGGGGGAAATAAATCGAAAAAAACGGAGACACCGAAACCGCGGCTTGCCTGCCAATAAAAAAGCTTGCTAATATCAGCAGTCAGATGTGCGCGTATGAGTGTTTAAAGAATATTTTTTTTTTCACTCTGCTCTCTTATTTAAAAATATACATACACGACTTACGGCAGCACAATGAAACGAAACGATGATTACGCACACTCGCACGACAATCGCATTCACGTTTACGCACACACACGCCCAGTTTTATCATGTGTGTGTAAGTGAGTGCGAGTCGCTACAGTGGCGCCAAGGTTGTGTCCACACATTTCCCCGAGCGCACAAAAGAAGTGCGGCGGCGACACCGGCGACGTTCAGTCGGTCGTTGTTTATTATCCGTCTGTACGTCATCGTTCTTTTATTATATTAATATTATTATTATTATTATTATTATTATTATTATTATTATTATTATTTTTATTTCACCCGTTGTCCGTTTGCAACTATGTATTGCGTTTTAACGACGAAACCAACGGTGATTATGCCCTTTGAGCTGCAGCGCGTTCGACTTTTCGACAACGTCCTATACGACGAGGAAAAATTAAATAAATACGATACACACGTTATCACGGTGCTGTATTATCATCTCGTCTAGTCTCCCGACAAAACATCAGCTTTTCACATTGAAAGCATATTACATATACAGTTTTCCATTGCTACAATATTGCATCCGTACACATAATGCTCATACAGCGTGATCGTTTGACGCAAGCAGGCTGGAACGATGTACGAACTATATTCGCGTTTTGCGCTTGCAACATCATTCATCATTCTAAAAATAGATTTTAGCTAGAAACCGAAAAGTAAATATACCCTTAACACTAGCGTTAGTATTATTTCAATCGACCATACACCACTGTTACCCGCATACTCTTGACAGTTTTAATAATATAATACCATATTCAATGATATTACTGAGTTGTATTGCACAAATTTTGCCGTTGTACGTGCAATACAAATCGTATTAACTCGTACTTTTCTACAGATACGATGTGACGCCGCGTCACAATAAACGCTCTGTATGTGCACACCAGTGGCGTACCAGTGCCACTCCGCGTTGATAATTTTCTACGAGGTTGCGGATCATTATTACTCATACTACTCTATCCGTGTTCATACGCTCAACGTTTATGGACAGCAATTATTATATTGATAAACTATTCGATGACTGAATATTAAAATATTAAAACGCGTGTAATCACAATACTGTTAAACTTGGTAAACACACTTCGCATCACCGATACCGACTTACCGAAAACTTAATGTAACGAAACGTGTACCTACACTATGTATAACACGAAAAATTTACTTGCGTTTTTCAAACTATTCACAAAATTATATACACTCGGCACACCTCCCAACTGTATAATCGATTTCCAGCAGAGTGAAATTTTTCGAATTCTTTCCACTATCCCAATGCCTCAAATCCCAAAACAATGGTAGCCAACAGAAACTAGAAAATACTATTGTGTTGCTCTAGTAATGGGCCAACCGTCCACGTAAAACGATTTGTAAAATTTCTCCAAAAATGTGTCCATTATAATATATAATACATGTAATACATATTATGTCTTTATATATATATATTTATACACTAAACAATATTTATAATTTATAAGTTGATTTTCAATTCTCTCTCTTAGATAATTTTTAGGCCACGGTCAAATTGTATACTTCAAATATAGATAATCAATGTAATTAGTAATTATTGTTTACAAATCAAAAAAGTCATTGTAATTACTTTAACAAATGGTGTATTAACGTTAAATAATTTCGTTAAAATTTAAAATTATCATTAATTTCTCTAATTCCTTTTTCTCAAATGATTCTGATTATGAGATAAGAAAAAGAAATTTATATTCAAATAATTATTTTATATTTTTCACACATTATATTTTGTTTCGGATTCTTCTTATTATTATTATTATTTAACACTTCAATTAAATACCATATTAGCTTAAATTATAAACTATCAAGGATTTTAATAGTCGGTATGTCTAAAATATATAATTTTCTTTCAAATTGAATGTCTTAACTTGATAATATAAAGGTCGGTTTATACACAACAACTTATATTGTGTTTTTTTTACTGGACATGTAAAACGGACAATAAAACGTAAATTGTATTGTGTCAACACGTTTCAATTATTTGTATTGTTTTCCATCTCAGTTTCAATTGCATTTCTCTTCACTCTTCAGTAATATTCAGATATTTTAGTGATTCTTAACGATATGGAAGAAGCATTGTTGTGGTTTTTTTTCCATTATTTCCCTGGTACATGTACAACAGAATTTCCTTAGATCAGAAATGTTCGCAAGAAAACAAAAAATAGCATTTTAAAATTGTATGTTATTTAAATATATATATTTATATTACCTATATTAAATTATTATTTTCAAATTTTATATTATTTATTAAATAAATTTATTATAATATATAATAGTTATTAAAAAAAACCAAATTAAGTTGTTGAAGCTATATAATCGAAAAGATACATAAACCTAAAAAAACGAAAAATTGTACAATACATGAAGTCTGTATTTCCATGTAACAACTTATCATTCAACTTCATGTAAAATGAATCCGCACCCATCAGTCTTTCGATCCAATCTTGGATTTCATTCGGATTCGATAAGACATACGATTTACTGTACATACGCACCGTTTCACTTGATACGATTAATTGTGTTCGATAACACATAAAACATATCGTTGCGTGTAAATCGGCCTTAAGGTAGGACATTAGGTCTGTCTTGTGTTTATCATGTGTGTAGGCGTATTATACGACTACGTAGCATATAGTAGTGTATCAGGTACTCGTTCATAATAATATTATTTTACTGTAGAACCTATATTGATATTTGAACCTCAATGTCATAAGTTCAAAACATATAATCCTATATTATAAGTATTATTAATTATACTAATTAAATAGTAAATATAATTCAATAATATAAACTTCCATTAATAACTTCTACGTAAGAGTACTATAATACATTTTAATTAAATTAAAGTAATTATTTTTGATATTCATTATCAGATCTATTTACTTCAATTAAGAATCTGTGTTTATAAAAATAATTAATTAATTATTGA
Source organism: Sipha maydis (assembly GCA_034509805.1). NCBI lineage: Eukaryota > Metazoa > Arthropoda > Insecta > Hemiptera > Aphididae > Sipha > Sipha maydis. The sequence continues at coordinate 108,569 of JASXSY010001382.1, forward strand.
ATATAAAAGACATTTATAGCCATCACAAACTAAAATACTAAAATACTCATTAAATATAATACGTAAACATTCATACTTTGCGTGATTTACGATTAATTTTAAGCCATTGCTTTTATATTTTATCCTATACAATATTTTATAATTTATAAAGATTTATATATATATAAAATTTTTTATTGTGTCACTATTAAGTGATCTGTTGGATAGGCAGTCTGCTTTATATTTTTTCGTAATAAAAATTAGTTCTCTCTTCTTTATTGCTTATAAATTATCTTTATTTCCTATCAATATGTTAGATTTTGATATTTAACTATTCACATTTTATAATTTACTTCCTATTCTGCAATTGAGTATATTCATTGTTTAATTTTCCACCTTATATATAACGAATATCAAGTTAGAAATATTAATACATTTATAACTTAAAAAAAATTCATATTTTCTCTCATTGAAATATTTAATGAAATATTGTGAAATTATATCTTATAATATGATAATGCATATAGTTTTAAGACATTTCGCGTTAATCACTAACGTTAAATCAACATTTAAATACATTTTCAGAAAAGTGGTTTCATATTATATTTTTACTTGTACAGTATAGTTGAATTTACTATTTAATATTTAAGTTTGAATGTTTACCTGTGACTCCCCCTCAACGAAAGATGTAATTAATTCAATCTTATCTGATTCTCCCCATCGAAAGCCTTCCAAATTTAAATGTTTTTCATATGTATTATCCCCCTCCCCCCCTTCGAAAATAAATTCTGGTTGCGCCACTGATTATACCCAAAATACATATTATATTAATTAATTAAAATTATGAATACTTATCCTAGTAAAACCATAGTATACATTCCTCACTAATAAGTGTTTTACACTTCTTATCCATTTATTTAGAATATTATGAATACCACAACTATTAAAAACTATAAATTTTATAATTATTGAAGTATAAATAATATTATATATGAAACGACAATGGACAAATACGTACGTGACTGTAATTATTATAATAAAATAAAAACAATAAATTACGTCACGTCTTCAGACTTTACCTGTGGAGGGTATTCCTACGTCATACACATGTTATTATATGTACTGTATAGTGTATACTTTAAACGGTGTATATTCGCTTTTTAATTTTTATAGTAATGCATTATTGCGTAGTCATATGCTTGTGTATCCGTATAGGGATTAAAAAAGTAGAATATTTACTATTGCACGTTCATATAGTTTTATTGTAATAATAGCCTTTGTCAATTACATATTAATAACAATAAAGCTACTATTTCTATCAGTGGCGTACATTCAATCCTGCTCTGGATAGGGGGGGGGGGTTAACAAAAATAACCAACACAAAAACCTTCCTTTTAAAACTACCCATTTTCCTTACAAACAAACAGATATAAATATTAATAGGTAAAATAACAAAAGTTATAATAAGTTCAAAGCGTAATAATGAAACTGAATATATTACACGTCATCAATAATATCATAATTTTCTTCTTTTGTTTTAGCCACATTGGGTTTGACCCTCCTCCCCGTATACACGCCACTGATCTCTAAGTAAACTGTTAATAAATTAACTTAGTCATTCGTACACAAATTCGATAACGTTTCCAATGATACTTCCTGCAGTTATTTAAAAACGTAAAATAGTAAGAATACACTTTCCTAGTGGATTTAAGAATATTCGATAACACTTACAAGAAACGTCACCTTCCACTATGGGTACATATTTTGATTTTTTGATTCTTCTATAAAAAACACATTTTTTTATGTGCCATCACATGTGTTACAATTTTTAAATAATTTAAAATCTCTCTTCTCATTAATTCGTCTATATTCTCCAAGCATCTCTTGGATCTATTATGAATACCTACCATTAAAAATGTATACACATATGCATTGTATACCTTGTATTTAAATTATTATAATAACTTATACATAATAGTAAAGGCTACAACATAATGTGGAAGTATTTTAATAATGTTAACTTAGTTAATAATTTTAAAAAAATGAAAATATCAAGAACAATAACAATTATTAATGATTTGGCAAATGCATTACATAGCAATAACATCTTATTGATTATAATGCCTAATAAATAATTTTAATACAAGAATGATTTCAATTTAAAAGTGGATATGAAACGTATTACATATAGTATTTTTTCCGGAAGTTACCCAAACAACTTATCGTATTATCGTAGATACATTCAATATATTTATCAATTTGTTCAGTACACTCAGAGCGAACACAAATACATGGTACACATGACATGCAATTTCGTGAATCACGATATCATAATATATTTTTTATAAACATAAGAGATTAAATGTTACAAATGTACTATTAATTCTAAAACCGTATTATTTATATATATATATATATATATATATATATATATATATATATATATATATATATATATATATATATATATATTGATTTTTTATGTATGTTGTAAATCAGACAAGATAACAAAAGCTGTAACTTCTTCTTTGTCAGTCATACTATTTTATCAACCTAAACTTAATGTTAATGTTTTTTTATGGCTTTATACTTTATCACTACATTTATAAATTTCGGGTTTGCTCGAACATTGAAAACGCAAACTAGTTTTAGTTTTAGTTTTAGTTTTTGACCATCTTTATAACGGCAAGCAAAACGAATTTAAAACAAACATTTTAATTTAACTAACATACTCGTATAATAACATGAATATTATAGAAAAATTATCACCCATTTTACAATCCCAAATCTTTCAAAACGAGAGAGAAAATGAATTGATAGTGAATCACCCAAACACATTGTAAAATATTAAAAAAGGTCGCCCAAACACATAACAATATTTTAAACTTAAATAACTTGCCTAAAAGCATGAAAAAATGGCCTGAACACATTGCAATTTTTAAAAACTCGTCCAAACGCAAACCAGCCGTTTTAACCCACGGGGATTTTCTGATTACTAATGATCAACTACTGTTCTGACATGCTGTTATACACGAGTGAGTGTATAAAATAACAGTATTAGTGATGAAATTGATGCGAATTTTATGAAACGGGAAACATAATTCGTTGGCATCCACATGCACACATAACCGGGTCGTCGGTTGTGTATTTACATGTTATTTTAATCGTATGAGTAATAAAATACACCAATATAGTCGATTATCTACGCATTTGAATAACCAGTTCAGTTGAATACCGTGAACTAATTATTGGCGTTGGGAACGAAATTAGTCGTACCGATATTAATGGTGATTCATTCGTAACGTACCTATCGAATTACGCTTCCGACGATTCCGGCGAATCTAACATGAGGCCGAGGTTATCGAAGTAGCTTGTGTCTGGTTCATCGGTAACACCGGCAGACTGGTTCTTGTTATTATTTTTATTATCAAATATTGTAATCACACTGACACGATTCGCGATAAGAATTGTTTACGTTTACAAATTAATTCAAAACCGAAGAGTACGACTAATTCTTATTTCAACTTTAATATTATATCGTTCAGCGATTATTGTTCTCGGTGAGCACATTCCTTTTATGTAAACGTATTAATAATTTTATCGAATACTATGTCCAACAAGTCCGTACGGATTTCTGATAAATTAATTCAATGGGAAGACGACAAAAACCCTTTAGCGCCTCTAAGCCAAAATCAAATCGATGCATATTTGAGTTTATCCGAATACCTTGGAAACACTACGGATATAATTGTATGCGTTTTAATTATTAATATACTTTCAATATATGTAATTGAATCATTTTTTCTCTCAGTCTTTAGATCTCAAAGACAGTGAAAAAGATAAGGAAGATAATGAAGAACCGCAAATTTTAGATAGAAATATTGAATCTACTGAAGATGTAAGTAAATAACTTTATAAACATTGAATGTAAGTTAATCATTTTTTATAATTGTAAAAGTATTGTTATTTAACACCGTTTATTATCTATTTTATGGAGACCATTTTTAGGGAAAATGAAGTAGTTGCTTTTGCTGTCAAATATTTTATAAAATATCATCATAATAAGAATTTAGATGCTAAAAAAATTTCAATATTTTTCTAGTTTACAAATTTCTCTGCCATCTTGTCAGTATTTAATTTACTTATATAATACTATTATAATTTTGTAGTTTTATAAATTTTATGATGAAATTGCACAAAAATGGATGTCTGCTGATATTGAACCATATATACAGCTTGCTAATGAACTTAGAAGTCAGTTGGATGAATGGAACACAATGCTGTCCAAGGTAAATAAATAATTGCATCATTTAATCAGTGGCGTCATTTCAGTTTTTTTTTTAGTAGAGTAGTCGATGCTCTTATCAAATTTCTAATTTGGCATCTCGTTTTACCAAAGTGTTAATAAACATTAAACATAAAAGAAGGGGGAAGTCAAACCAGTCCAAAAATATAAAGATTTGTAGTTAGTTCATAAGTATTTACATAATACACAATAGCTAAATAAAATATGTATTTATATTTTGATATACCGACATTGGAATAGTTCAATTTTAGATTTTGGCAAATGCATAAGTTGTTCCTCCCCAAATGACGCTACTGCATTTAATGCAGAACAGAATTGATATTTAGTAAGTTTTAGATGGATGAGTGTATACAACTTATAAATACATTGGAAGAGAAATATAGTGAGGTATCTAAGAAAACAAATTCCCTATATTTAGCAGGAGAAGAACTGCATACTGATCAGGTTTGAAATATTTTTTTTTATAATTTATATAAAATTGGAAGTTACACAAAAAGTTATTTTTTAGATAAATCTAAGTAAAATTTGCTTTGAAATCAATGAACGTTTGTCCATTTTCAATTCTGTTGATTCCATACAACTGAAACTGGATTCACCTTCATTCATTGTTACTAGTGAAATGTTTTCTAATATGATGACATCTATTGATAATGGAATTAAGTATATCAATGATCATGTTAGTATTACAATTGTACAGTCATTTTTTATGTTTTGATATTCTTTATGCACTCTTGTTTTTTATAGATGTCTTATAAAGAGAGTAATAAGTATCTTGCTCTTTATATAAATGCGAGGTACAAGGCTTTGTCTCTTGTACAAACATATATATCTCAGTGTCTTCAGACTGGAACGGCAAGTTTAGACACAACTGAATTCATTGCTCACTATGGAAAATTTCAAGCTATCGCAACCAAAATACGACCAGTAATAGAATTACTAGAAAATCGAATAGATTTGGATCCAGTGTATGTTTGTTGATAATTATATTTAATTAAAAAGTAAATAAGTATTGAAATGTTTTAAATTAATTTTCTTAGATATTCTGCAGCATTAGATGACTGTGTTTTGACTTATGTAACACGTCGAAAAGTTCTTCTTGGTGCATCAATTACTAATACTTTGTCAAATTACACTTCAAGCGGCAGTGATTATTGTTCAACATTACGGTCGTCATGTAAAATATTAATACAATTAACTCATGACGAAAATCGATTATATCAATGTTTTTTTACAAATAAATCTCCTGTATTTAGGTAAAAGAAATTCATAGATTTTAAATAATTATTCTTATTTTATATTAATCTTGTTAATTTTTCTAGAGAATATTTAGAATCAGTTTGTATGCATTTATATGATATGCTAAGACCATTAGTCATTCATATGAAACATTTTGAAACATTGGTGGAACTTTGTACAATCTTAAGAATTGAAATATTACAAGATTATGTATATGAAGATGGTAATTAAAATTAATAATGAAATATTAACATTATAAAAAATATTAACTTAATTAAATATTAATTTTTTTTAATTCTATAAAATTTTTAAAAAATTAATTCTATGTTTTAAGCAACTCTAGAAGTTTTTGGATCTGTAGCTGAGTTGCTTTTACAAGATATTCAAGAACGTTTAGTATTTCGAGCAAATTTGTACTTTGTCACTGATATTTCTGAATATAAACCATCACCAGGTGATTTAGCCTATCCAGAGAAATTAAAACAAATGGAAGCAATTGCTGAAGAAATGCAATACCGACAATTGACTAGATATGATTCAACAGGAAGCTTAGTTTCATCTGTTTCTGAAGCACCATCAGTAATGTCAAAACAATCAGTTGGTATGTACTTATACATAACCCCTATTAAATATTGTATATGAAATTATTTTTTCTCAAATTTGATAGTTCTTCTGGAAATTTTCTTATCAGAGATGTATTTGTAATTTATATAAAATATGAAAAAAATACCTCTACTTAAAAATTGTATACATTCATTGAATAAAAGTACTAATAATATACATCTCAATGAAAAAATGTAACTAAATAAACAATTTTGAATTTATACATTCATGTTTCTATCTAAAACTGTGATAAATTATTATACTTGACTTGTCGTTATGCCTCTTGAAATAGTGTTTATTTTTTCCCATGGTGATATTATAAAATTAGAAATGTATGTATTATACTGAGGCTAGTGTTTATCTTTTATCATATTTCAAATATAATGCTCTTAATAGATATAAAGCTATTTTAGTACTGAAATATAGTTCAAACTTTATGTTATATAGCTTACATATTTATTAAATATGTTTTAAGTTTTTAAAAAGTTAGTCAAATTAGGATCTAAGCTTAAAATTGTAGTAGCATGAGCGTAGTTTGGCATAATTATCTGTGGAGGGCTATATAGGACTAGAAAAATGTGTTCCAAAAACTCTTATGTTTAACTTGAATTAAAGAAAAAGAGAACATTTTCTAATTTTTTGTTAGTATATATATTTGACTCATTCTTAATCTAAATTATATTGAACAATACAAAAAATATAACACAATCAAAATTAAATTATTAAATCAAACTTGAATATCTATATATTTCTACATTCATATTATAAATATTATAACATTTATTATTTTTATTTTATTAGTAAAATTTAAGACTATAATTTCAAATAAAATATTTTAAATGGAATTAACACCGCTAAGGGACTACAAAAGTTTCTTTGGGGACTATAGCTCCCATAGACCCATGCATATTTTGCCCATGTATTGCAGTAATGTAAGAAATAAATGCTTGGATATATAATGTAAATTATATTGTAGTTTTTCAAATAACATGTTTATATAAAATAGTATTCTGAAATACTATCAAACATTTAGTATCATTATTTTAATTATGCTTATTATTTAACTATTTTGGATTGGTAATAGTAAGACAAAATAGTTTCTCTGCACTCTTTTTTTGTTTATTAATTATATAATTTAATTTATTTAGGTGGATGGACTTCTGCTGCAGATCTTCATGGAATGTGGTATCCACCAGTAAGGCGTACATTAATGTGCCTATCACGTTTGTATAGATGTGTTGATAAAACTATTTTTCAAAGTCTTTCTCATGAAGCTGTTGCATTATGCTTAAAAAACATACATCAAGCGGCTCTCATTATTTCGCAAAAAAAGGTATTTTATTTTATTTTAAAATGCTGTGATTTATGATACACATATTTTTTTTAAATTCTAATGGATATATTTAAAATCCTGTTACTTCATTTTTCCTAATTATTCTTCTGAAGTAACTTATTATAATTTTATTTTATATTGTCATATTTCAATCTGTATGGTTAAACTATGTTTCGAATAGCATAATTATGTTTTTAATTTTCTAATAAAATATATGAGTTCTTTAAATTTTTAATTTAAAAAAAATATTAATCCAAAATATTAGTCAGTGTCTGAATTTCAAGTGTTATGATGAATGATGAACTATAAAATTATTATGAGTGTACTATTATGATGTATATTTTATAATTATCAATTTATAAATTAAACTTATTTAATTAAATATTATTGCATCTAGTTAAAATATATTGAAAAATATACTAAATCTGAAACTTTAAAAAAATTGTTTTAAACTCAATTTGCAAAAGTAAATCTTATGCAAGTGCATTAATAAGTATCATATGTATCATATGATACTTATTAAGGTTTTGGATTTAATATTGTATAATGCATTTATATTTTTGTTACAGTAGTAGCCTACATCTACCATTTTCTCATACATTTCAGTAATAAGTATTGCTAATTCTTAATTAATAAATATATTTTTTATAGACACCAACAGATGGGTCTCTTTTTGAAATAAAACATTTATTGATAATCAGAGAACAAATAGCACCATTTCAAGTTGATTTTACTATTAAAGAATTAAACTTGGATTTTAGAAAAATGAAAAATGCTGGTAAGTTAATATTTCAAATTTATAAGTAATAAATGGTGTATATATATATATAGTATTGCATTTGTATTTTTTAGCTTGGGGTTTATTTCAAAAACATGATAAAATGTTTGCTTTAAATTCAAGCAATTCAATTATTGAGTTTTTATTAGAAGGAACACCAGTTGTCTTAGAAAATTCTGTAGATTCGAGACGTTTGGTGGACCAAACGTTGAAAGAGTCTTGTCAAACGTTCATCAATAATTCATCTAATACTTTAGTATCACCTTTGACAATGTTCCTTGATGAAGTATGTTTAAACTTTTAATAATGCATTTAAGATATCCAGAGCACACTATACCTATTATCACTATTTACAGGTTCAGAAATATATAAAATGGTGCAATATGCAAGGTTTGCATGGTATTGTTAAACAGCAAGAATTCGCTCAACCTAAAGCTATACAAGAAAAGGTACAAGAAACTTTGGCCAAAATTAAAAAAGAGTTACCTTTATTTCTACAGAGCATGGCATTATACTTGGCCAATGCAGACACACAGTTTGTCTTATATAGGCCTATTAAGGTTTGTAGATTAAACAAAACTAGAATAAAAGTTATTTTATTATGATTATTTTTTCTAGAATAACATTCTGCATCTATTTACAAGAATCCAACAATTTTTAACAACAAACAACTATACTACAGAAGAACAACAATTAATTGCATGTCCTACATCTGAACAGATGTCCATGTTATTATCTACTTCTTCTCTGATGTCTAATAAATCGTGAGTACAATATTATTTTTGCACAATACTTGTTAACTAAATATAATTCTATACTATAACTTCTCAGTATCTCAAGAAAAACAAGTACTATTTCCATTGATGAACATCCAGCTGAAACTAATGAAAATTCTACATAGTCTTCTATTTAATTAATGTGTACAAAAGGTCTGTGATAAATGTCAAAAGTGTCATTCTTTAAATATCCCATAGCATAATATGACATCATTAGAACTAATAAAGTTTAAACCATGAATGATTTATCTTGATGTATTATGTTGTTAATGGTCTGAAAGGCTCAGCAGTTATATGTTCTTTAACTACTAAAGATTTAGAACGCTTTGCTCTTTTCAGTTGGTTTTTTATGCCAATTTGTGCAAGTTTTCTCATTGTTCTTTTCCATTTAATGTATTCAATTAACAGAGTTAATGCAGCTAACAGTATACCTCCACCTAATAGTACAAACATGCCTTGTACATCATCTAATGTCAGTTGACGATCTTCAGGAGAAATTAATGTTGACTGAAAAAAAAAAGTATTTGTTAAATCATTGATTTTACTATGTACAGATAAATGTGAATTTATAAAATAATTAAATGTCAAATGTATTCAATGTATTATTTAAGAAAAGCAAATACAGAAATGCAAGAACCCCAGTCACCACATTTTTGTTTGTTGTCATATTTTACAACAACGTGGCTTGTATATAGTTTTAGTATAAGTACTTGTTCTCTATTGCTCAAAATTCATATATTATTAAAAAAAATTATAAAGTTTTTACTCAGCCAATCTTATGTGCAAGAAATAGTAAAACTGAAACTAGTAAAGATGATTTTTAAGATCAATAAGCTTAAATATTTTTAGCATACATAATTATAAGTTGAGAAAATTTATAGTATGTTTATTATTAGTAAAATAACTCATCAGAGGAAGGAAAAGTAATTATACAAAATCAAACCTTTTACTTAAATTATATAAAGTCATTTTGAAAATGTAAATTGAGATTTATCATTTTTTCAACTAAAAAATTTGGTTTATTGTACATTCATTTAATATTATTATACATTAATATCATATCGTTTATCCTAATTTATAACATATTATTGGAATTACAATTATCTTGAATAATGTTAAAATATTGGAAAAACTTATGTTACCTACCAAGAACTATGCCTTTAATTATTTGTTAATTATTGAAAATCAAAGAATTTACTTACTTTTTTGATTCCTGAATGCTGTGTAATTTCCCATTCAATATCATTTACTATTTTGCTTAATAATCCACTTTGTTGTGACCGTAGTATGTAATTATTGAATATATTACGAAACATAAATTCCTTTTTATACGCTATAGCAATATTGAATGGAACATAACACTCTGAAGCAACATGAAGAAATATTTTCTTATTTTTATACCTAAAATGCAATGAGTAATGACATAATATTCACAAATATTTTAGTTAATATGTTGTTTACTTGAAATGCACACATACTTTTGTATAAAGTTGTTTTGAGATAAATAATCAAGTGAAATTTTCGAACCCAAAAAAGCATAATCAAAAATATATCTGGTTTTGACTATATAATCCACCGTATCTTCTAAATTATTCATGAGTTTTACTTTTGACAACAGTTTTTTAGAAATTGTGTCATTTGTAATGTGTAAGTATTGTTGCCAGCCACTCTTATCTAAATTATTATTTATAGTTAAATTATAATATCAAGTTTTTTGTTTGTAGTAATGTTATTCTTTTTTTATAAAGTTATGTACAATTTGTTAAATAGTTTTATTTTAGAGTAATATAATAAAATGTGTTTTATTATATTTGTTATTTTATGTGATAGTGTATGTATGCTGTGGCCTGTAATTTGTATTAAATAAAATATTTTATATTTTATAGTTCATAATGTTTATAATTATGTATTCTGCCCTTATCCTTTCTACTTATTGTGACCCTTTGGTATAGATTTAATATTAAAAAAAAAAAAAAACTACTGTTAGATTATGTTCTTAACTGATGGTAGGTGTCTAGTATAGTGACTATATGTATATCTATATAATGTATGTATTAATTGAACTATTTTAAATTGTAATTTTTACATCTTATTAAGCTCAATTTTTTTCTTCTGGTTATATTACTTATATACAAGACATATTGATTATGAAAAAATTGACAACACTATTAAAAACTAATACATGTACATTTCAAATATTATTGTATAAAAAATCATAAATTAGATTAGTTTAAATCTTTTGCAATAAAGAATAAACTTTTTAAATTGGTGTTGAATAAAATTACTAGAAAATGAAAACTAAAAAAAATTAATTTGGCTTCCATTTTTTAACAATAATTAGGTACCATTCGATATATTTCAACAATGCAGAACTTAATTTCGCGTAAGGATTACTTTTCAAGTATTTTAATGTGGAAAAAACGAATTACTTAGCATTATAACTTTGTAGCCTTTATCTACCAGCTGGTATGATGTGTCCACTGTAACGGGTTGTTCCGGTAACGTTATGAACGCTATGATCGAGCTAGTATAAGATGTCGTTATGATTATCGTAAAAATCCAATACGTCCCTTGTAGGAAAAAAACAAAAAATGGTTGTTGAATCTTTGAAGTCAATTCGAAATTTGATTTCGTACAACATTGCGATAAGCCGGCCAGCGCACTTACCGACGAAGAGTCTAGTGGACCCCATTGTGGTGTTCGTCCAAGATTTCACATCCTTAAATGTGAACAAATTTGTGAACGTACCAAACATGTAACAACACATGCTCTCTAGTTGTTTGGGACTTTTGCACAAGGTTTTCATATCGCGGTTGTTTGTGAACGCAATGGGAAATATTGCAATCACATAAGTGAACACCACCATCATCCAAACACTCCAATGGAAAGGACCGAATATTGCCCTGTACCTGAACAGATCATAAATCGACTTGCCGTGTTGTGAATAACATATTGGTATGATTTTTTTTTTTTTCTAGCGCGGAATATTTAGTACGGAAAAATGTATTTTCACTGGTTTTGTTTTTACTGAGTGTTGCAAAAAAAAAAAACTCAGCTAAAATTATAAACTTTAAAAATATTTTTCGATCGATTCAATGATTTCTATTGATTCTACGTGAAATAAATTAATTATTATTTAGTAAATAAAGTTCTAAATTAAAAAATAAAATTTTATTTTATCAAAATATCTTCTATTCGTAAAATCACAAAATGTTTTTTATAAATTAGTTAGTTTGCAATACGGTAATTGAAATTAAAGTCAAGCGGAATTTGCAAACAATTTTTTATTATTGTTATTCAATAATACAATAGTAGGTATTGCAAGTATTTTAATAATAATATAAATATTATTAACTGAATTACATCGGTCTCATTTCGGGAAACAGATATCTTAATATTATAGATTAGAAAAATTACTATTTCAATGTAAAAAAATTGTTGATTGAAAAAGCACACAGTCGTTGTATATTTGAATGTATTTATTTTATTTTTACTATAATAATTAATATATACCTTAATCGACAGTTATTAAAATTATCATATTAATCGAAATAAAATATTTTCCAGGTAACCAAAAATATACAACCAAAAAAAGTCCAAAACTGTTTTAACCGTAAAAATGCGATTTTCAAAAAAATCTTCTTTTATTGAACTCTCTGAAGTATTAGAGGAATTTTATGCCAAACTTCAAGTTCATACTTTTGGTCGTTTTTAAGATGTACCGATCTGTAATAAATGGCATTTGAATTTCATACATTTAAATTAATAATGATTATTTTTTATAAAAATATTGAGGATCACTCAAAAAGTAGGTTGACCCTTATTGCTGACGCTACTGTTTCAATGTTGAATACACATCTAAATAATCAATATTATCACCGCTGATCTGAACATCACGGGGAACAAAAGTTTCGTCTGATTCCGTTAGTTTTACTTATTAGTTATATATTGTCTAACAATGCAAATATACACACGGTGTACAAGTGAGTATTATAACAATCTGTTTAATAATCAAAACTTCAGTAAATATGTTGAAACGATAATACCTGCTGATTTATATTTTTATCACATTAACATGTTTGTTGAGTTGCACCATAGACTTATAATATAAGTCAATGAGTTGCACAAACAGCACAAGCCATTTATGCTAGTCATGGATTACAATAAACAATTATATAAACAATAGTTATAATTATTATTGCGAATCATCACAATTACTCAAAATATGTCCCTCCTCGTTCTAATTAAATTTATTTGCATGCTTTAAAAGTCTAACACCTGATTGTACGCAATTATTAAACTAGATTTGTATACTACAGTGATGTTTTTTTAGGGAGGGGAAGATGACTTAATATTAATTTTAATTTCTTAACACAGATATATAAATTACAAATGTTCATACAACTGTTTCTCGAATAGTTATCAAAAATATTTCGAAAAACAATGATCAAAGAAGTAATATTATCGACAAACATGAAGTCAAGTACGAAGCACATCATACATAATATCCGATGTATGTCTATTTTTAATTCAATATCCTTGTATCTTGTAAAATGTAATTATGTGCTGTGAAAATTTCAAGCGATAAATTATGTACACTGTATTTATTTTCAATTAGGTTTTTATGATTTTTGTTATAGAAAAGTATATTTAATTTATCATCTTAATACCAACAATTTTTTTTTTAACTGTTCATCACTGATCGTAGTCGTGTTGAAAAGTTAGTTTAACTATAACTCATATAATATTAATTATTAATATTGATTTTTTGTTTACTTGGACAAAGCGAATGATCCCAGAGACATGAATGTTCCACAATCTTGCAACACAACAGGAGAAAAGTCGACTAGCGAATATCGAGCATTAGTCATGTACAAACCCGATGTACCGAAATCAGCCTTAGAAGCGATCAAGTCACCGATGATGCGATCTTCGGATTCGTCCCTAAACAAAACCATTTCTTAGTAAATTATTTAGTATAAAAATATATAATGGCATCCTGGTACATGCGGTACATTGTTCAATGGCAACGAACAGTGCAGCTAAAAATAATTTATGAACCATTGGGATTTCGAAACAATAATTGACGGCAACCAACAAATAATTAAAACATTTACAAGTACATTTCTTATTTTGGATTTTTAATTTTTCAACGAAACGAGGAATTATAAGAATTGATTTAATAACTATTGTTGTATTCGTTAGTTTTTGTTATCAGTTTTTCTGACATCAAAAATAAGGCAAAAATACAAAAATATTAGAAATGTATAATTTAATTGTAGATTTGTTAAAATAAAAACCTTTTACTTTTAAAACTTACCTGGTTGTCGATAAGGTAGCGTCGTGTATTTCCAACGTGAAATTCAACACTCTAGCCAATATTTTTAACAAATTAATTTCGACCCCATCCCACGATGCGGATTGCTCTTGATTTGCATTGCTTTTGGCGAGTGAACTGAATGAAATTACGATTAGAACACATTAAATCTGTCGTTACGAGTATATAGCGAAAAGTCCAAGTTTCGAGAAAATAAATAAGTACCTTCGAAATACTAGTGGTGGGTTTTCAATGGCTGACACAACGAACCGGTGTCCCTGAAATCCATTAATTAATTTGGTCGGATACAAATTGACCTCGGGTCTTATAAATCTGTTTATTTTCCATGTGGTCAAAATTTTTTGAATACTACTTCCTAAACCATCCGTGAACATTTCGTGAGTATATAATTTAATATCAGCTACTTCCTGTAAAAACAAATATCGCGATTTTTTTCGTGTTGTTGTTCGTGAACCGCAACGAGGAAATGAGTACTAGTTATTAGATATCAGTATACTGGTTCTATTATCTTTAAAATGATTTTACGCATCGAGAAAATAGATTGTTTACATGGAAACCATCAAGACTCGAAATGTCATGTGCTAAAAAACAATGATATACATGTATATGCGTCAAAAAATAGAATACATAGTAGTATACTTTATATCTACATATACATATAAAACATATTATATTATATAGTATATACACATTATATTTATACCATTAATAACTCAAGAAACGGCTGGACCAATTGCAATGGAATGAGTACAGAGACAGATTAAACCTTGGAGAAGAATATAGGCTACCTTTTGTCGTGAAAAAAAGTAAAGGAAAGCAGTACACTTGAAAAGGCCCGAACGGGCAGTTGTAGTTTTGTTGTTATTATAACAACAGAAAAAACGCAAATTAACCACACATCAGTGTGGTCAGTTAATATCTAATAAAAATGAAGATAATATAAAATATTTCCTTCAATCATAAGCCACGTCCAGACCAAGAAACATTTGTCGTAAACAAGTGTCGCCAACAAGAAATGTTTTGAAAATTGTGTCGGCAATATCGACACCTACAATTTATTATCTCCCCATCCAATGCGAAAAAAATTTAACAATAATTATGTATATGATCAGCGAAAATTTTTTTATAGGTCTAGACCAGTAAAATTTTGTCTATATACACAATATATAATCATACATAATTTTCCAGATATACCGATGTCGTCACGTTTGAGATCAGTTATTAAATGATTATCGTTATATTTTTCCTTTGCTAAAAGGCTAGGACAAGCTCAATAACATTTTTCGGAGGTCTTTTTCGTTTTTTACTCAAAATTGCGTCAGCAGCTGATTCTACAACAGCAATGTCATTCTCGACCCACATTTTGTTTAAGACTAAACTATAAATTTAAAATGCTTTTTTAACTTATTGCTTTGTTGATATTTTATCGGCGACATTTGTTTCTTGGTCTGAACGCGGCTTTAAAATAAAAAATAAAAAGTTGTAACTGTTAACATTTGAATTACGTTGTTTTAATAAAAAAAAAATACTAAATCGTCAAATAACCTCTTAATAATTGAATATCGAATGTGAAATATTTTTATCTAAGATACTTTTTTAGGAGGCTCATGAGTCATGATTATAGTAGTATAATTTAGGAGTTAAACGTTTGTGTTCAGGCACGTATACAAGGGGTGATTTTAGGAGTTCAACCTCTCCATTTCGAAATCCAGAAAAATTATTAAACGCGTTTTTATAGAGTAAAAGTGGTAAATAGATTATATAAGTATGAAAATATACAAACCAAAACCCCTCTTAAAATATTTTTTTTGTATACGCGTCTGCTTATATTTATCCTCCACAACCGAGGTTCTATAAAAAAATGTATTTATTTTAATAAAAGTTTAATTTCTCGTTTGAATAATTGTAAATAATTAGGTTAGATTATAGTTATGATATCAATAAATGTTTAAAATATGCATTTATAGAAAAAAACTTAAAAATATATAAATGCATTAAATCTCGAGCCCTAGTAATTAAGTAATTAAACTATATATAAGAAGTTGAAAGAATGAAACTGTACTCTTCTGTTCGTCAAATCACTGCAATACTTATTACTTGTTTTCTATCAAATTGTTCATAATTATGTTTTGGTGGTATATTCTATTACATTTTTGTTATTCTCTTGTAAAGCTTGTCCAGCAGAAGCGATCAACAGGTTCATAATATTCTGCGATGCACGGCTGTAGAAAAATTCTCGAATCTGCCAACTCGACCCAACTGTCACTATGAATAATCTGTTGTCAATCACATGGCCAAACTTCGATCCGACAATTTCAAGATCGCGACAAAAAATAATATAATTTGTACATCCGGGCTCCGAAATCATAAACATTTTCGAAGAATACTTTTGAATATGAAAAATCTCGTAGGACACCGCCTCGAAATACGATAAAATGACTCGCAGAATATCCTGAAAGGATTAAAATTGTTTTACATATTCGAATTATTGTGTGGTTTTATCAAAATTAAAGCACAAATAAATTTAGAAAATGTTTAAATAATAATAATACTTCTTATGTCAAAACTAAAATGCCTTCTAGTCGAAATTACGTAGACAAACACAAAAAATAAAAAATAAAATAACATATCTTGGTAGAACTAATAAATTTTTTGTTTCTTTCAATATTTAAAAGTACATAATTATAGTAAAATACTTATGCTGTATAATTTAATAATAATTAGTATTTACTTTGAAGTACAAATTAATATCGAATAAATCATCATAAATTATATTCACATGACATTTTCCAAAGTACTTGTTAACAATTTCATTTATCAAAGAGCTTAAAACTTTGATTTCTGGTTTTGCTTTCTAATTACAAACAATTATTAATATGATATATTTGAAAAAAAATTTTTTTACTTACATTGATTAAATTAAGTTGTGATATTCGATTTGCTAAATTATCAAAGATTATGGTTTGATTGGCATGTGTTGTAGACGTTATGCTGAATATAACTACGAGTAAAATCTTAAAAAACTGCATTATTTATTTATTTATCGACTGATATGAAGTTCATCACAATGAAAATAATGTGTAGTGGAGAAATCTTCAACAATATTTACTAGTTCCGATTTTATTTCAGATTGTTCGTTGGGTTTGATAAATATCATGAAAACACCAAATGACAATTTCAGCTATAATAACATGTCTTATTTAATATTAACAGTAGACATATAGCTATGATACCCGAGTCATACTATAATCAGATATAGGTATATATGTATATAATATTCCTTTATATAGAATTCATAACTCATTATTTCACGTAATATGGCAATGAATATTTAGTTCTAATTTGATATCCAAGAAGTGCATGCCTTTGAACTGAAATATTTAATATTGATAAGAATTATTGGATTGTAATTATAAAGATATTAGTTTGTAGTTTTTATGTTTATTATTTTTCAGCACAATATATTTGAAACGGACAAACAACAATATAACTTTTAACAATTGAGAAAAACAACATCTATGTAAGTATATACAGTTATTACATATTATACAATCTTGAATATTATACTTAATATTTTATATATATTTTACTCATATGATTATAATTTAATTAATACAATGAGTTTGACTTCTTACATTCAAAACGATCATAACTTAAATATATTTATATAATTACACATTTTTAATTAACAAATACACAAAAAATAATTATTCATAAGAAAAATCTGTTTTAATCTTTTCTTTGATACGGGTAGTCAATAAGTTACTAGATGGAATCTCATAACTAGGTTCAATAACTTGAATTAAATTTCTGAATCCGTTACATTCAATTATACTGGTCGGAATTGAATCTTCACATATCATATTGCATATGGCTTCTGTTATAAGTTCCTTGCGACTGTTGGATAAAGGTCTCATTGATACAGGAGCTAATGCAACAGTAGAGACGCGCATTCTCTTGCTAGCAGAAAGATTAGGTTTTAAACTTGAAAATGAAGAACATAAATTAGAAGTTGAAGCACAGCAACTGTATGGAGAGATTGAGTTATTAATGGAGTTGTTAGGAGGAGTCGATTTGCCATCTTGGTCTACATAACTATCATTTTCATAAATACAAGACCTAAAATATGTTATACAACATTATTAATAATATCAAAAAAATATAGTAAAGTTTTTATGTAATATGAAAAATGTATACAATTTAGCTCGTACAAAATACTTGAAAATTTAATAGAAGATTCCACAGAAGTAGTTCTTTATGTCATTCAAAAATTATTAAAATCCATAGGCACAATTTTTTTTTATAATCGTTTGAACAGCGAATATTGACATAGAATTACATGTAAAATATAATATAATGTATAATATTCTAGACTGACAAATGATATCGGTTTTTTTAAAATGCTCTAACTCAAAAACTAAAAATCGCAACAACTTGAAATATTCACCAAATCTTTATATTGACGTTCTCTATACATGGTTAAGTTTTCAAAGTATTTTGACATATTTTGACTTATTTATAGACAATTTAAATTTTCGATTTTTCTAAATTTTTCGTTGCAATATAAAATATACTTATTACAATATTTATAAATAACATTGTATAATATTCTAGACAAACATATCATCTCCGTTCAGAATCGTTTTTCGTATACAATGATACCTATCATTGAATTCAAATTTAACAAATACATTATAATGACCTATCCTATGAAGAGTCGCACTCCACCCCCAAGTGTACAGCAGAGCGAGGCCAATCCGGTTCTTTTTTTTATTTTGATTTTAATACATTAACTCATATTACATATTATATACTTTATTATTGAATAAATTATTTATTTATTGTGAAAAATTATTTTTGAAAAAAATTTGTAAGTTTTGTTTGTTTTTTATTTTGTTCTATTCCGATGAATTCTGCGATTAAAATTATTATACGTTATAAGGTACCAACAGAAACTAGAAATAATCAACACGAATATTATTTAATTTTTCATTACCAATTTATTTCTAAATTATAACCAAAAAAGTTTATATTCTACTATTTATTTTACGAAATTTGAGTCTTATAACCGATTTTTTTTTAATGTATTTGGATACGTCCGGACCGTTCCCGACGATTTTGAGTGTAATAAGCGACTGAACCTTATATCCGTGAGTCTTATAAGCGGCGTCTACTGTATAATGTAAATAAACATACATAAACAGAATAAATTAAATCTATTCTGTGATACATATTTACTAATTATAATATATCATTGATCTTTAAGGAAAAGGATTTTACTTTTTAACACAAGCCAAATAATAATAACAAGTTTTCCCAAAAATCGTAAAAATTAGTATAAAACCTCGTGGAAACAACTGTAAAAAAAATCAGTAAACAAAATACGTCTTTAGTCGACCAGTGATGTTTACCAACAAACCTAGGGCCGTTACATTTTTTAGTTTCTTTACAAAACAAAACATTAAATGTTATGGTTTGTTGACAAAAATGTGGATAAACAGTGTATCTAAATAATATAAATATAATAGAAAAAAATTTTCGTTTTATCTGGCCAAACTGTCGAGCACTTTCAATATGGCGGACTAAAATTTGGGCGGCCAAGTGTTTCCATTCTGATTTATTCTATTCTGTGCCTATACTACCTTTCATGTATTCGTTCCTTATTCTATCTTCTCTTATCACTCCACTTTCAATATTTGAATTTCTGATCATGCCAAACGTTTGTGCATCGTTTGTGCAGAAATGTGCACCAGGTCCCGACGTTTGTGCACAAAAACTTCCAGCGCTATCTCAAAAACAATGTGGGGGGGCCATTGAAACGAGACACCCCCTTTTTGGAAAATTGGAATTTTAAAAGTGCCTAACGTTTGTGCATCGTTCGTGCAGAAATGTGCACCAGGTCCCGACGTTTGTGCACAAACAATTCCAGCGCTATACAGAAAACAAAACGGAGGGGACATTTAAACGCAAAAACTTCTAGCACTATACAGAAAACAAAACGGAGGGGACATTTAAACGCACACCTTTTTCTTTGAAATTTTAAATATTTTTCATATTAATAAAATATGTCGTTTAGGTAAATTGTTTAAACTTTCATGTCATAACGGAGATGATTTGTCAGTCTAGGATATATGATATTATCTACATTGAAATTATAATATGTTTCATCTTTTATACAAGTAATTTATTTTTAGTATTTAAGTAAGTTTATTTATTTAAGTAAGATATGGGACGGTTTGCATAATTCAATACACCATGGTTAATCAATTTCTTTTAAAATTATTGTAATCAAAAATTACAGACAACCTTGAATAAATTTTCAAATCTTAGCTTTTAATACCAAATTTTTATAAACTTTTTACTACAAAAGAGTAGCAAATATTCGTGATTTTGTAGAATTTTGTCAATATTTGAACTTCAAACGCTTATAAAAAAAAATTTGCCTATGAATTATAATAATTTTTTAATAACTGTATAAACAACTTATATTGAATCTTGTATTAAAACTTTTAAAAATTTGTCTCAGCGAAATTTTTTTTATCAATACATGTTTAACATGGTGTCAATTGATTGCTCGACAGACAAATATGTAATATCATTCAATATTAGGACTCCCGAGAACAAATTACTTAAAATTTCAACCAGTTTTCTGTATGTTTGCACTGCTACGCCAACACGAAGCAAACAAAATATTAATTGCCACAATGTACTTTCCACTTTTCTTTCCGTCACAAATTTTGTATAAGCAGTGCTATCGCAATAAGCTACTGCTAACATTTGTACAATTGTATCAAATGAGCATGTGTTTGATAGAACATAATTTCTATTATTAAATTGTAAAGACATAAATCCTGACGTACTACCATTTTTTATCAAACCTATAACTTTATTTTTTGCACAAGAATCCATATTTCTTAAAAGAATTTCAGGGTTAGGTGTGAAATAGATCTAATCTCCAAAAAAGGTGAGTTTTAGTTTAATTCGTTATGATAAAAAATGTAATAAATATTTTAATGTAATAAATGTCAGACTAACAACTAACATGCAATATAACCGAAATATATAATAACCGTATAGCTAGTGCTTAAACAAATACTGAAGCGCCAACGCCAAAGTTAAGAAAATATGAAAATTACGTTTTTGCACTCCTGAAAAATAGTAAAATTGTCGCTTAGCCCCTTTTGCCTTTTATCAACCGATATGTTATTCGAAGTTATGAAATAAAATACAATGTACCGTATTATGAAAAAAATGCGAGCTAAAAAATAAAAGTGGAAAACAAAATGTCATGGGTCATTTTTGACCCGGCGATACCAGTTAAGGGTTGAGATAAATTAATTATTTTATATCCTATTTATTATTTAAACTTAAATGTAAATAAAAAAAACCTGAATAGTAACAGCAGTTCAAAGAAGTTTGGAGGTATAAAATATTTGGATTTTTTGATTTTAAAATGTTTAACTACCTTAAATATACAATTTAACCATTTAAAAATTAAAATATTATATTTCATGTTTAACGTGTATAATCCGAAAAATAAACTACAATAACTCTAATATTTAAACAAATTAATTAATTATATAGTCATGCTTAATAGTAATTAATGAAATATTTGTACATACCATAAAATACGAAGACCAAAATACCATAAAATATGTTGATGATTAGAAAGTTTGTGTAAAATCAAAAAACAAAAACAAAATATAAAATATGTAATATTATATTGACAAACGTGACACAACTTACAAAGGGCAAAATTGGAATGAATAAAATTCAGATTGTTATAATATTATTTGTGACTTATATACTACACTAAGTTATTACCACCACCTATCAATACAAAAATAATAGGTGTCAGCTTATTATAAAAAGCCATTATCAATCGTGCCGTCGGTCTTTTTGTTTAAACCGTTGACAATTCGTCGAAATAGACTCCTATTAAACCATTTACCTAAACGACATAATTTATTAATATGAAAAATATTTAAAACTTCAAAGAACGAGGTGTTGCGTTTAAATGTCCCCTCCGTTTTGTTTTCTGTATAGCGCTGGAATTGTTTGTGCACAAACGTCGGGACCTGGTGCACATTTCTGCACAAATGATGCACAAACGTTTGGCGTGATCAGAAATTAAGATTTTGAAAGGGGGGCTACCATTTTATTGCCCCCCCCCACTTTGTTTTTGAAATAGCGCTGGAAGTTTTTGTGCACAAAAGTCGGGACCTGGTGCACATTTCTGCTCAAACGATGCACAAACGTTTGGCATGATCAGAAATTCAAATATTGAAAGTGGGGGGCTACCGTTTCAATGGCCCCCCAATTTGTTTTTAAGATAGCGCTGGAAGTTTTTGTGCACAAACGTCGGGACCTGGTGCACATTTCTACACAAACGATGCACAAACGTTTGTCGTTGTCAGAAGTTCAAATTTTGAATGTGGGGGGGCCATTGAAATGGACCTCCATTCATCCATCTATTATATGCATTCTTATTTACGTAACATTCATACTCTGTTCTATTCTCCTATCAACCCCTAAAACTCCGAATTATATAACATAGTTGGTCTTACTATACTTCTGTAAAATTTACCTTTACACATTTATATCCTCATTAAAATTATCTTATCCATGGTCGTAGTTTAGTAAAATTATCTGTTGGGCTATATAGGACTAGAAAAATGTATTTAAAAAATTGTTAATGTTTAATTTGTAATAAAGGGAGAGAATATTTTCTCGAAAAAAACAATTTATAATTGACTCTTTATTAATCTGCATTTTATTTTATTATAAAATTACAAAAACATTTAAAACTATAATTTCAGATAATGTTTTAAATGAAAGTAAACAACGCAAGGAGACTACCAAAGTTTCTCTGGGGACTATAGGCCTCTATGGCCCCATGCATACTACGACCATGACATACGCCCATGCTATTATCATATTTTTTTTCATCCAATCGTACTTAATCTTATGTTTTACATCCATATAAAAACCCTCGGCCTTTTATAAAAATGATCTTAAATATTTAAAGTTCTTGACTTCATCTTTATGTTTATTATTCAGAAGAATTAAATAATAGATAATAAAAATAAATGTTGACAATTTAAGTATAATATTGTTACATTATTTTTAGGGATTCAAGGCCTCCTCAAAGACATCTCTATTCACAGATGATCAGTTACATTATATAATTTCTTCTATAAAGTGTCGCAACCATAAATAGTTGCTGAATCCGCCTTTATGTATTATATATTTATTTATATTATTTTTTAAAATAATAAATTTAATCGTGTATAAGTTCTCTTATTTTATGATTTTTAATGTAAGTAATTCTTATAATATAATCATTAAAAGGTTTTTTTAAAAGCTATTCTTGTATATTTTTTTTTTTCGCTAAGTTTGAAATACTTCTCTGGTGTGCCCACGAGGCTATGTATTGACGGATAAACGGATGTGACTCTTTATTTAGAGGTATACAAAAGTACCGACCCTATAAAAGGGGGAGCTGTGTGGTCTTATTGGGCCCAACATATTCTAAATCATTTTATCTATAAATAATCTCATAATAATATTTTTATCAAAATAGGGTTATTATTTGTTATTATTAACGAAAATCAAGACTGCACTTCAGGAAATCAAGACCTTTACTTAAAGTTTATAAAATTATATAAAAATAAAGTAAATTATATTAATGTATGTGGGACTCCGCAACATTCTACACCAGGTCCTAAAATTCATCGGGCCACATTGTTGAGAAACGTTAGTATCAAAAGATACAAACTATAGATTAACTATAGATGTAGTTATAGATACAACTATATTGAGAAGATACATTTAGAAAAACCGTTTTGATGTACTTACTTTTTAATTTTTAAAATCTTGACTTGACACCTTTTATTAATTTAATTTACATTATAGTTAAACGATATATTTTAGTTTCTTACTATTAAAAATTGAATTATCAAACACATTGTTTAAACGTCTATAGGTAATTTTAAATTTATAAAATATTTTTCAATCACATCGATTTATCCATTAACTTGGTATACACTGTATTAAAAATGTAAATTATATTTTTATCCCGATCATAATATCGAAGGCATATTTCGAAAATCTAATAAGAGACATAGGTACGCGTCAGTTAATCCCTCTGATGATCAAAATAAAGATTAGACATACAAATCTATTTTATAACCTAATCTAAGATTATATTGTAAGCTGCTTGTCAAGTAATCGCCATCACGATCTACAGGTATCATCAAATATAACTATCGTATATAAAGAGTTCACACCCTCTTTACATGCCGAGTTCATTTATACATTTACAGAGACGATTAAAAACTTGAAAATAAATATAAATTATTTAAAATCATACAAGTTCTGTTAACTTATAACAGTAGTTTTCCGACAGAGATAGTTTAACAATTCAAAAATGTGTTGCACGAATGAAAAGTGTGAAACAAATAAATATAATCTTAGTTCGTGTGCAAAATCTAGGTAGACATTTTCCAACGCTAATTGTTGAAATTACGTTTGTTCATTAGTTTTAAAACTATTGAAGGAATACCATAATAAAATTAATAATTATTCCTATACATTAGCTCACCTTTTTCGTTTTAAACGTTTCGCGCCAACGCCGTCTATGGGATTATGTTGTGATTTATAATGATTCCACAAACACGTCGTAGATTTTGAATGTTTTATAACTCTCTCGCATAGTTTACAAATTGCTGTTGTGTTATTGCTATCGCGTGCAAAAAAATTCCAAACTTTACTAGGAGCCATTAAAATATTACAACGATTGCAGTATTTTTCCAACCTCTACACAACGAGATCTTAAAAGAAAATAAAGAACTGTAGTTGAATCGTGTTCAATATCATGTCTGAATTAGCGATCATTAAGATAAGAAATTGAACTGGTTTTCATATTACATATTTATATATATATATATAACTTATTCCAATGAAAATATATATATACCTCGATCTTCGATTAGGCATTTAAGCAACGAAATTGGAATTTCTTATAAAAAGTTCATTAAATTTTGAAAAATAATAAATTGCACCCGTATAGGCCTGATTTAGAACAAAAGTTGGTACCAGGTGATTCTAATCGTAGACTTACATTTATTGCATGGTGTATGATACAATTACACGACGAACCCGATTTTCTACGATTTATTTGTTGGACCGACGAATCAAAGTTTACCAACAACGGTATAATTAATAAACAAAATAACCGGTATTGGGCTGATCATAATCCATATTGAACGACTGACACAAATCACCAAACAGTTTGAGGAATTAACGTTTAGTGTGGGTTACTCGATGGGAGACTTCGCGGCCCGTAATTTTACGATGGTACACTTACTGGGAGAAGAGTTTTTAACTAATGTTTAACCTACATACAGAGCCGTCGTGAGCCAAGGTTTTTCACGGGCCCCTGCTTTTAATAATATCATGTATAAAAAGTAAAAATCAAAAACTTAGTATTTTTATATAGGAAAAATAAATATAGAATATCGACAATAGTTAAAATGAAATAAAAAAAAAAAAAAAGGAATCAACATATTTTTGACATTGCCTTATATTACTATATCATTTAGTTGGTATATTTGTTTTTTTTTAAGAAAAAAAAAATACACGAATCCAAATTTTAAACTTTTTATTAATTAAAATTTCAAAAATTCACTTTTCGCGCCTTTTGTTGTGCAAAATCTTCAATTATGTCATCGTAATTGATTGTTCTCGCCGTTTTACTTTCGATAGCCAAAATAGAAAGACCGTTTTATCTTTTCTGGCCCATGGTGGCCCTGTAATGATATTTTATTCGAGCTAGAACACTGAATGAGCGCTCGGCACTCGCTACCGTTACGGGCAGCGTTAGGAAAATTCGTAAGACGATACAAGCATTCGGAAACAAATTATTTAATTTGTGCTCCTTCAATTTATTCAAGAGAGTGAGTGGCGCTAAAGGTTGTCCAATATTCGAAGAATGAATCGATTTCAATAGAACGATGTTATCTATAAGTTCAATAGAAACATCTTCCGGACCCTTCCGGGCCCTTGAGGATACCCGGGCCCCGGGGACAAATACCCGATTGCTCCCCTCCTCTAGTTGGGCCTGCCTCCATACATGGACGATTTTCCATTAGAAACTAGAACTAATTTATTTTTTCAACAAGATGGAGCACCTGCACACAATGCAATTGTTGTAAGAGAGTATTTACAAAATAAATTTGGCAATCGATGGATGGGTACATATGGAGTAGTTTGGCCACCAAGATCTTCAGATCTCACGCCATAAGATTTTTTCTGTGGGGACATTTGAAGAATGTAGTGTATTCAACTCCACCTTTAAATGTTCAAGATCTCAAAAATAAAATTGTAAATGCTTGTGCAGAACTTAAAAAGGAACAGATATTAGCAGCTACTCAAAGAGAAGTTATTCGTCGATTTCAATCATGCATGGAGAATGATGTAGAATGATGAGAGTAATTAGAGAAATTCAAAATAGTAGGGAAATGGAGATGATTGGAGGGAATACTTTGTTGGCATACGCTGATGATATCGTTATCCTTGGAGAATCTAGAGCTGAGTTAACTACAAGTACTCTTAATTTGTTAAAAAATAGTGAAAAAATGGGACTCTGAGTTAATGAAAGTAAAACAAAATTTATGATTGTTACGAGAAAGCCGACAGTTATGCAAAGTCTCAGGGTTGGACAATACTCTTTTGAACAAGTTGGAGATTTTAAATATTTGGGGGTTAATATAAACCAAAGAAATGACATGCACAATGAAGCTAAGCTAAGACTTGTTTCGGCAAACAGATAATATCACACAATGAGGAGCATGTTGTCATCAAGGTTACTATCAAGAGAAACTAAAACGAAGCTGTATATAACCTACCTGCGCCCTATTACGATGTACGCATGTGAGACTTGGTCGACAACAAGAGGAGATGAACAAAAACTCCTAATTTTCGAGAGAAAAATATTAAGGAAGATATATGGTACCATACTAATCCCGGAGTCAGGAAGTTATGAAAGAAGAAAAAATGAGGACATCGAAAGCATTTTCAATAAACCAAACATACAAGCATGTTTGAAAGCTAAAAGACTAGAGTGGGCTGGCCATGTATGGAGGGCAAAGGATAAGCTAATTCATAAAGTACTAATCAATAAACCCAACGACAAGAGGAAGGCCCCGCCAGCGATGGTTTGACAGGGTAAACAAAGATCTGGAAAGCTTGGGAACGACAAAAATTGAGGATGCTGACGATCGGGAATTGTGGGGGAACGTGGTAAAAGCGGCAAAAGGCCTTCAAGGCTTGTAATTGCCAAAAAAAAAAAAAAAAAATGGAGAATGATGGGCTAAATTTTGAACAATTTATTAGATAGTTATTATTATAATTTTAATCTTACTAATCATTCAAAGAACCATTGTACCATAAAGTATTGTACACCCAATTAAAATGTACGTACACGTCTCAAAAATTAGCATTTATTATTATAGTTGTCATTTGTATATTTACAATATGAAATACTGATTTAGTGCATTCATAAATAAACGTTTATTTATATGATCCGACTGTAAAGGGACATACCGACACGAGTTTACTAAATAATGCACGAGAAGAAATAGCAAAAACAGTGGGAAACTTTGGTTAGTTTAATTTATTTTCAGTAAACGTTTGAACATTATAATATTACAACTTGGATGAAATGCTATAAAGGTCGATTCACACTATACGGAACGTCACCGTTACGTCACAGACAGGCAACGTCACGTCAAAATATCTTACCATGTATTTATATCACAATGTTCACATACACCGGCACGGGAACGTCGTTATTTGAAAACTTTAATTTGACGTGCCGGTTCTTTCTTGTCCGTTAGAATGGTGTGAATGCATGAACGTTTCATCCACGTCAAATATTTATTATTTATATTTATATTTATTTATTTAGCGTTGTTTGAGCACGTCACATACAATACCTATTATATTAATTTATATTATTATATTATAATTTATTTATATTATTATATATTTTAATCATAATTAATTTTAATTCATAATATCTAATTATGAATGATGAAGTTTTAATTGAAGAAGTTCGCCAATATGATGAAATGTACAACATAATGAAGTAATAATATAATAAATTAAATTTTCATTAAAAATAACAAGATATACAATTAAAAAACACAGAGCAGTGAGCAAGTTTATCACGTCGCGTCGGTAATATTCCCGTGGCGTTTCTGCGTTTTGACGTTTGGGTGTGAATGACTGATATATTTGACGTGACGTTGCCGGTCTGTGACGTGACGGTGACGTTCCGTCTAGTGTGAATCGACCTTAAAACTCGTTCAGAAGCAGTGGCGCCGACTTGTATTTCATTTGGTGGGGCAATCAGAGGCGCCGAAGTCCATGTTAAGGTCGGGCAGTGGCCTGACCTCTTTTTTGAAAAATATGGCTGGTAGTTCAAAATGTGGCTAGTAGGCCACATTATACTCACATCATAATTGTGTTTTAAGTATATGTATAGCGTTATGAAAATATTTAAGATATTGAGGCCGCGAAGTTTTGAAATTGCTCGACCACATTTTACAAACTTCGGCGCCACTGGGCCAAGTATAAAAATTTGTTAACACCATCACCCAAAAATTTAGAACAACATAATGACCGGCTACATGATTGAATAATTTATTATAAATTTAATCATCATAAAACTCGAAAATTTCAAATACCTATAAATACCTCAAAACCATCCGAAATTCACACCATCTCTAGATAACTGCCTTTGAAAATAAAAATTCGATTTTGTCAAAAACCGGTGTAAATTTTGCCTTTTTTTTTGCAATTTTTCGTTGGTTTTTCGCATGTATTGGAAAAACCGTTGAGAAATTCAAAAGCATGACCTCCCTAATGCTCCAATTGGATACGATTTCGAATCGAAAACCTCCCGAGAAGTTTTCTAGGAGAAAATTTGTTGACATACATAAACAAAATAAATAAAAAAAATACTCACACATCATGGTAAAACCAATAGCTTCCTCATTTCAATCTAATAGATGTTTCAAAAATGTTTCACGGTGCTATTGGTAATTTAAGAAACTATCTTAATATGTTTAAAAAATGTATTTGCATGTAGTATAATTACTTTTAAATACTGAGCTCCGAAAAACGTTTAGCTTCATCATGAGTGCGAAGTAGATATATATGTCAATGTATGTCTTTATACTTGATATGGTATAAAGACATGCATTGATAGGCGAATTGCTCTATTGCATCATTGTATCCTATCATCTACAGATCTGCTGTCATTTAATTTGTAAATTCCTAAGATTTACTAACTAGAGTGAAAATTTATCAACCCAACCACCATTGGCGGACTGGGAGAAAAAAACAGCCCGGGAAAATCATAATTATAGAGGCCTTCAGTTTACTAACGGTCTTATATATAAAAAATATTATATAATAATAATTTTTTTTTATCAACCTATATTGGGTTGGATTACAATGTGTTTAATTTCGCTCTCCACTTATCACGATCTTCGGCGAGTCTTTTTAATTCGGCGTAAGTATCAATCCCTGCGTCATTTTTCAGTTGAGATATGTACGAGTTTCTTGATCTTCCTCGTGGTTTCCGTCCATCAATTGCACCTTCTATTATAGTAAGATGCAATTCTTTGTCATAGCGTAAAACGTGTCCCATCATGTCCCATCGTCGTCGCTTTACGACTTTAAGTAAAGATCTTGTTTCTTCAACTGGGTCATTACATCTTCATTTGTTACTCTTTCTGTCCAGTTTATTTTTTCCATATGTCTCCAGCACCACATTTCGAATGCTTCAAGGGATCTTTTTTCTTTTTCATTAATAACCCATGTCTCGCAGCCGCATAATGCGACACTCCATACAAATGTTTTTAAAAATGTCTTTTTTGTTGCTCTGCTAATTTTTTTCGAAACCAAAATTTTCTTTTTCTTGATAAAAGCTGTCTTTGTTTGCCCGATTCTTTGTTTAATATCCTGCGAGCTTCTTCCGTATGATGTTATTAAACTTCCCAAGTATTTAAAACTAGAAACTTGTGTGATAGGTTGGTTTTCTAAATAAATATTTGCGTTAATTGTTCGTTCACTTGCACAAACTAAAATTTTTGTTTTTCCTGAATTTATACGTGTTTGATACTTATTTATAATTATTTGCATTTCTGCCAGGGCTCTCTGGAGGTCATGTTCTGTTTCTGCTAAAAATACGATAATAATATAAATATAATAATATAATAATGTAATATATTCAGGTTTAAATTTTTAAATATTTTAATTAATTGATATAAAACAAAATAAAATAACCATTGTCAATTTGTATATACTTTAGTAATTGTTATGTATACAATTTAAATCAATTTTACTTGAATAAGAAAGTTTATTATTTAATAAATCACTCTTAGTTTTTAACATATTAATAACATCATCATTGTCAATACTAAATAAAACATTTTTTCTACTGCCATCATCATAAATGCGTCCAATTTTTCTTCATTCATTAAATTTCTCACAATTCTTGCAGGATTTACATTATAATTTAATTTTATTTTTCTCATTATTTTCTTTATTTTCACTTTCACTTTCATTTAATTGCATTTCAAATGATTCTGGTAATGATTTTTATATTCCATTCTAGTTTTTAATAAAACTCTGAAATGCCGCTCTTAGTTGATCATAACTTATATCAGAATCAAATTTACATAAGACTTCATACAATTTATTTAAAGTGACTTTAGATCTTCATACAAAGACTTATTAGTTGAAAATTGATTTTCTATACTAGATATTGTTTGATCTAAAATTATATTATAAACTTCAACATCTTTTTTCAGGGCATATAATATTGGCTCATCTTAATTGTTTTCATCAAATAATTTTTTGCGAAGACAACATCTTATTTTTGGAAAATCTTTCTTAATTAATAGATCCATATCATGTTTTTCATCAAATTGTTCATTTATATAATTTATAAAATTATCGGATTCTAATTTTACATCTCCAAAATGTCTTTGAATTTGTTTTAACTGTGTTAATGCATAATTTACTAACTTTTGGGTTTTTATCAAATTCATACCCTTGGTTTGAAAGTATTTAGATAATGGACCATGAATTTTGAATATATTTAAAAATATAAATGCTGTCAAAAATATCGCCTGACGCCTATCCATAGATGCTATAACGGCCCATGTATTACATGGTTATTAACTATCTTCGATTCTATTTTTACAACTTGTGACAATAATTTGTCAACAAGCCGGAGCCAACCGAACATAAGCCGGTCCAACATTTTAAAATAAACAGAAATCTGGTTTTTTATGTTTAATAATATTAGATACCTACTTATTATTTATTTTATAATATTTCAATTTATAATTTCACAATAATGATATTAATAAATATTATATTTTATACGAGCATCGGCCCACCGGGAAACTTCCCGGTATCCCGGTCGTCCAGTCCGCCACTGCCAACCACTTAACACCAAGCAATTACCTTACACCCACACAATCATCCACCATCATAGTTAAAAGCAAGGGCGAACTGCCCCATAAAAGTACGTGGTCGGCGCATTTTAAAAATGTCACTTCATTCTGAAGAAGGTTGGAAATAATGTATGAAATTATCCGTGCTCATCTCTTTACACATTCATGTTATGAACCGATAAACATTTATTATTTCTTTTTTCGCTTCTTCATCTGCAATACTCGCTATTAAAAAGAGTTCTACTTCGAAATAAAAGTCTATAGTGCAATTCTAATACTATTTACAAAAATACAAAATAAACCTTAAGACTACGTTTGATAACCAATATGGCCTATCCATTATGTATTATCTATGGATGAAACTCACACCACTTTATTAATGACTTCAAACGTAGAGTGACGATTCCCTGGTCGGGCAACGCAAAGTGGAAAGAGACGGCATCAACGTAGTGTACGATTTTTCATCGTTCTGTCACGTCACGTTTCCAACTGCCTTCAAGTCAAAAAAAGATTGAACGTAACGGAACGCATTTGGCTTGCACGTTGATATATCCGACATCCTTGTGTTATCCAAAGTCCTTGTGGTTCCGTTATCGTCTGTTATCACTGATAAGCAGCTGATTGGTTTAACCTCTTTCGTACGCTTTTTCGAAAGTTGTGACACACTGCCGCGGCGTAAACCCGACCTAACGTGCGCATACTTGGCACCAGTGCATCGCATCGTATTATCGCACCGCCAGAATATTTTTCATTCCATTCCGTTCGCCCGCGTTTTTACTCCAAAGTTGCTGCTGTGTTTTTCACATACTGTTGCTTTACCACACTCTCAGTAGGCTCTTGATCATCGTCGTCGTTTTGTTTGTTTTCCTAATTCCGCAATGCCTCCTTTGGCCACCGCCGTAAAGCTACAGCCCGAAGAGGATGTTAAATTGCCCGGCATCAACGCCGTACTCCTTGGGCCGCCCGGTTCAGGCAAGGGCACGCAGGTAAACATTTTTTACATTTTTTCGTTCATTAGTATTCAATTGGTTGTAAAACGATGTTCTTTTCTAGGCACCCAAGCTGTTGGAGAAATTTTACCTGTGTCACCTATCAACAGGGGACATGTTACGGTCCGAAGTGTCCTCGGGTTCTGATTTGGGTCTGAAAGTGAAACATATCATGGAAACAGGTAAATTCTCTATCAATACAGTCATGGGTACACTTGTATTTCCTTTTTATACATTTGGAGCATTCAATTTTAAACACTGTTAATCTGCTTGAATCTTGTCTTTATATTTTATTTTTTATAACTTCAACTATTATAAGAGTTCAATCATTAAGTACTTTTTAAATTATATTTATCGCATATACAATAATTTTATTTATTTTTCAATTATACTCATAAATTGTATAATAAATAACCTATACTATATTTAGTATGTTATGAATAAATGAATAATCTTATCTTTACATGTTTAATTATTTATTAATTTTATATTTCATTTACTTACTGTGTTAATACCTATATTACTGATTCTACTTACTAAATTTGTGTTAAAACTATAGAATTACTAAATACTTATTATTTATTTTATGTCAATATATTCTAAATATTCTAAATTTGCAATTCTAAATATAAATGTAAATGTTTGAGTTCAAGTATTAAATTAAATTTTTAAAATGCCATATGGCATGAAGTTCAATGTACAATAGGCATTTATTTTATCTTTCAAGTTCATTTTATTAGCTGGGTAACTAAAATTGTTTGTTTCAACTGCTATCTGTGTATGCTTGTTATTACATAATAAGAATTTTTTATAATTATACATAATTTAATTCAGTTTAAATAAAAAAAAAAAGTTAAAAAAAATATCTAAATAAATCAAAAAAATAATATAGATTAACAGTTGTTCAATATAATCAGTAATATATCAGCATTGCATCAATAGATTAAATAAAAATATGTAACTTCCTGTGTTTTCATGATAAACCAGATGTATAATTTTGAAATATCTTAAATAGTAGCCAGTTATAATTTTTAGTTTTACATCTTTTTTTTTTAAAGTTCAGAATTACTTATATATTAGTAAATTTTTAGTTGGGTTTTAATTATCATTTAATGAGATATTTAGTGTACATTTATATTATTATTGTGAATTTCATTTATTATTGTGGTTTTAGAAAGTAAGGTGACCTCTTTCATTTACTTTCTGAACTTGAGCACAAAAAAATTTTATTAAATTGTTGTTTTATTAATATCTTTATTATTCATTTGAACGGTATTAAATAGTTAAATTATTAAATGTATCTGATGATAATCTAACAGTGATTTAATTAAGAAATAAATAAGAAAATAAGAATAAATATCACAAAAAAGTTTAAACAATTAATAGTTAGACGACTCGTTATTTTTTACTGTTTTATAAAATTAAACTATATTATTAAAAATCATTAATTATAATACAAATTGGGTTATCAGCTTAATATTTTAATCTTTGGTATACATTAAAATCATGTGAGTTTTATTACATTTATTGACAATGAAAAGCTATAAAAACTTTGAAAATTCAATTCAGAAATAATTTATTCCTAAAATGAAATTATATTATAGTTGAAGATAATATACATTTTATTGAAACTATCTTAGAAATTATAGGATTTATTTTTTTAAATATAATTTAATTATTGTTAATTAGTTATCAAAATAATGATTTTTCTTTTATTGAAATTCATTAGAGATTAGAGAACAATTGTTAAATGTTGACACTATATTATCAGAAAATGTATTTTAAGTTTTAAATACATTAATTTTGTTTGTATTACAATAATAATAATTATTTTTGTTATTGTCGATGAAATAATAATGGAAAATTCAATATAAAATATAATTTCAATTTTAATTTTTAATATGCTTAATTGACTTTGATTTTTGGTAGTTATTCAAACATATTGACAGATACATTTAGTTAGATTGATAAAAATATTGATGGTTATGTTTCGTATATTGTAGCTGAGTATGTTTTTTTATTTTTTACTTAACAATATTTTAATAAATTTTCCTTTTTATTGATAATAAAGCTAAACATTAGTTAAAATTATATACCTTTTATTAAAAGTTTAATTGTATGATCATACTTAATTTTATATATAAAGTGTAACCTTTAAATACAGGACACTCTTGGTCGTCATAATTTTGTCTGTTATTTAAAGGTGTCCGCTATTCAGAGGGAAAATATTTCATAAATAATTCGGAAAAATAATAACTAAATAATATAATATACAATATTTATATAATATGTACATATGTATAATATTAATATAGGTATGTATTGTATTTGTATTATTTTAATAATAAATAAATATTAGTTGTACAGATTATTATTTAAAATTATGATAATACATATGTAATATAATTATAATATATTATGTATTATATATATGTTAAAATCAAATAGCGTATTACATGCTCAAAATTCAAGAATCTCAATTTTTTCTTTCAGACTTAATCTTTTTCATTTATTTGCCATTGCATACTACAATACGTTTACGAATACGTCCGTATGTATTAGAATCACAAATACAACTAAATACATACTAAAAATGTATGAGTAGGATAACATCACAGAATATAAACTAGAAAAATGATTTCATTGACACGATAATGGATGGATAAGATAAACTATAATTGTACATAGTATAATAATGTATTGTAGTAAGATTAGATATAGATAGGGTTTTCCTGTATAAAAGTGGTGAAAATGTCCCCGTTCCCATAAAATTGTTCGCTATATGGAGGTGTCTGCTATTTAGAGATGTCTGTTAAAGGAGGTTTCACTGTATTTTAAATTATTCCTGTTGTTAGTTATTCGATATTATTTTAATTATTTAATAAATATATTTTTTTTTTTTTACAGGTGGATTAGTCAGTGATGATATTGTTGTTGATTTGATTGATCGTAATTTAAATAGACCTGAATGTAGGCAAGGATTCTTATTAGATGGTTTCCCTCGAACAGTACCTCAAGCTGAAAAAGTAAAATTTAAAACAATTAGATTGGATTTTTTTTATTAATTAGTAATTATATTACACCAAATTGAATTTTCAGTTGGATCATCTTTTAGAAAAACGAAAAACTCAGTTGGATTCTGTTATTGAGTTTAACATAAGTGATAGTTTGTTAGTACGTCGCATAACAGGTCGTTTGATTCACCCTCCCAGTGGTCGATCTTATCATGATGAATTCCACCCTCCAAAAGTCGATATGAAAGACGATGTAAGCTTAATTTTAAAGAAACAATATTGAATAATTAGTTTATTGATGGATGTTTAATATAATTGGTTAATTAAGGACTTATATTTATAAGGTTTACTTTTAATTTAAATTATTGATTTAATAATACAGAGCATTATTGACACTAAGTGTCACTGATTATTTTAGTCACATAACCTAAAATCTAAATTTAGCCTTCAAAAGTTGAAAGGGTATATTGAAATACATATTTTGGAATAATTTCAAAATTTCAAAGTATTATCCATTTTGATACCCATGTATCCAATACAACTTACCTTTTTTTAAATTTTAACCCCTATTTTTTTTCATTTATTCAAATAGATTATTTTTTTCTAAACAACTTGTATAAAAAAAATTTTCTAATTACTAAATTAACTAAGTTTGAGTTATTTTAAATTCGCACTTATGTTTTTAAATATGGAGAAAATATTTAATTTTTACTATATAAGTATATGTAAACAAACCAATTTCTTAACATTTTATTATATAATGAAACATAGAAATTTAAAAAAATAATTAGGTAATAAATTAGGTACTCAAAGTTTCCACCTACATATTTTAATCATAATAAAATTTAAAATTCAAAAACGAGTTAAAAATTAAAATATTTAAATTAACTGTTAAAAATTTTGACCAAAATAAAACAATTATTAAAAGGAGCATCTACTGTAAATATTAGTCATTTAATTTAAATTGAATAAATTTTATTATCATTAAGTTAATCTTAATGACAAATCGGACTTAATTTCTTGATTTGTTCCATATTTTATTAATAGTCAATTTACAAGGTTCTGTCATTTAAGTTTTAAATTTCATATTGAACATTTATTTGATTCTTCTAGGTGACTGGTGAACCACTTATTCGTCGAAATGATGATAATGTAAATGCATTAAAGCAACGTCTTGATTCATATCATAAACAAACTACTCCATTAATAGATTACTATAGTAAAAAAGGTATGTGTAAATTTTTTATTATGAAGAAGATATTAGAAAAATAATTAATAAGTATGGTTTTTCAGGAATTCATTCAAAAGTTGATGCTTCTAAAAGTGCTGGTGAAGTGTTTAAAATGATTGAAGATATATTTTTGCGTTGTTCAAGTTCAGCCAATAAAGATAGAGTAATATTTGTTTGAAACATTCCAATTTTTGTATTTTATGTTTGATGTTATTGACATTTAAACTATATAAAACCAACAAAGTTTTTAATTTTTTTACAAATTTTAATTGTAATAAAATGATCTGATATTGTGAAATCATTAAATAGAAAATTATGGTAAATTAATTAGTTTTCGTTAATTATTATAATATGTAAACTATTTTTGGTTTAATATGATTACTGTTATTGAGAGGAATTATGGTTATTATAAAATTTAGTATGATTTGGTTTGTTTTTTTAGATTAATCATATGGGGTATATACACTTACTTTTTATTATAATTTATTTACCAGTAATGTGTAATGAATAATATAAAATTATAAAAGTAAATTGTGTTTATTTTAATTTGTTTTTTTTTTTTACAATTTTCATATCTTAAATTATTTTTTTATTTTTTATAAATATTCTATATAATAATAATATTTTATATAATTTTCAAATCTAATTTTCATTTTTATTAGAAGTTGAATTTATTTGTAGAATATACTTTTTTACTCATTATTTATTCATTTATTATGGGCACACGCAATCTCTATAGCCGTGAAGGTCATACATATATACCCTTATAGTCTACAATAAAAAATATACAATATTAGATTATGCATTAACCAAATACCTATACAGTTGATTAAACATAATTATTACACTAAGGAGTTTATATTTTTTTTTTTTTTTTTATTAGAAAATAAGCCTCGGCAGCGTTGGCCACTGGCTGACATTTGACATATAGTTATTTTACATTAGGAAATGCATTTTTTTTTTTTTACATATTATGTTTGTTTACAATAAATTTTCAATTTCAATTTCTTTAATAAATTTAACTGTTTGCTTGATAGTAGACATGTTATGGCCTAGGGATTCGTAGAGAGATTCAGGAATGTTGTGTTTGGATCTTGCTGCTTCTGTTTGATTGCATTCGATGAGTATGTGTTTGATAGTCAGGTGAACTCCGCATGTTGCGCAACTGGGTTGATCTTCTCTGCTCATTAGGAAACCGTGTGTATAGCGAGTATGTCCTATTCTTAGACGTGTTAATAATACTTCTTCTTTTCTGTAAAGATTTGCTATGTTTTTCCAACGCTCTGTTGTTCTTTTTACTTCGCTGAGTTTGATTTCTTTTTTTCTCCATTTAAATGACCATTTTTCTTCAATCGCAGTATTAATACATCTTAGAGTGTCTTCATAAGTACAGTATTTATCGTTTATTTCTAAGTTATCATTGTTGGCTGCTTCCTTTGCTAGACAATCTACTTTTTCATTTCCTTCTATGTTACTGTGGCCAGGTATCCAGACAATAGCTATTTCGTTGGGGTGGTCATTTATTGTTTCTATTATATTTGATTTTAGATTATTATTGTTTCTATGGTTATTTAAACATTTTATGGAGCTTAGTGAGTCTGTAAATATGACGTAATTATAGGGTAGTTGTGAGTTTTTTATATATTTTATAGTGTAGTATATCGCTAGCATTTCAGCGGAGAATATGCTGTAATGATTATTTATTTTTTTGTTTTGTTGAATGTTGGGAGCGATGAAAGCTATTCCGGTACCTTTTTCAGTTTTTGAAGCGTCGGTATAGATATGTTTATAGTTGGGGAGTTCTTCAATAATTTGATAAAATAGTTGTTTGTACGTTGTTGATGCTGTGTTATTTTTTTTACAACTGGCTAAGGATGTATTTAGGGATAATTTGTTATTTGACCACGGTGGTATATTTGGTATTTTAAAGTTTATAATGCATTTGAAGTTTATTTGAAAGACTGTTGAGAGCTTATTTATTCTTCTGTACATCGGTTGTATTAGTTTATCGTTGTTATTAAAGGTATTGCTGAGACGAAGGTTGAATATTGAGTGATAGGTAGGCTTTTGAATATACATTGCATTTAAAGCGGCAAATTTGAGTAGTAATTTTTTTCGTCTATATTTTAAAGGCAGTTCGCCCCGCAATTATGTATATACTTTCTATTGGGCTGCTTTTGAACGCTCCTATACTTAATCTAGGGAGTTTATATTAAATTGCTTTTCATACCTTAATGAACCTATAGGTACTTGTGCTTTATTATATTTAATCAATGTAATGTCTCTACTATGTCATAATTAATATTAATGTTAGTATTAATATTGATTTTAATGTTTTATATTTCTTAATGTAATTTTATAATCCCTAAAATTTAGGATATATATTATATCCCCATTTTGTTTTTTAGTTATCAGTACATAGTTATGATTGTTGATATGGAATTATTTTCATATTCTTTAGTAATCAACCCTAAGGTTAGTTTTACAGCATTCTTCCAAACTTTCTTCACTTTTCTCTGTTATTTGCCAGTTTCTTCAGTTTCCTGTAGCTTCTCAGTCTGGCATCTTTAATAACTTAATTTACTATTGCTATTCTAGGACATTCTCTGCCACTTCAATTTATCCTTCCAATATTCTGTGGTGTACTTAGGTACTTCTCCCTAGTGTCTTAGAGTTTATCCAATTAGTCTCCATCTTATTTCTTTTATTGAACCTAATAAATCTCTAGGTTCATTTATTTCATTAAGATCACTGTCATTGGTATAAAACTCTGTCCAGCTAACTCTTAGCAACCTTTTCCAACTGTACATTTTAAAACTTTTTAAATACCTTACTTCTGCTTTGTTTTTCACCCAAGTCTCTGATCCACATAGAGGTACACTCCACACAAACACTTTAACAAATCGTTTTCTCATCTGCTTATTCATATTGCAGCATATTAATTTCTTACAGTTCACAAGTGTGGTTTTTATTTGCATTATCCTAGCTAAGCCCGTATTTGGGAGGGTAGGGCAAGTGCCTCTTGTTGTCCCGGGTAGCAAATTATTTTTATCATTAGGGGGGTGACAAATGTGTACCGACTTTGGTATTATAGTGCATTATGTATATGATCACACATAGATATATTTCAATTTGTTTTATAATTATGTGTAATGTAGATGGGTCCTTTTTAATATTAATAGTAATAATATAATATGTATATATTTTTTTTGGGGGGGGGGGGGGGGAGAGTGAGTATTATGACTTATGAAAGGGCGGCTCAAATGTGTTGCCCCGGAGCGTAAAATATCGTAATACAGCCCTGATCCTAGCTTTTGTACTTTTGTACCCCGAAAAAATATCGCTGGTAAAATATAGCGTGACTAAAATATCGCGAAACCATTATATCGTAAAGAAATAATACTGCCGCACTTTATTATCACGTCTGTATATTGCATTTGACTTAATCTTATCTAATCGTATTCACTTTTTAGCTAGCAATGCATTCAAGTATACTGGTTTTTCATTTTATAATTTCTATTTAGTAATACTTTGTACTGTCACTGTAACACTG
Source organism: Sipha maydis (assembly GCA_034509805.1). NCBI lineage: Eukaryota > Metazoa > Arthropoda > Insecta > Hemiptera > Aphididae > Sipha > Sipha maydis. The sequence continues at coordinate 149,239 of JASXSY010001382.1, forward strand.
TGACTGACGCTTTTACAGTTTCACACTCTTATACAGTTTTACAGAGTTTTTTTTTTTTTTATTTAATAATTAAAATAAGTTAAAGTATAGTAGGAAATCCAAATACGCCAAATAAAAAGAACAAGACAGTTGGGCTGAACGAGTAAAGAAAATAGTAGCAGATTATCATAATCGAATAATCGAGAATTTGAAGATTATCTTCAAGGTATTTCATTGAGTATATACTTCTATTAATTAATATTTTTTTTACACATATCAATTTATATCTATTTTATTAAGATTATACATATTTTCATAATTTTTATCAATTCTATTATATATTAATACAACAAGTATTATATGCTTGAAATATATAATTTATTATAATGAAATTACCTGTTATATTGCATGCTGGCGTATATATACTGCGATATTATTCATGCGATTATAATGGTTTCGCGATTTTTTTTTGTCATGTGATATTTACCGTGCGATATTTTGTCGGTGATTCAGCTTTAATTTCATATTAGCCAGTATTAAAACACTTCAAAATAACAGATAAATATCGATTTCTTCTAGCCAGCTTACCAAAATGTAAAATAGGCATTAAAATATACATACTTTATAAAAAATGTAGTATGTAAGTTATTTTATTTATTTAGATTTCTACTCATATACAGGCCCCCCACATCATATTTTTGACTCGGGTACAGAACTAAAGCCGGGCCCCTCTTAAATAACAATCAATTTTTCGATATGAATACACCCTAAATATTAGTTTTATATATAGATTATATAGGAGTAGGTATAATTAAAAAATAAAATATCAACAAATGTATAGGTATCCTTTATAAATTGAAAACATGTGTAATATTACGTACATAGTACAAACATAAAATGTATGTTAACAATAATTGTCATGTCGTGACGCCGCTTTGATGTTTACACAATAGGCTCACGGCATCCTGGAAAAAATGTATTGGAATCATTTTTCTAATTTTTTTTGAAGTAATTATTTGCATGAACGCCGGGCCCCAGTACCATGGGTCCTTCTGACCCCCTCCCCCTTTGTGGGGGCCCTGCTCATATACACAACTATACAAACTACTAAATTATTTATTAATTGTATATGAAATTATACTTCATAGTAAGAAACCCGTTATTTGGCACACTTGCAAGGTGGGTTTCCTAGTTTATGATTAAATATCATAGTTTTTCATTCAAAAATTAACTTATTAAAAAAAAAATAAAAATAAAAACAAAAAAGGCTAGGATTTAAAAAAAATAGTGATCGTAGATTCCTTAGTGATGGTGTAGATACATAAGAAAGGGCCCCTGTGTAGTAAGTAAACAAGGCTAAAATGACTAAAAAGGCCTCTCAACTAATATTATCTTTATTCGAAAAGTCAAAGTATTCACAATGTGTGTTACACATCATATTATTTTTTAAATGTGAATAGGAACTTATTATGAAACTATGAATAAATATAATTAATAAACAATAAATAGATAGGTAATCAAAGTAAAATGAGAATATAGTTTATAACTATAAAAAACACATTTTGTAGTGGAGGAATTATAATTTTACTTTAATACTGATTGTAACTGGAATCATCTCGTACGATTTGAGAATTTACAGTTAAATACAAAAAAATGTTCATTTATTTTAAGGGTAGGTATATAGTCTCAGAAATGTCCAAAACCCCCTGTGCTCTGAGGACCTAAGGCACTGCCCTTCTGTGTGCTATGAGAGCTACGGCACTGGTTCTAAGGTCAATTGTGTCTAATTCTATCATAACAGAGATATTTTACAAAAAATGATTATTAACTGTATTATTTTGTATTACAGAATTCTATTATAATCACTTATCTTCATTTTACCGTATTTTATTTAAAGATTTATTTATAATTTTACGATTTATTTCATCATCTTTTATTGAACTTTGATCAGAATTTTTATGATACATCACAATATTTATTGCAAAATATTTAATATTATTTGTATAGTTATTTATACTCATGTATGCACAGACCAAGCAACATTTTGTTGGAAACATGTTTCTAATAATGATGCGAACAAGTATTTTTGTTTTCCATTTAAAATGGAGAACACAGATATATCAATATGTAACAAATTTCTTTAATATCATGCCGCCCAATGTTAAGTATCCGTCAATTCGTTAGTGATTGTTGGGATACTTGTTGGCAACAAAATTTTATGTGGTCTGTTTAATAGGACTGTCTGTACAGACATTAATTTGGACCTAATTCCACTAGTTCAAAGCAGTGATCTTGAATATTTATACGGAAATACAATTACTTACTGTGGCCCAATGGACGTGGGCTCTTGACCATCATGGACTATGGCCAGGCCCATTGCTAGGGCAGAAGCAGGTTAGGTCATTGCCTAAGGACGGAAACATATGAAACTAGAGTGGCATTTTTTAAAATAGAAAATCTGTTGTATTCAACTAATAAATTAAACAAAATCCAACAAATCATAGGTTGACAACCAGTAATAATGCCGAAAGATGAATATCACGTTTCAAAACAATACTAGTAACGTAAGAGCAATGAGTTTTTGAGTAGGTAGGTATCTATTATCTAATGGTGTATTACACAATGTATAATAATTTTATATACAAGTACATCTATATAATAATACACGGGTTTCAATGTTGAACGGACGCGCACTGGTCTGGAGTTATCATGATATTACAGTCGAGATAGATAGAAATAAAAAATAAAAATTTACTATGTATAATAATAATAATTCGATTATAACAATGTTATTATGTTGATTTACAATTATTCGTAGTTAGTTTTTGACTGTTGGTCTTCCATATAATATCAATAAATATTCAATAACGGAGGATAAGAAAATACAAGTATATACCCATAATATATTATAGAGGTTTTCAAATTGTGCGTCATGGCTCCCAAGGACGTCGCTAAAATGAGTGAAGGAAGCTGCTTTAAAAATCCGAAAACTAAAATTAATGTTATATATTAAACATAGTTTATAGTAATTTAATTGATAATGAAACGATAACGAAACACACGTAACTACTTAAAGTTTTATTTCATAAGACTTAAGGTATTATTTTTATCCCTCATATTGTATACGCTGAATATCGAGAACACTTAAAAACAAAATTGGATCCAAGATCCCTTCAGTGCTGATTTTCAACAAATTTATCATCTATTAAACAAGAACAATGGATCGATATAACGTCAGATTCCACAATTTTCGTAACATTGTAGATAACCCAATTTTGAACACATGTGAAATTAAAATACACAAAATTTGCCAAAAAAAATTAAACAAAAGTGTAATACCTTTTACTACTTCATATCTGTTCGAGACCGGATTTTCTACATTGGCTGTAATTAAAGCAAAATATCGGCCAAAAGTGAACGTTGAAAAGTAAATTAGAATTTCTAAACTAGAACCATTGATTATAAATACTAGTATTTATAATCAATGCTAGAATCAAGATTTGAACATGTTACGAAATATATTTATGAAACATAAATAAGCTGATCCATCTCACTAAATATTAATTTATTAATTTGTTTTTGTTAAGCATAAAACATTTAATTTATTTTTCTATATTATCTATTTATTTGTTAATTGTTTTATATAGTCGTATATTAAAAACATAAATATTAATACATTATAATAATTTACATAAATAATACTTACAACCATTGTTTTTTTTGTCATTAATAATTTGTGAGCCGTCAAAATATTATGAAGATACTGATGAGCCGTGGGATAAAAAGTTTAAATACCTCTGACCTATATGTCAATGGATAGAAATATTTTAGTTGTTATTTAGTTAGCTTGCTTATAAAATAAAAAAACGGTAATTTCGTTTATATATAAATTATTATTATATATATAATACATAAAATCATGGGTGAATCCAGGAATTCTTAAAAGGGAGGGGTGCACTTAGTGTTTATCACTTGTTATTTTGGTCTTTCGATTTTTTTTTATCAAACTTTCCATTTGAGTCAAAATATTATTCAGTATTAGCGCTTATTTTATAATAATTACCACACGACACACATACTTCTTCCATAGGCCACCGGAAGGCGATTCAAGATTTAAAAAACGTTTTTTGACAATGTTATAAGAAATCATTAATAGAAATACCCAGGAAATTTCCTGAAGAACATCAAGTACGTAAATGACAAAAAAACACATTTCAACTATGAAAACAGAGATGAAACGCCTCTTCATAATCCAGAAAAGAAATTTGAAATATAATTTTTCCATACAATAATAGACACTGTAATTAATTATTTGCAAGACAGATTTGATATTTTGAACCATCCTTATTCAAATTTTGAGTTTTTTTACAATATTAATTTATTAAAACGCTAAAGCACAAAAAAATAATTAAATCATTCCAAAGATTCGGCTATTTTAATTATTTTATGCATTAAATGAAACATTTGATATAGACGCAATAGAGCTATTTGAAGAACTAAAAATGTTTTGTTAACTTATCGAACCAAATAGTTATCCGAACAAAAATCTTCCGCTCATTTTTAATAAAAAATAACAAGAAATTCACCCCAGTATAACAATTAGTTTGAGAATCGTTCTAATGATTCCGGTCACTGTAGTTTCAGCTAAGAAGAGTCTTTCTAAAAACTTATAAAATGCTACTTTAGATCAACCATGAATAATAATAGGTTTACCGGGTTAGCAGTATTATCCATTGAGTTCGACTTGGCGCAAGAATTGGATTTAGAAGATATTATTCAAAAAATTTGCTTAAAAAAAGTTAGAGAAGTAAATTTTTTATTTAGTACACCTCTAAAAATTGTAAATATTATTATTCAAGTGAATGGGTGGGGCACCGGCCCCATGAGCCCCTTAAATACGCCCCTGCGTATAGACATAATCATAACCAAGCAATGTGAGCTATCTAATGTATTAGAATAGGTTCATGATTCTTGTACGACCATTAATATAACATTCTGGTTCAAATCATTACGGACAAATTTAATCTTTCCTTTACATACGATTCATCCGTACAGTTTTGGTAACTCTAAATAATATGAAATTCATACTACCATGGTATTGTGCATTAGATAAGTAGTTTAAAAAATATAAGTAAATTAAAAAAATAAATAAAATAAAACAACCGTTCAATACATACTGATCATATTAGACGTTTACTTCTGCGTTATCGTTAAAATGATCGAATTCGTTTGTACTTCCTGATTCAAACCAAAGTAAGTTATTATTTTTATAAATATACATGTACTTAATATTTATTCTATTAATTCATTACATTTTTAAATATTTTTGGGCATTTTTATAAAACAATTAATTGTATAACTTTTGGGGTTGCTGTATTTATTTATATCATTGATTTTAGAATATATTATAATAATAATATTAATATAATTAATAATATATATATTAGTAAATTCTAAAATCAATGTCTATATTTTAAAAATAATTTATTTTAAAATATTAAATGGTATTGAAGCTGAATATTATTATTGATCAGAGTAGGTATGTACCTATGAAGATTCTATGAAAATGTATGACTATTATTTATTCGTAGTTGAAATATATTATGTTTTTAATTCAAATATTGATCAAATTAAGTGTATTCCAACAGTATTGATGTCAAGTAGGTTTATTGCACGACAAATTACTTATAGATTATTGTTGAGTTTCAATAATGTACTGGAGTTTTGTTATTTTAATTTTCATCTAAAATTTTCATTATCTATGCAACATTTATTCTATTATTGCAACTCAAGACAACTAGCTGTTATAATTATCACTTAATATTCAATACTTAAAGAAAATATATCCTTATAAAAGTGTACCTATTTGTTTTGTCTAGTGAACTACAAAATAATATGTTTTAAATTTTAAACATTATGACCTTGAACGTCTTAACAGAGTTCAGTTATATAGCTTGCTCGATTATTAATATCATACAGCATTCATATTGCTCTATTAATTTTCAAAAGATATCCAAGAACTGTAACGCCATGTTCGACGTAACACTTATAATATTCCAATCACGTTATTGAATCAATATTTCTTCACGCCTACGTGGTTTGAGCGATGGAAATAATATTGTATTCTATATTTTGCTTTAAATCAAAATCCTAGTTCTTGATCAGCATAATTTTTGTGAACTTTTATAATTTTGTTTGCACTTACGCCATGTCGTTGATTTACAACAAAAGACACATCAGTATGTAATAAATCTATGATATCACGAAACCATTTTTTTTTCTTAAGAAATTTGTGTACCTATTTTTTTCTATATTATTAGAGTTAAATTTTTTAAATTAGTCTTAATGTTTTGGTATTAAATCAATAGTAAAGTATATATTTTTAAGTTATCTTTGATTGTTAAATGTTGGTAACACAACATAATAAACAGTTTTTTCCGTCTAAACAGCTAATTCTCCACCATGACCTCTCACTGAGTATTGGTCGTTATTGTCTATATCGATATTAACAAGTATAAACATTTTAAAGTACATCGATTATATTAGTTTATAACATAAGTTTTGTTAATGATATAATCCATCGTAGATTTTGACCACATCTAATTTGGCTCCAGTCTATTATAAGACTTTTGTTTCCACTAATTATACTTATATAGACATATAAAATTATAAATATTTATTTAATATTTTAACGGTTGCAATTTATTAAATGTTGACATATTGATGGAATTATTGAGTTTCGTTTAAACATTATAGGTATTATTTTAATTATTCATATTATTATTTAATAATACGAAACATTTTATCAATCAATATAATCGGAAATCATGTGAAAAGAGTTTTGGTAAAGACAACTGCGAAATCAAACAACATCGGTGCACATGATTTTCCGAGTTGTAAATATGTTTGTTTTTTTTTTCGTTGATGGCGATCTAGTATGCCTCCACTTCATAGTCTATCGTTATAGATTCAGGGGTGGCATGGGAAACCCAATTTTTATCTTTTGTGACTATACAGCTTAAAAGTCATCGTCATTCTCATCGTATAGTGACCAAAACTGAAATGCACCTTGACGTTTCACTTTGTGTTCATATACTGTGATATCGTAGAATTGTTGAAGCGGAAGATTTTATAATCCGGGAGATATCGTACACTCGTTTTAATTTCCGGGGTTTCGATTTTCGTTTTGTTACAGATTTCCTAGAGGTGGCTGATATATTAATATTAATTAATTAATATAATTAATGATCGATAATTAAATAATATTTTATATTATATAATGTATTTAAATTACAATAAATGTACAGTAATATAATATTAGACAGTTCTAATTAATAAATCTGTTACAAGACGAAAACCGTCTCTCCGGAAATTCATGATATACAGTGTGACCACGATAAGTGGAAACACTCAATAACTGTGTGCAGGCTTCATATATTTCAATTCTGATTTTTTGGCTAACTGATAAACATTATTATACACTTTTTCAAATAATTAGACTATTTTTGTGACACATGCGCACAATAACTTTTTTTTTTAAATGATGACCTATTTTTGACTACAAATTTTTTTTATATTTTTTAATGAATTTTAGTGGTTGTTGAAAAATGGCCAAGTTATAGAAATATTAGATATATGTTATTTGAGCGGGTATAATAGATTGGAAAATACGTAGCTAATAATAATAAATACGTATAAATAAAAATAATTTTGCCAAAGAAACTTATGCTCTTCGTCATCCTAGTAACTATGATTTATCTGATTAAATTTTATTTTCTTTGCTTAACTTCTTATCAAATGAATGTTCTTTTTTCTTTTTTAACTTTTATGAATAAAAATAAATCTATTTTTATATTTTTATTTTTATTATTATGTATTTATTTAATTATTAACTACGTATTTTGTAATCTGTTATACCCGTGCAAATAACATAAAATTAAATTACTATAACTCGGCCATTTTTCAACTTAGAAAATAAATTCAACCACTAAAATTCAAAATACAAAAAAAATAATTTGTGGTAAAAAATATGTCATGCCATTTAAAAAAAAAATTGTTGTGTACACGCGCAAAATTAACTGTCACAAAAATAGTCTAATTATTTAAAATTGTATATAATAATGTTTATTAGTTAGCCAAAATACCAGAATTGAAATATATGAAGCCTGTACATAGTTATTGACTGTTTCCACTTATCGTGATCACACTGTATTTAGGATTGTAACACCAGAATGACGTAATTGTACATCCTTCACACGAGATTTCTTGAACGTAAATTTTTCAACACTCCTTTGGTATAATATTTGAAAGTAAATTATTTATTTTAATAATAAACTATCATATTTATTTAGGTATTTAGTGTTGTATTTTATTCACATACTTTTAAATTTAAAAAATCTCTCCTCCCGCTAAAAATTAAATTCTTTTAATTGCTATTGAAAAAGTGTATAATGATAAGAGGCTTCAAAATTTTGAAATGAAGGCTCTGAGTATTTACGATACTGCTCGTTCCACTTATCGAGTAGGTCCGTGTTGGAATTCGGCGTAAGTGTTTTGATTTAAAAATAAAACAAAATTACTTAGACTATTGACTTATCAGCGGTAACATTGAACTGTAATATTGAACTGGAAAATGTTAGAACAAACACGAAGTAGGTAATTCACGTGTTGCTTGAGTATTCATTTTCTGTGGTTGAAAAATAATTAAGCAGTTGAGTTAATCATAAGCTGTCAGGACAAAATAGAGAATATAGGGATAATTAAAACAAGAATATTGAGTCTAATGTATTCTAGTTATGAAAGTACCATTTTACTTGTAACTATGTCTAAAATATAAAAATTAATTATTTATATAATACAGTTTTGAAAAAAGCTAAGCTTAGAGCGTGAAATGAATATTGATTCGTGATGGTATAGCTAATTAAAAAACTGTTACCAATTAAAGCATTATGAACTATTATATAAACCTATAAATAATATAATATTATTATGTATGTACACAGATATATTTTAAACGACATTAATATAATTTTACAAATATATGTATGTATAAAAACATAGGCATTGAATATTTAAATAATGTGAAACGTATATGAGTACACCCTGTACAGTAATTGCATTTTAATAAATATCATAATATGTTTATATGTATGTAGTGTATATGACAAAATAATAGCTACCAAGTACATAATTTATATATGAACGCGCGCGAATAAAATTATATTCATGACAATAATAATAGTAATAATATTATACAATAATAACATTGTTCGTTTAAACATTATTCGGAGCTGTGGAATCACATCGGCACACGCAGCACGAAGGGAAAAGAAACCAATCCATGAAAATTCCTTTGCAATCGTTGTCAGGATCGTATGCTAACAGCCTGTGCCATTTATACTTCTGCTCGCATCCGCAATCTCCCGAACAGCGTCCGGTAAGCATCTTACTGCAAACAATTTACAATTTTAATCAGGCGCGTAGCTAGGAATTTCAAAGGGGAGGTGTTATTTAAAATTAATTGACAAAATTATACACATAAAACTAATAATACCTTTACCTATATTTTTGTAAAAACGCATTACAAGTGAATAGATAATGGTTTATGAGAACATTTTTTATTAAAATTTTAAATTTTTTATCTTATATTATCCTATATTATAATTATTAATAAAAAAAATAAAAATAAACGATTTAAAATTATAATTAATGCCGGGTCCTTCTTTATTGCTTTACATTATTGTTATCGTAATAATTATTGTTATTTTCGTTTTGATAAATAAACAGTTAATGATGCATCTTTATCTTTAAAAGACATAAGTATACTTCAGCTGGAAGGGGGGTGTTACTACACCTGTAACACCCCCCCTGGCTACGCCCCTGATTTTAATCAATTGATACTCACATCAAAACAGTTGATCGCATAACAAACAACGGCACAATGGTCTTCTTATTGAATTTCGTAATTTCGCACGTGTTTTAGAAAAATAGTTAAATTTGAGTTAAAAAAATACGACCAATTATAATAATCTCTTTTAACACTTTAAATATTAATAAAATCTGATGATAAAAATACATATTATTAGTATGCTGGTTTTAAGTAATATTACTAATATGGGCATTTGGACAAGCTATGTCATTGAACAATGACAAACAATTATAGATATATATTCATTAGCTTATTTGTCTAATAAATATATAAATATATTTATTTTTTTCGCATCGTTATTTAATAAAAATATTGCATACTTAAAATAGTTAACCTATATTTTATATAAAACAAATTTATTAAAAAATTCTTATATTGCATGTCTTAAGGAATAATTAGCATAATTTGAACATATATCATACGTTTTTAATAATTTTTTGTTCATAGAAATTTTGCCTTACTAAGTACTAAGCTCCAATCGTGGTTGTCGATTTGAAGATATGATGAATACATGATGATCATCAATGATGAATACATTGTTCAGATAATGGGCAAAACTTTTTTTTTGAATTTTGCGTATAGTGGTTATAAAATGTGTTTATTGAAATTGTATTGTAATAAAATAATTTAAAAGTGAATATTGTTTATCTCATGTAAGAGTTTTGATACTTGAACTGGTATAATATATAATGCTATATTACGTTTTAAGTTGGTTCACAAGACCTAGTATAGAAACCCGAAGTCGTGTGTATAATTTAGGCGACTCTTAAATCTCAATTTAATCATATGGTTTTTGACAGTGATTCTACCAAACGATACTGATGGCAGAAACCTTATTTAAACTATCCGAACTCAATCAGCCCTTAAAAGTTCAAAGTGATGTGAGTTTGGTCAGTGCATACGTTCTATTACGCACCCTTCTGTGATATGTGAAATACTCGTAAAACTGTTTTATTGTTTTTTTTACTATTCGTTTATCTATATTCAACTTACGTGCAGACTTCTTGATGAATAGCTTGTTCGAAATGCTCGGTATTGACGATCGCTCTAGTCTTACCCACGCTATTCGAAGCCCAATAAGGCGTGACCACTTCTACTTTAGACTCGCAAGAATCAATCCTGTAAGATCAAATATTTATTCATAGGTATGTATGATTGACCAATATAATAGTTATATCGATTAAAGATTACTCGTGTTATTATTATGTAACATAAGTGGCATTTTCGATCATACATAATTTATTACACTAGTCATTTTTGTTAGTAGATGTCGTCTAATGTATGGGTTCTCAACCTTTTGAAATCCCTGCCCCCTTTTATATTATTGTATACAATGGCGTTTTTTAAATTGCTTGTGAGGTGAGTTTTAAATTGTTCTAAAAAAAAAAAAAAACCATTTTATAATAAATATTATAAAAAACACATATAAGGTGTGAATCAATAATTATATTTTCTATTATTATGATAAATATAAATTAAGATATATTTAAAATGACACTGTATAAATTTATGTTCTCTTTTTTTGTACCTTCGTAATTAATCATTTATCACTCTTGAACCTTTTTTTTCTTAGGGGGGGAGGTTAAGAACCAGACCCTCCCTAAAATACGCTACTGACTGTATAAAGTCACACTCCTCTCACTACCTCAAAATTAAGGTATAATGATTTTACAAATTATTTTATTTATTATTGTTTATATATTATTTACATTTTAATGAATTTATTTGTAGAGAAAAAAACAAATTCAAATTACAAATTTATTAAGCAAAGTTTATTATAATATTGTATTAAAATTTTTAAATATTAAATTTTAAATTTATTTAAATTAAATATAAATTAATGAGACAATCGGCATAATTAAGTTTTAGTTAATTTTTTACATTTGGCGACAACTGTGATAGCGGGAATAAATAAATGATAATGTGTGGAAATAGAAGTTAAGGTAATGATTTAATAATGCCCCAAAATGTATAAATAATCGGAATTAACGTTTTTAGGTTTTATAGTTTTTAAAAATGTTTACACATCCATAGGGGCGCGTCCCCTCAGTTAAGTACTATTGGTCTAATACATCAAGTGTTATATAGAATAACCCTAAACTTACAGGAAATAGGTAACTTTAAGTGATTAGTTTTACAACAATTCTACTCCTTTCTCGAAAAAATGAAATATGGTAATTATATTTCATAATACGAAGTCATATTCTGTTTGAATTGAATTCGTTTAAATATCTGATGTACTTATAGGTTAAACACTGTGTGTCCTTTTATTTTACAAAATAAGTTTAATCAATATAAGTAGCTAAAATAGATCAATATGTAATATCTACAGCCATGGTGGCATAGTAATGGCGTAATGAAAAAAAAATTGAGTTTGCTTAAATAAATTATGAAACATGAATAACATAATGATGGGTTAAAATTGAGTAAATATGGCTAAGAGCGTTGTGATGGAATACATATCTTATATTATGACTAATAACTTTCTATAGTACACGTTTGTCTTCGTGGAACGTAAAATATGTGGGTTTTCCAAATTACACTGGTATCTACTAATCATATTGTATCATCGAGGAATTCCTTTGACATTGAATTTAAATGTGATTTTAATATCTTACAGTACTACAATTAAACATCCATTTTAACAGTAACAAAGCTATTTACCTAAAATATTTGAATTTGTCTAAATTATTGGTTACTCTTTATAAACTGAAAATTACTACAACTTATAAGATATTTAACCTGAGATTGAAAACTATAAGTGTATTATAAAAGTGTATATTACAATGATGAGGTTTTGGTGTTTAAGTTTGATTATTGGATAAAACAATAAAATATTTTGTTATAACATTACATATAATAAAACAGGGGCGGCTTTTAGGGGGGCCATAGGGATCATGCCCCCCTCCAAGACAAGACATCTTACTCATTATTTCGTCAAATATTTTCATTGTAGTATTTTTGCAAATGCATAATTTGTATAAATGTATAATATTATTATATATTTATATGGTAATATTTCGATCCAAATTAATTATTAACTGATAACAAAATTATAAAAATTGATAACACGATAGGAAAGTGTAGTCAGAACCACAGTTTTACATAAAATACAGGGATAAATACACTGTTAATTTCTAAACTACCTAAATAATAACTTAATATCTACTTTGAATAGACTAATTTTTGCTATGTTATATACTTGCTGACTAATTTTACTGTAAGAAACAGTTAACTGTAGATTTATTTAAACGTATTAAATGAATCTTCAAAATAATTCTTTCTTTCGCAAAAAGATAACATAATTAGTTACAAAGATCTAAAACATAATGTTGACTTTTTCAAAACAAAACATGTAGAATTAAAAGAAAAATGTAGTAAAAATAAATAAAATTATACTGTCTAATGAGAGTATTTAATGTACTATTGAGAACACACAGTGATACTTCATTTTCTAGCTGTGTATATACAATACTATACCGGTACATTAACTATTTTTAATATTTATAGAGACCAAAGAGGCGATAAGCATTGAATTTCAATAAAAATTAAACATACTTGAATAGTCATCATGTGTACAGATGTTATATGAACATTTTCAAGTGTGTGTTATTTATGCAATCGGATCGCCGTGAATGGTATTTACATAACTAAATACCAAATCATTTACCTTCCAGAATCTGGAGGCTGCCCTCTTGTAGGAAGCTTATTCGGTTTCGATTGGTTATCTGAAAAACTAGAATCTTGTCTTCTTTTTCGAGCTGTTGACCTTTTTGATTTGGGAAACGGTCCATTCTCCATCATTTCAAATTCTCCGTACATTCGTTTCATTAGCGCTTTGTTTTCATCAATAAATCTATCGATTCGGTCTCTAAATTTCGAGAAAATTAAAAAGAAAGTATTTACTAAATGTATATTTAATTTTAAAACTAAATTTATAATCAATTTAAACATTCGAAAAATATTTGCTTTGAATTCTAATCTGTGAATGATTCATTCACTTAAACCACGGATTCTGATGTCACAGATAATTTATTATATATGATATAATATTCACGAATTATATTTATGCGTTTAGCATTCTCATTTTATTGTATTGAATTTAATTGTATATAACAACTTGCTATTTGATATGTAATCTTATTGTTGTATAAATAATAATAATAATAATAATAATGATATATTTTAAATGATTTATTTGTTCGCAAAAGAATAAAAATATGAGGGTAGTTTAGCTACTACTTACTTACATTGGGTAACTTTTTCCTGCTGTAGGACAAAACAATTGGTGATTTTTTTTTATACACGGTGTTCCACGAATTACATCACCGCCGATTTCATATCCTAACGCAAATGAAAGAGTCGTCCAAAATACCTATAATAAATAAGAAACTATTATAGTAAATCGTTGTACAGCTTATAAGATGTTTTCCCATTTTTCATCTAATATAGTAATGAAATAAAAAATACTAAATATATCTTTCAATATAGTATTTGTTAGTTCATACTAAATAAAATATATAATTAAAACATTTATTTTATAGATAATACCTACATGAATATATTTGTAATAAATGTATTACTTAACTTTAAAAAATTGAATTAATATTTTATATTATAAATGAATTATAGTTTTGATCCAAAATCCGGATTTTTAAACCTGAAATCTGAAATTCAAAATCCGGATTTTTCGGATTTTCAAAGAATTCGGATTTAATTCCTTTCACTAATAGGTACCAATCATTTTTATTCTAGATATACGAAATAATGATGAATAAATATTTCTTCATTATTTTATAATTTCATTGAAGATTGAATTTACTATGAACCTTCATGCAACTACAATGACTAATAAAATTGTACAATTTATAACTTGCAGTTAGTATTTATAATTAGAATATACTTTTAAATTATTAATATGTAACAATTGGTAACCATAAATATTTCTATAGATCTCATTTATGTATTTTCAGTTAAATACTTATAACACTTGAATATATAATGAATACTTTATGTAATAGATTGTATTTATTTATTTAGGTATTAAAATTTAAAATTAATATAGAATCAATTTTTCTTAATTGAAAGTGATTATACAGATGATTACTGACTATACTTAATAACAGTTATTTATATTTATTGTACTATATTCTTATCAATTTTATTCAATGTACATTTTATCTGATAAACGTTTTCAAATATTATTTTACCCTTAAAAATCTGTTACAGGCCTATTAGGTTAGGCTTGTACAGTTTTATTGTAGTAATATTATATAATAATGTTTACTTATATATATATGTTAAAATGTATGTAGTATTATAATCGATAAATGATAAAATATTAAATTTGTTTCTATTAATTTAAGACATTTTGTAATCTTTACATGTAGGTATTGGAATGT
The DNA here is from genome assembly GCA_034509805.1 of Sipha maydis. NCBI lineage: Eukaryota > Metazoa > Arthropoda > Insecta > Hemiptera > Aphididae > Sipha > Sipha maydis. The sequence goes on from JASXSY010001382.1 coordinate 164,548, forward strand.
TCTGACTGTTTACCTATTGAATGATTTCAAAGAAAAAAATGAATAATATATACCTATAGTAAATGACATAATCACAATTTGTTATTATATTTCCTTTAAAGTAATAATGATATTATTTTTTCGTTTAGAGTCTTAATTAAACACTTACATATCTAAAAATTTAAATAATTAATAATCCAGTATATAAAATATGTTGGATTTCAAAAATACAAATATCGAAATAATAATTGAGAATTGTACATAACGCTAATAAAATCTTGTTGTATACTGAATATGCCCACGCGTATTTTATTGATAAAATGAACTTGAACATTTTTGTAGAACATGTAAATACAGTTTTAAATTGATAAAAATAAATTACAACGGAATTAAATTTTAATTATATATGTATGTGCTAAAACAGTTTTATTTTAAGTAAATAAGAAAACGTTGTTCAGATAAGAACACAAATCCCATCTAAATAAAAAATAAAAAATTGAACGACATTGAAACTAAAATATGAATAATTTTTAATTAATTAACTATGCAAATACTTATTTTTATAAAACAATGACTATAAACTTCTTCTTTATACCCTCTCTAGTTATACAACTTGAATTGCATGAGTTTTTTTTCATACATAATAAAATTAAAGAATATTGGTGTTCAACTTTTTTCATGCATGTGTGAGATTATTATTTGTTTTTGTATTTGTATTTGTTTTTAATTTCAGTACTTAATGTACGTTTGTTAAATAATTTAAATAACAATAAAAATTATGAAATATTTGAAATGTTTAGATAAATATTGTAGTAACACGTCTTAGTCAAGGTTAAATTTAGTATAAATATTCCATTAGAGTCATTAATAAAAGTACAAAATTAGAAGCTACCCTAAAGTAAACACTTATAATTCATTAGTGCTTTAACAATTATGACTAATTTATATATTAGATTCTGAACGGAGTGATGGAATCTATTGGTTTTACAATGATGTGTGTTTTTTAGATTCTGAACGGAGTGAAGAATGTATTGATTTTACAATGATGTGTGTTTTTTTTTTTTTTTTTCTGTGTCTGTCGACACGATTTGGGGCAGTAAAAATGCTTCGATTGCCTTATGTAGCAACTTTTCTGAAAGAAAAGTGAATCTATTTGGTACTTTGGGGGGTCAAAAGTAAAAAATTTCCAATATTTTTTAAATGCGACGGGAAAATTTAAATAACGATAAAATTTTTTTGGCTGCCCAGAAAATCTTGAAAATTTAATACAAGGTTTCTTATAAGTTGTTCCTTAACTGATAAAAAAAAATCTAAAATCGTAAGTCACAATTTTTTTTTATAAGTGCTCAAAGTTCCAATTTATACGAAATATGTAAAAATCACGATAATTTGCAAGTTATTTTGTAGATAAAAATTCATAAAATTGTTTCTGTTCATACTTAAGGTTCAAAATTTTAACACTAGGTTATCTATGAGCTACTCTTCAAAAATCTTTAAAAAAATTTCTCCCGGAATTAGAGGAAAAAATTTTATGACTGTTTGAAATTTAAATATTTACGAAATTGCATAAAATAGCGATTTATTCTCAAACGATTTTAAATATTTGTTATAATTCAAAAAGTATATGTCGCAGATTTTTGAAATTTCTACCACCTGTTAAGATTGGTATTTCCTTTGTGTCATATTTTTTTCAAAATATTATATTGATTTTTAAGCCACTTATAGGCATTTAAAATATTCGACTTTTTTACATTTTATTTTTATAATCGGTGATAAAAAAAATTTGGCTCGTACAAAATACTTGAAAGTTTTAATAGAAGATTCCACAGAAGTAGTTCTTAATGTCATTCAAAAATTATTAACATCCATATGCCCAATATTTTTTTATAAGCGTTTGAACAGCGAATATTGACATAAAATTACATGTAAAATATAATATAATGTAGAATGTTCTAGACTGACAAACTATATCGCTGTATGCAACTGCCAACCCATCCTAATTGAAAAATACAATGATATCTATCATTGCATTCAAATTTAACAAATCCATTATATTAATGACCTATCCTATAAGCGAGGTGCACTCCACCCCTATCTGTACAGCAGAGCGAGGCCCATCCGGTTCTTTTTTTATTTTTTTTTTATTTTTGTGTCTGACGACACCTTTTTTGGCAGTAAAAATGCTTCGATTTGCTTATGTAGCAACTTTTCTGAAAGGAAAGTGAATCTAGTTGGTACTTTGGGGGGTCAAAAGTAAAAAATGTTCAATATTTTTTATATGCGACGGGAAAAACGGGAGTTTTTAGGCAAAACCAGTTTTCGACAAAATCAAATTATTTATAATATATCGAATTAGACGTATTGGGTATTAAATGTACATTGCACATTATTTACTTTACAATAATTATGTTTCATTTGATTAATTATTCTACTGGAAGATATTTGTTCCAACCAAAAATTATTGTTTTACCCCTTAGTCAGGGCTTGAAACCGGTATTGAATACTGGTTAAAACCGTTAAAAAACGATATCGAAATCGAAACCGAAAACGAAATCGAAAAAATTAAATACCGATATCCGAAACCGAAATCGAAATCAGAAAAAATAGATACCGATATCCGAAACCGAAATCAAAATCGGAAAAAATAAATACCGATATCCGAAACCGAAATCGAAATCGAAAAAAATAAATACCGGTATCCGAAACCGAAATCGAAATCGAAAAAAGTGAATACCGTTATTCAAAACCGAAATCGAAATCGAAAAAATAAAATTCTGTTTCAAGCCCTGCCCTTAGTAGATTTCATAGTACTATAAAACTTCAACAGTCTGATTATGAATTTAAAATTATTTCTTTAATGGTCACCGTTGATATAGACTAAAAACTTTTGTAAAAATATTTATACATAATGTTATTTTGAGTCATTGTAGACTAATATAAGTACACTTTCAACAACATGTTAGATGATTTTGCACTTATATTGGTATAATAATATGGTAAGTGAAAATCAGTAATAATGTTAATCCCTGCTAAAAATTATACAATCATTTTCAATGATCTTACCGTTAAATATCAAAGTTGTAATTATTGGCAACACGTAATTGATGCAACCTAATTGATTTACTTATACCATGTTTAATGTGTACATACCAATTATAAACATTACACATAAAAGCGTAAAAGTTATAAATTACATAATTTATTATTATTTATCTTCTACTCCCTTTCTTTTATAATGGTTCAGATGGTGGAATAATAAAATATATGAAATCAGAATAGTTACTTGAAGATGTAAATAAGATCCATTCGCCATATTTATGTCAAGAGTCTTAGTTTCTTATATCTTTAAAAGTGATAACATTTATTCTTCTATTGAAAACATTGAACATACCTCATAGTTTTTATGTATACTGTTTATTAAACCATAGAATATGTAAATTATATACATTCTTGAAACTCCAAAAAAATAATAGCAGAATGATTTTTTAACTATTCTATGTTACTTGTGTAAAATACTATTTTAATTTCATATATTTTGTGGTAGCGGCTTATTTGATTTTCAACATTTAATAACATAAAGTAAACAAAATGATTTGAGCATTATAATATTATTTATTTCAATTATAAATGTAGAAAAATATTTTATTTTAAAAACAGTTTATTTAACAACTTACGTATAAAAATATAATGTTTATCTGGTCAAATTTTACATGAAAAATTACCCAAGCCTTTTCGTCACAATACTGATCTAATGAGTGACAATAATTTGAAAACATAATTTATACGCAGAATAATTACATCTTCACAATATACGTACTATATTTTTAAGTTTTTTTATAAATTTATAAAAGTATTACAACACTTGCATTAAACCATGAACATTATAAAAATATATGATTAATTCTTCGATTGTACATTATCAAAAACATCTGTACGATTAGTAACGATATTTAAAAAAATGCTTAAATCTCTTTTGAATTAGTCGGTATAATTGACCAAGGAAAAGTACTACTGTCATTTTATTTTTATTCACCGATTATTATTTTGAATAAGTGATTTTTAAATTGACATTTGAATACGAATACAAGATTTTCCCCGACCTCATATATATCTGTTCCACACTACACCGGTATTAATACGGATAAACACTGTACAACAATAACAGCGTTTAAGAAATTATATTTTGATAATAGAATAAATATATTTTTAATAATATTTTCTCTCGGTGTTAGGTACGCTAAATACCCATTTACAATATATCTTCCTAGTTCTTAATATTTCATATTACATTAAACTAAAAAAAAAAAAGTATTAAGAAAAATCTACAAGTGCGGTGTACTACTCGTATATTCTCATAAGCAATTACATATTAGACATAATAAAACAATTGGGCACAGAGCCATATTTGTTTTTATTGAAGTTGTATGAGACTGAATTCTATGGAACCTGTATTGAAAAGATCATCAAATCATCTAATCTTTTTTTTTTTGTCACATACCTAACAAGTGAATGTTAATGTCCTTATATTTAATTTATACGAATTACATTAATGACGATCAGATGAAATATTTGAATACAGAGAATATACGAGTATTATTTGTTACTTAATGTCATGGGATTACATTTTAAAATAATTATGTTTTTAATGTTAATAAGAAAATTAAATACTGTTGGGTATTCATTTCTATATATATATATATTTATCATATATTTATTTATATGAATCTTACTTAATTTTATTGTAGTGAATTTCGTGCCGGAAAAAATTTAGCTATTTGATATTAGATAATAAAAAATATTAAAAATAAATAAAATAAGTATATCCATCAATATAAGTAAGTTGTTTATTATATTTTATATTTAATGTATAAGGGTGAGTAATGGGAAGTCGAAATGTCTTAAGCATAAAAGTCGAAGCTTAACACAAATTAAAGTAATATTTCTACACTTGAGTTGTTTCTAATCTTTGAACGTATTTCAGTACCTGTTACGTACAAAATATAATACATTTTTCAAGCGCTCAAATACAATTTAAGAACTATCATTTTGCATCATATCTGCAAAGCATATATAATCTTATACTTGTAAAATGTAATATGATTTATAATCATGACGCCCTTTACAGTTATTAAAAAGTTAATTGATCAAGCTTGATATTTTCCTTTCGATAATTGACGTATTGTATGGGAAGACTTGTTACATTTTTGATTTAAAATTAAACCTATTTCTATTGTTTCATTCAAAATCTGAATACGCTTTATAATTTTGGAAGTTATCCATACATATAATTGCAATCGTATAAAGAAATGCACATGACACACGAACAGGAATATAATAATAATAATAATAATAATAATAATAATAATAATAATAATAACTTATAAGTACAATAATAATAATAATACGTATAGCGTAATGTTTAAATTAGATAAATGACGCGTGGAACTGCACTTTGTGAATAAATTATAACTGTGTCTGGACTACTTTCACTGTATTTTATGTGTTGTTAAGAAAGATATATGGTTGTATATCCAAAACTGCCCAAAACATTATTTTAAAAACACGTTACTCCTGCCCTATCCCGGACGACCTCGCGTGATTATTATGCAATTTTGTCATGAACGTTTCATATCGCTGTCACTCTGGGATATTGGCTTTTTTGATATTTTATTTTCCTTATAATATCCAGTAGCAAATAATTAGTGTTGAACTAGGTCATGATTACCATAAGACTTATAATCATCAAAACAGCAAAGCATCGTGTTAATAACAAATAACAATGTATACCTACACATCATAATGTCTATATACACTACCATATACTCTCTGGTACCAGTTTAATATGTGTAATTATGTAATTGATAACAGTCAAAAGTTATCATGTTAAAGCGATGTGTAATGTTACCAGTAACCGCATTATGAATATAAATAGGTACATAATATATAATTTACGCGTAACTATTAGATTATATTTTTATAATAATATGATTCAATTTAAAATGCTTAAAAATTAATTTTAGATTCTGAACGGAGTGAAGAATGTATTGATTTTACAATGATGTGTGTTTTTTTTTTTTTTTTTTTTTTTTTTTTTTTTTTTTTTTTTTTTTTTTTTTTTGTGTCTGTCGACACGTTTTGGGGCAGTAAAAATGCTTCGATTGCCTTATGTAGCAACTTTTCTGAAAGGAAAGTGAATCTATTTGGTACTTTGGGGGGTCAAAAGTTAAAAATTTCCAATATTTTTTAAATGCGACGGGAAAAACCATAAAAAAATTTGGGAAAAACGGGAGTTTTTACGCAAAACCAGTTTTTGACATAATCAAATTTTTTATTTTGCTATAACTCAAAAACTAATCGATGTAAATACTTGAAATTTTCACCAATGTTTAGATTAGCGTTCTCTATACACCATTAAATTTTCAAAGTATTTGACTTTTATTAAGCTATTTATAGACAATTGAAATTTTCAATATTTTTAAGTATTTTTTTTTTAAATAACGATAAAATTTTTTGGCTGCCTAGAAAATCTTGAAAATTTAATACAAGGTTTCTTTTAAGTTGTTCCTTAACTGATAAAAAAAAATCTAAAATCGTAAGTCACAATTTTTTTTTATAAGTGCTCAAAGTTACAATTTATACGAAATATGTAAAAATCACGATAATTTGCAAGTTATTTTGTAGATAAAAATTCATAAAATTTTTTCTGTTCATACTTAAGGTTCAAAATTTTAACACGAGGTTATGTATAAGCTACTCTTCAAAAATCTTTAAAAAAATTTCTACCGGAATTAGAGGAAAAAATTTTATGACTGTTTGAAATTTAAATATTTACGAAATTGCATAAAATAGCGATTTATTCTCAAACGATTTTAAATATTTTTTATAATTCAAAAAGTATAAGTCGCAGATTTTTGAAATTTCTACCAGCTGTTAAGATTGGTATTTCCTTTATGTCATATTTTTTTCAAAATATTATATTGATTTTTAAGCCACTTATAGGCATTTAAAATATTCGATTTTTTTACATTTTTTTTTTATAATCGGTGATAAAAAAAATTTGGCTCGTACAAAATACTTGAAAATTTAATAGAAGATTCCACAGAAGTAGTTCTTAAAGTCATTCAAAAATTATTAAAATCCATAGGCACAATTTTTTTTTATAAGCGTTTGAACAGCGAATATTGACAAAAAATTACATGTAAAATATAATATACTGTATAATATTCTAGACTGACAAAGATATCGGTTTTTTTTTAAAATGCTCTAACTCAAAAATGAAAAATCGCAACAACTTGAAATTTTCACCAAATCTTTATATTGACGTTCTCTATACATAGTTAAGATTTCAAAGTATTTTGACATATTTTGACTTATTTATAGACAATTTATATTTTCGATTTTTGTTAAATTTTTGTTTTTAAACATCTATAAAATTTAATTGATTGAGCGAAAACTCTTGAAAATTTTATACTAGGTTTATAATAAGTTAAACTTATCGTAACTAAAAAATATCGGTGATCGGTTAACTCAATTTTTTTTTATAAGCCCTTAATTCTCAAATTTGTATAAAATGTGTAAAAATCACGATAATTTGCATGTTATTTTGTAGATAAAAATTCATTAAATTTTTTTTGTTCATACTTAAGGTTCAAAATTTTAACACTAGGTTATCTATGAGCTACTCTTCAAAAATCTTTAAAAAAATTTCTACCGGACTAAGAGGAAAAAATTGTACGACTGTTTGAAATTTAAATATTTACGAAATTGCATAAAATAGCGATTTATTCTCAGACGATTTTAAATATTTGTTATAATTCAAAAAGTATAAGTCGCAGATTTTTGAAATTTCTACCAGCTGTTAAGATTGGTATTTCTTTTATGCAATATTTTTTTCAAAGTATTATATTGATTTTTAAGCCACTTATAGTCATTTAAAATATTCGATTTTTTTACATTTTATTTTTATAATCGGTGATAAAAAAAATTTGGCTCGTACAAAATACTTGAAAATTTAATAGAAGATTCCACAGAAGTAGTTCTTAATGTCATTCAAAAAATATTAAAATCCATAGGCACAATTTTTTTTTATAAGCGTTTGAACATCGAATATTGACATAAAATTACATGTAAAATATAATATAACGTAGAATGTTCTAGACTGACAAATGATATCGGTTTTTTTAAAATGCCCTAACTCAAAAACGAAAAGCCGCAACAACTTGAAATTATCATTAAATCTTTATATTGACGTTTTTTATACATGGTTAAAATTTCAAAGTATTTTGACATATTTTGACTTATTTATAGACAATTTAAATTTTCGGTTTTTCTAAATTTTTCGTTTAAAAATAAAATATACTTATATAATATTTATAAATAACATTGTATTATATTCTAGACTAACATATGAACTCCGTTCAGAATCGTTATTCGTATACAATGATATCTATCATTGCATTCAAATTTAACAAATCCATTATAATAATGACCTATCCTATAAGCGAGGTGCACTCCACCCCTAACTGTACAGCAGAGCGAGGCCCATCCGGTTCTTTTTTTATATATTATTTTTCATCACAATATGAGTTCATAATAATTTTAAAGAACGTCCCTCAGTAACCACTATAAGCTTAGTTTAGTAATAGACATTTTAATGAAATTAAATAAAATTATTTATATTTTGTGTTCGGTATGTGCTTTTTGATATGAATTAGTCAGGTGCACACACAAAAGGGAGCTTAGGAGTTTAAATCTCTCCCGAAATTCGAGAAAATTATTTAATATGATTATGTATATAGATTATATAATTAATAAACTGTAATATTTAAAAACAAATTATATTTTTGTGTACGCGCCTGTATTAAATTAAAGCTTAAAGATCTGAAAACATAAACTTAACATAAAAGTTAATGTATCTACTACCAACTTCCGATTAACCAACTTACCATTTACGACTTACATTTGAAATTAGATGTATAATATCATCAATCAAATAATTATTAAACATCAATAAAAACGTCTAAATGATTTTCGATTAATTTATTTAACTTTTGTGTCAAGTTTAAAATGTTTTCCTATAATTTGAAAATTAAATTATTTTGTCGAATTGTATGTTATGTATTTATAATACGGCATCGTTGGAATCAAAGAAAATTATTACCTTATTCGTTTATAGTATATCCTCTTAAGTTTATTAGATGAGATGCAATAACATTTGTTTGTTCCTTCAAAAGTGAACATACTTTTATTTTTTTGTTTTGCGACCATACTATTATAAGTATTACAGTTTATAAAATTTGCTAAGTATCAGTCAATAAAAATGTAATATTTCCTTTTGAAAATATACTACTAAAAATAAATAAAATTCAATATACCCACATATTTTAAATAATATACAAAACAACGAACTTATTGGGTTAATTCCAAATCAATTTCAAAAATTTTATAAGTGATTTTTTAGAACTCTACTATGAATTTCGTATACAACTGACACCTCTAAAATTGTATATGTACAACTATAGTTGATTGATATATAAACAACATACTAACCGGAATCTGTAGCAAAGATCCGTTGCTCACTTTTTGATAACCGTACAATGGTACAACCGGCACTGAACCATTTCTTAAATATATAGGACCCTGAATTGGCGTCACTGCGCTGTGACTGTATGTGTCTTCGTAATAATCTACATTTTCCTCTACTTCGTCATTGTCGTAATCCAATACCGCGTGTACCGAAGTTTTACCTAAATTAAAAAACATAAATAATATCAATAAATTGACACCGTGGAAATGTCCTACAAAAATCGACAAACACTTGTTGAAGTTAATAAATATGTAAGTAACTAGTAATTGATTTTTTTGATTTCCTTAACTATGTCAGCTAAATTTCTAAGTTTCAAAATAATAGACGTTGTATCTATACTGTACCTATTTAGGTGGTATACTGATTACATAAATTGTTGTTTAAAGCTTATTAATAATTATACATTTACAGAAGCGGTATGGTTTAATGTATATTGAAATGCATTTGAATATAAATACCTATACCAATTTTGATTCATGTATTTAATCAAAACTAGTATGTATAATGTGGCAATGATGTTTATAAAGAAGCTACGTTTTCTCGTAATTAAAATGCTTTATTGAACTGTTAATTATAGTCGTGTACTTTATACTTGAAATGTTATATAATAATTTTACAAAATATAACTAATACAAACTATACCATTGTGCACCATGCCAGTTGTAGTGTGATTTTTGATTTTTCAGAAACAGAATATTAAAATCTAACAAATCAAAACAAGTTGTGTTTCATAATTGCGAAAAATAAAATAAAACTACAGAAGTTTATGTAACAATAATTCAGTAGCTATACCGTTTAAGTTTATAGTAATTGGAATCGTACAGTATTTTAGTTTCGCCATCTTAATACATATTATTATTACACTTATATAAAGGTAATACAATTTAGAAACTAAGTAGTAAATATTAACGCGCAAACTAATTTTAAGCAAAATATTAATGCACTACAATTAATCTAATTATAGTTGCGTATTTATTCGTCATTCATTAATGTGAAATGGATAAGCCGAGGAATTCAATGCAAAGTACAGTTAATAATTTGAAGCTTTCATATAAAATATCTAGAGTACTAAAAAGTTAAAAAAAAACCTTGAAAAATTCAATTTACACACTTCACTGGAATCCAAATATTAAGATCGTACATTTCAAAACTAAATCATCTCTGTAAACGATACTATAGTACACAATCTTATTGACTCGAATTAAACATTTTTTTTTTAGGGTTACTGATTTATTGAACATTATACGATTTCAAACACAGAACTTATCAATTCAACATTTTTATATTTTCATGTTCAATGCATAGGATAAGATGAAAAAATGTCCTTGGAATATACTTTTCACAAGCATACTTTACCGAACACTGAAATATATTTGAAATTACTTCAACAAAACTAATAAATCAATTATTTATGTATCTTATAATAAATATATTATAGTATAATAAACACGTTTCAGTTCGAATTTTTATGACTTCATAAATAATCTGATAGTTTCCGAACAATTTTCAGAATAGTTTATGTGAAATTATAGTTATTGAAATTATAATCGTAGATAAAATTTTAATAAATCCTAATAAAAAGTGATAAAAAAAATCAGATTTCATCATGATATTAAGAATCAAATTTTTGATTTTTTACCTAAATCAGCATAACATATGATAGACTTTTCTTAATACATCTCATATGACCAGAATCCTAGTGATTCTGTACTGAAATTATTTTGATTTTATCAGTAGTTTAATAGATAATATATTATATATGAAATATAAACTTATACTTCATTGAAATTAGATCATGGTCGTTCTACATTTATAAAATATATATAAAGAATAAATACTGGGGCCCAATGTTTAAGCAATTTTTTTTATCTATCGACATTACAGCAGTACCATTATTACTATACTAATATCTTAGTATTAATATAGATCATATTATAATATACTGGTTTTTAAAATCGTTTACACAGGAATTTCTGATAACTTTATATAATAGTTAGTAAATTTGTAAAAAAATTTAAGCAAATTTATATACTTTTTATGAAAGTTTCTAAATACATAAACTTTTCATCTTGAATTTTTTGTTGTTAAATATCAGATCTTCACATAAGATTACAATTAACAGTAAAGAAAATACCAAGAGAGGTATATTATTTATTACTAACGAGAGAATGAATCGGTAAGTACAAATAATGTCGGATTAGGGCTGCGCGGTTATTTTAAATAATCGATTATTGAAATTGATTAATCGATTATTCGGTTATTTTCCAAGCCTTAAAAATAATTGATAAAATCGAAATTCGATTATTCAATTAATAATCGAAAGACTATTATTTTAATATTAATTGATTAAATTATTGAGATGGTTTAATAATTTAAATTATATCAGATTATTTCGATTTTATATTTATACATTATATACTTATGAAAAAGAAATTATGAATGAAAGATAAATATAACATGTAGAATTTATCATTAAGCCAGGTTTACACGCAACGACAAATCGTAACGATGTGATTGACAATTTACGTTGTTTTTATTGTTCCAATTAATCGAAAGAGTGAATACTGTTTACACATTACGATTTCATGTCCAATATTCTTTGTTGTCGCGATTCACTCAGGCTAAATTTAAGTTTTACTAATTCTATATTTTTATAATCCTATCATTCCTATCACAATTCATTGTTAAATATAATCAATTATAATTGATTATAATTTATGTATCGATTAAACCCGGTTATAATTTATGTAAAACAAATAACCGATTAAAATTTAAGTATCGATTATGATTTATATAAATTATAACAACCGATTATTATCGATTATAATCGAAATAATTTTCTACATATCGATTATATGGAAATAAAATAATCGCACAGCCCTATGTCGGATAACTAAATTTGATTATATAATTGGTAAGTATTTTTATAGTATACCTTCAGATTCAAGTTATGATACGCTTCTATATAATATATATTATGTACATAGTATGTACTATTATTTAATAGACAGTCTATTAAAATAATTTTCATTATACGTATACATTTTATTGAAGAAGAGTCATTCCAATGATTTAAATATAAATATAACTATTTTTATTAATACGATTAAGTATAAAAATTAAAATGCATATGTAAGGTTTCTATTTGTAGAAATAAAAGATTTACATTTTTTCAGACTCGACTCTGAATCGAAGTTTGCACATGTTCAGTTCGAGGAATTTCACGAGGAATTTCACGCCGAACGATAGTAATAATATAAACATTCATATATGTCATTAGACTTTCGTGACCAATACCAAAATCAATCTGAAATTCATTTTAGAGTATACAGTATCATTTACAAATAATTTTTATACATTTAAATATTACGTTAATTAAGCTCTATGTATTGAATTATAATGTACCTTAATTTTGTTATAATAAGACATTATGTCTGTATGAATTATAAGAATTAAACAAATAAAATTCATGAAAATATTTTATAAAAAAAGAAAAAACAAATCGTAATTAGTATGTTGATAATTTTTTGAGAGTTTAAAAACAAACTATGCATTAATAAAAGTGTGGAGCCATATTTTTCCGGGAGAGATTTGAATTGTTTTCGGGTTTCATAATTACATATAATGTAAGTTTATTGGTAGTTTTCGATAGTTTTAATGGACGATTAATAAATTGATAAAAATTTAATGAATTTTTTAACATCCCATTTGTAATTCATCATTGCTATGGTTTATATTTTCGTGCAACCGTATAAGTACCTCAAGACCTCTTGCAAAGACATCCATCATAATCAAGTTAACGTTGCATCGATCGGATCACTCATTTTCATTATTATTTTTTCACTGTTTTCAACTAAACACATCTAGAATTATCAAATGTATTAGTCTTGTAAAAATTTGTTAATACAGGAATATGTTGCGACCGGCGCCGAGTAGAAACGTTAAATATTTTAAAAATGTTTTTATAGTTTCTGTACGATCGCAAAAGGTACCGTCGATACTGATGTAACGGCTGTTAAACAAAAATAAAAAAACTGAGGTGGTTCTCAAGGGTCTTAAGATAAAAGGTTACACGAGTCCTCGGGATATGACATGTCCACCGGGATATCATGGTAGACACATACTTAAATAATATTATAGCACTACAGTGTCGTGTTATCGTACCGCCGGGCACTCCACCCTGGACCCTGGTGTACTGGACAGGGGCGGGTGGCTGTTGCGGCGGGTTCTTCCGGTTCGGCGGGTCCGGCGTGGTGACGGCTACGGGCGACCGGTCCGGTTCATAGTGTCTGGACGGCGGCGTGTAAGGCGACGGGCCGTAGTCCGCCTCCTGGTGATGGTGGTATGGTACCGGACGCTGGCCGGACGCGGTGTAAACGCTCCGTTGGGCCGCCGCCGCAACCGCGCTGTACGCCGGGTGCAGCTGATGTTGGCCGCGCACCGGGTCGTACACCGCCGGGTGGCTGTACGGCGGCGGTGGTGGCGGTGGCACAGCCCCGGTGAAGTTTTGAAACGAGCTGATCATGTCGCGCGTTCCGATCGCGGCCCACTGTCGACCCGGTATCCGGTACCCGGTGTTATCCGGTGTTTGGTGGCGGAACGCGTGGTACTACCGGAAACGCGGTGCACGACACGTGGGTTCGGGAATATAACGCGAGCGCGGCTCTTGGTGGTTCACCGTATATGCTCCGATATACCGAGGTGGCGGGCTTGTGAGCGCGTGCGGACGACTAAGGAAACGGATTTCTCACATGACCCCGGAATAACGTCGTGGATATCGGTCGGAACGGACGGCGACGGCAACGGCGGTGATACGGATTCGTGTGCGTGATACGACGGTAACTGTTCGTAATGATATCGTCGTGGTTACGTCGGACCGGACTGTGGAGACCGCGTGGACACCACGCGCGCGCGTCTGGACACGTCGGGTGAATAACTGCGGCGGCCGCGCACACCTGTCGCGCGTGCGACGACGGAGTTTCGCTCTTGTGCGGCGGTGACGCTACGACAGCGGAATTATGCAACCGCCAACCGGTGGCGGCACTTGTCGTGAGTGCCGTCGTTGCGACGTCAACCGCGGGTAGGAGTGCGCAGAAGGACGCAGTGTGACCATTTTTTTTTTTTTTTACATTTTTTATCGGTTTCACGTCCAATCCGACGCCCGTGCAGGATATACATTATTATTACTGTAACTTATTGTAATTTACATGTTCGACCGCAATGTTAATAAATTGGTATTGTTATGCACGTCGTGCACGCGTAAGGTTTTCGGGGCAGACCCGACGACGACCACGTAAACCCGTATTAAGTACGGTGTCTACTCGTATGCCAATATTGTTAAAATCGTGAGTTCGCGATTAATATTAGTCTTACAAGGCCTAAAATCGTGTGCACTACAACGCACTTTGTGCTGCTGTATGCAGTGAATAGAGTGTACAACAAAAAATTATATTCGTTGGCGTCGCAAAAACTGCGTAGAGAACAACTCGCATCGTATTTATCGTATAGATTTAAATATGCTTGCAGAAAGTATTTATTAAAGCCCATCTTCAACTGCAAAGTAAACCCGAAAACGATGACTTTACATAAACTTTTTTTAAATGTACGTTATTGCTGTTAATTTTTTCACGATCGTGGTCATTGGTTAATACACCTGTCGAGGCTTGAGATCGTGGGTTCTATTTTCATTCGGTTATAATTAATATATTTACTATGATTTTGACCAAGATCTTACTATGATAATAAAATCATGTTGTTAGAGAAACAGTACGTTCTAATGGTTTGTACTTTTCACCCTACGGTTGTGACATCCAGCTTGACGTTCTGAACAACATTCTAACATTACCTCCGGCGATAATGCGTCATTTACAAAAATTTTATTCGTTGGAATTATAAACTGTGACTTACGTTATAATATATATATATATATATATATATATATATATATATACGAGTATATATAGTGTAGAATCGTTTTATACGAAGTAGAGAAAAATGTACATAATTTATTCGATAGACGTTTAAAATAAATTTGTAGAAGGTTCATTTAGGTTCATACTAAACTCCAGGGTAAGTTTTGAGCTTCAGGGATTTGTTTGAAATGTATAGTGTATAGATTGGAAAATTTAAAATCTTAGGGCCTGACACTTGGTACCACTATATTATACGCTAACGGGAAGTTTGGGTATTACCCCACTCCCAAAATTTTAACGAATTTAGAAAAAAAGTATTGTTTAATACAACTAAATATTATACCATAAATACTAGTTAGAGTTATTTTTATAATATGTTATCACTCTATTTTCTTTTATTATAAAACTAACTATTACCATAATTAAATTATTATATTGGGAAATAAATACATTTAAAATACGAGGTAGTAAAAATATTGAACTATCACCCCGGAAAATGTCTAGAAACGCCCCTGAATGCTACATTATACTGTTTGTGTACCTAACCGAGTTTGGTGATTCCGGGCACAAAAAAGTTCCGAAATTTGCCCGCGTTATATACCATTAGTTTTACAATGCACACGGTATACAGGTATATTTTCATAAGACCAACGGTTATACACGTGTCGGACGTGCGAGTTTTTTTCAATCAGAACACAGAAACCGCCATCATCGACGTAAGTACGAATGATGACCGTGGATATTCGGATGGACACATGACGTGTATATAGTTTACGTTTGCCAAAAACGACACGTGGGCACGTTGCCGCGGTATTGTTCGAACGGACGAAATATCAGATTTTATCTATTCTACTGGTCGCGGCCAGGATAACCGTGGTAAGCATCTGACTTGTGTCCAAGGCTGGGCCACTTTAGGAAATTAATTTTTTTTTTGTAACTCGTTAAGGTAAGGTGATCTAGATAAATGTAAGTAAAGTTTAAATTTACATTTTTCTCATTTTCTCGGACCTGTAAAAGTTACAAATTTAATAAAAGAAAATAAAGTAACATAAATAAGTAAAAAAAATTATTGCAGAACTATATCCATCCAGAAATAATGTATTCAATACTACTACAATCATAATTCCAAATAATTTTATTAAAAATATTAATTTGTTCAAAAAAAAAAAAAAAAAATATAGGTTTTAAATCGAAATTTCTTGTATTTAATTTTAGAAAAATAATCTTACTCGTTTAGTTAGATAATTTGTATTGTTAAAAGTAATTTTGTAACTCATTTATGTCCGGTTTTGACGATATCGTCGATGCAGTACCGTGTTTTGCCATTTTACCGTAATAAGAGGGAAGTAAAATGCTGAGATGTTGCCCTGACAGTTAGAAAAATATCGATAACATACGACCGATTATAATTTTATGGACATCACCTATTGTCTTCAATCTTTATATAATCATATGTTTCTTAAAAAGAAATACTCATTAAAAATATATGGTAATACAGTGCTTCAAGACTATGGTTAAATTATAATGTATTTCAAAATATATTACATAGAATAAAGTTTTACACGTTATAAAAATTTACTTTCGGATAACAGACGCTACAAGTTTGAATAAATTAAAAAAACATTGTTTCACAGTTTCCTTTAACGCTAATATTGTGATAGTGCAATAAAATTGCTATGCTTTATTAAAAAAATAATAAATTTATAATATTAAAATTTTTATAATGGTTTATAATAATTAATAAAAATAATTTATAATATAAATTGTGCATATTTTAGTGGTTTTTTAGTTAAATATGCATATTTTATGATTTTTAGTGCATATTTTGATTGAATATTTGGTAATTTTTTAGTGCATAAGCTCATACACAATAAAGTAATTTATGATGTGCATATCCAAGCCCTATCTATAAATAATTTTTCACATTTTTTAAAAGTTATAATACGTGGAACTGTTAACGTAATCATTGTTTTTAGAATAAATACAGATTATTAATATTTAGATTTAATATTCAACGTACCTGTATTGTATATAGAATTATTATAAATTTAATTCGTCAAATTGTGGCCAAGGTAAATAAAACGTGAAATGATTACTCACCACTAGTATGGAAAAATGTTAACTTCTATATATTTTGGTTATGTCGTGTACTCATGGAATTATTAATCACAATAAACATTTAAAGTGAAATAGTTAAATAAATTTAAAAAGGTATTTTTTATGTTTTATTTGTTTATTTATTCGTATAGTAATATTTTTTCATAAATAATTATTACTAAACAAATTACTAATTAGTTCATAAAGACATTTACCAATGCTTTGAATGCCAAGTATACTAAATAGTCATGTCACAATAAAAAAATTTTGGAGGGATTATATCCCAAAAGTCATCTACAAAATTAAGATTTATGAACGTTTTCATTTTAACCATAGGAGTTGAAATATATACATATATAGTATATATATGTTCGAAAGAAATGTAGATTCGAATGAATAGGATCAAAATATTACGTCAAATGACTTTGAACTTTAACAAAAACACGCACGATATATAATTTGCATGTAAAAAAAATGTTCGAACGAGACATGTATTTATTAAAAATGTAATAACAAAATATCGTCGTGAACATTAATGTGATTGGTATGCGATATAATATCTAATCGCGGGTGTTTTTTAAGTCCAAGAATAAGCCGGTCCGTAAGCGGATACGGGTGAATAATCAGAGCAAGGTGAGTTCATTTATTTTTAAGGAAGTGTTATGATACGTGTGTGTTCGTGATTCGTGTTCTACCTGCACGGGTCGAGAACCTTGAAACTGACGCAATTTATTAGTGAATATACGCCAGTAGCTAAATCGAAAGTTTTCAATAGGAAGTGCGTTATATAGCTTATATATATATGGTGTAACTAAATAAATAGCCATGGGTGTGGTATTGTTATAAACGCGTTTATAAGGAACTCATAAAACACTCTAATGCATGTATACCTATATAAATAGTTGTAACAGTACGTGTCACAGCTGTATCGTAGGGTGGTTTTCAGGTGTAAATAAAAACGATATTATAATAAATGCGCGTACCGTACATTGACGTGCAATTAATATATTATAATAGATCGGAGCAGATTTACTTATGTGTACGTATCTCTATTTGTACGTATGTCAAGCATATACACTCACACACACACACACACACACACACATAAGAGCAGAGTTATAGTTAAAAGGTAATATTAATTATATCAAGCTGGTGCCCTTGGGTTTGAATTTGTCTTAGGATATTTTGACATATCAGCGTGTGCGTACGATTATAATAGGATATGATATATCCGAAAATAATCAAATACGTGCTTGTTTAACATACAATATATATAAAAATACAATTTTTATGCGTTACAATACCGTTATAAACTACAACATTTTTTACTAGTTCATCGTTTTAACACAGATAAGCTCTACTCTTCGTGTGTATACGTGTAAAACGTTTACATTTTCATAAGCGTTTGACTTATTTTTCTATTATTATTAATGTGTTAAAAAAAAGTTGGAATAAATTGTAATTATTTTAATTTCAATAAAATGCGATATTTTCTAAAAACAAAATACATAAGTTGCATATTATAATACATAAAAATGACGGGCAATTATAAATTCCACCGATTTTCAGGTAGTAAATTTGAGGGTCAGATTTATTATATGTAAATTTCACCGGTACCTTTTTCTGCCTGAAAAAAAAATTCTAAATTCCACTGATGGTAAACTCCACCGACTATAAATTATGATTACAACGACGGTACATTGAATGATAATAACGATCAGTTTACAACGTGTACGAAACTATTATTAGAGCTGGGTCGATACCGATACCCGACATTAAATAATGTCGATATTGGTACCGTTAGGTATAAATGTTACGGTTAAAGTCCGAAACATGGTTAAAGTGCACATTATCCGGATAATGTGCACATAATCCACAATAGTTGGATAAGGTAAACACTTAACATTTAGAATCATAGTTTCGTACATTAACCGGCTATTTTGCGCATTATCCATTGATTGATGGATGAAGTAACTAGGTAGAAAAAATGTACAAAAAATATATTATTATATAATTGTAAGATATGAAATTACTTATGGTGCTATTTTTATGATGTGAAAACCATACAAAGATAAAATGGAACTATATAGAATCAAGGGCGGATACAGAGGTCCTAAACGGGGGGGGGGGGCAATTTGTATGTTATAGGCTAAAAAAAATCATCATCATAACATCATTATAATACTGTACGTATATGCTATATTTCTTTAATAAGAACTTATTTTTATGAAACTTTATAAAAAGATTTACAAACAATTTAAAAAAAAAAAAAACAAATACCTATACCAAAAAATTACTATATTTTTAAAATATTAAATTAAATACTAATTAATACTAAAATGATTAAAATATTTTAAAGTGCAAAATCCTTTTTCCTTTTATTTTTCGAAAAGATATTTATCAATTAAAAAAAAATAAAAAAAATAATGTTATCTAATAAATAGAAATAAAGTTAATATTGCATCAAATGTAGTTTAATATTTAATTGTTAACTTATATTAATCAATTTTATTGATATAAAATATATATTATGAACTTATTAATAATATTTTACATTAGCCATATATGCCATATATGTTATAACACGATGGCTAAAGTTACTTTAGCCGGGTAATGTAAACTTAATCCATTTCCTAATAGTTTTTATTTACGGCTAAAGTCCGAAATTGGATAATATGTAGGTACATTATCCGGATAATGTGCACATTAGCTTAATTCGGACTTTAGTCGTAACATATATACCGTATAAAATAATAATTAAAATAATTATTTTCTCATTACTACACATAAACATATTAATTTTAAAATATAAATGAAAAAAAAATTGTTTGGGAAGATAATTTGAATCGCCTCCTCGTGGTGTCTTCTGGGTAATTCTAAATGGTCATCATTGATTTAAATATAAAATAATTTTATAAAAATATTATTTATCGATACAATTTTGATCGGTGAGTTTACATGCGCCCAAATTTGACCATAAAGGATTCGAAATTACGAATATGCATTACTTATTGTTACTTCAGTTGGTAATATTAAATGTTACCAACTAAATGAGTAAAAATAGTTTATGATCTTCATTAGAATATATTCCAAAAATGCATGGAATAATATTAACAATACTATTAGGGTACAAATGATAAAAATAAAAATAAAATAACTTTGAAATAAACGCTTTGTATAAAAAAGCATCGAAACACTTAAATATATACACTATGTATATTGTTATGACTCATAACTTATGAGTGATGAGTTATAAATATTAATTAGGTGGAATGTCAGTCCAGAGATTTTACTTACATTTTAATTACACAGAGAAATCTACACAATTATGCTAAAATAATATACAAACTAATACCACCTAATATTTTATTATTTTTTTATTAGGAGACCTTGACTACTTGGGTATACGAAGATAAAATCTTATTAAATTCATCATTATTTGAAATCAAAGAAATCAAAGTAAAAGGACACATGCTTACATTGTAGGTATAAAGTATTTATTACGTATTTTATAGTATAATATTCTTAGTAGAACGCCGATATGTTCGCTATATTTTAGCCTTTTATTTAATATGATTATGGATAATATTCCTTTTGTGTTGTTTGCATCTGTCATTATTATTATTAATATTATTACACGACATTAGGTTATTTAATTTACCAGTTGTTTTTTAATGCCAACATTTACATATATATTAAAAATAAAATAATATATACATACATATCTCTAGCAGTACCTATAAATAAGTATTTGATAAAATACAATAATACATGCATAAATGTTCTCCACGGTGGTATCCAGAATGATAACATAATTAATTATAATAAAAGCTCATGCACATAGCGATATATTTTTTCCAAAAATTTATACTACCATATAATTTAAATGTTTATTACACTTATTGTCTCTAGATAAATTGTTAGTTTGATATTTTCATTCCCGAGTAAAATACATAATTTGTGGAAAACTAATGATTAATGTTATAAGTTTCTAGACTGTTTTTTTTCGGTATTTTAAAAAGAATTATTTTTATCAAAATAAAATATAAATTCTTAAGTCAGTAGCTTTAAAAGAAGAATATTCATAACCGATTTTAATTGTACTCATAAAATTTTAATTGTTCTAAATTATTTTTTTTTTAACATTTAAAATAAGAAAATATGTATCGTAAATATGTAATCAATCATTTGTATTTTACTTATTTACTTAAGTAACATTTTTTTAATTTGAAATTACAACTCATAGTGATAACGTAATTTTGAGAATTGAATTCTGAGAGAATTATGTGGACATTTTTTTGTCTTGGTTTCACCGAATAAAAAAATCAATAATCCTCGACATTTTAGTTCTCAAATCTTTGATCTATGGTTGGCAACCGTTTAAATGAAATTTTGGAAATCATCTTTTTTTCACTTATTAAGCATGGACTTGATTATAATTTACATTCTCATTATTATTTAAAGCGTTCTTCAAATATATTTTTATTTTATATCAATATATAATAATTTGATATAGTAAATTATTTTAAAACGATTTCGGTTGAAAATATAATTATAAAAGTTTTACTTTGCCATATAGATCGGTTGAAAAGTGATATTTTAGTGTTTAGGCGAGATATTTTTCAAAGTTTTCAACAGTTCTGAAAATATGTTTCACAAAAAATAAAAAATAAAAATAAAAATATTAAATGAATATTTATTTTCAAAAAATAAAAAAATCATTTTTTGGTAACCGGTAAATTTTAAGCGTTCGGTTATATATTTATTTATTTTTTTAGATATCGCGATCGCGCTACGTTCAAATTTAAAACAATAGATCTACATTGAGGCGAATTAAACGAGCAATCACATGTATACATAAAAAATCAATTCTATTCGATTCATATATCACGTACTTAAGTGACACTTAATTTATTATTCATAAATTGGAAATTGGCAGGGTTACATTGATGGACTATACATGTACGAAGGTTAAAGTTAAAGGAAGGGCTATTAAGTGTTGGTTGTGTTGGGTAAATCTTTATTTCAAACCGTTCTCCATGATATGGCAATGTCTTGTAGTACCTATACAACCACTCCCATACTAAAAATAAAAACCAAGGTTTCATATATGAAACAACAAAGACCATAATATTTTTAAGAAAATTACAATTATATCGAAAAATGGAGACAAATAGTATGTATCAATTGTATAAAAATAATTATTATTTTTGTAGTCTGAAATTAATAATTTTTTCGTTCATTTTAGTGTTTTTAATTTCATTAAGCTTTACTAAAAATTTCTATAATAGGTACACATTTATTTTTATTCCTTTTTCTTTTCACTTTATTATATATATAATAATTTTAACTTATGTAAAAATCTATGTGAATACTATGAGGCAACATTTTTTAATGGTTAGATTTGTTATATTTAATATCCTATGATACTTGATAACTTTTGTTTTTTAATAGAAATACTATTTATATACGCCAATTATTATCAAGTTAATTTTTCTGAAAGTTTTAATCGTCAACACTTGGACTTTGGAAATCATTCAAATTTTTTATGTAGGATATGATATAAATTTTTTTCATCCGTACAACACAATTATTAATAACTAATTATATATATATATATATATATATATATATATATATATATATATATATATATATATATATATATTATAATTATTAATTAATAGTATTACGATGTAATTTGTTATTTTATTGTAGGTATTTGTATTCGTTAGGGTGAATACAAGTTTCTACACGAAATATGGTAGGAAAAAATCACTCTTAGATTAATGTATTTTTTGCTAGATTATGTATAAATTTAGCAACAGAAAAAAAAAAAAATATAACAAATTTCCTTCTTACATTATTACTATTTAAAACTGACAACTTAAATGTAGTTGCTAATTTAGTATGTCGTATGCCTCTAATCTAGTTCTTAATTTTTATAGAATATTGAATTTGAAAATTTAATACATTGATAAATCAAATAATAACAACACATTATTTGTCTATATAGTTACTTGTAGGTACAAATCAGGCGTCTTATTTAATTGATTTTCTTAGAATTTTGTAAATTTTCACACTCATGATAGTATAAGAATAACAATTCAAAAATTTAAAATTTAAATCTGAACATTGTAGCTTAAAATGCAAAATCCAGATTTTTCGGATTTTCAGAGAATCTAGATTAATGTCACATCACTAATTACTATACAATTCTTATACAAAAGGAATATATTAACATACCAATATATCTACTAATTATTTTACCAATTTCATGTGCAACATTGAATTTGAATAATTTCGAAAATACTTTTATAGTTCAAATATTGACTGAGTAATACCAATAGTTGCAAAAATTTAGCAATATAATTATTTGCGGAAAAAATTGTGTTCCTAATTAAAGATTTAATACTGCCATAAAATACTCATGAAGAGGTATAAAAAAATCTTTGTATTGGAATTTATAGCCTTGTATACACTCGCGATTTTAGATACGTGATAACGGACGGCCCTGATGTGGTGTTCACTTGCGAAAATTCCGCCGTCGTGACCACTGTGCGTCACCGTGAGATCGTTTCGTGTGCATTATTATAAAAATAATACTATAAAATATTTTAATTATTATTGCATGACTATTGAGACGTGCACTATTTGTTTAATCTAATGTATTAAGGGGTATCAATTATAGTATGAAAAAATCCTATGACAATTCATTTTCGTATTTCCATATGGCTTATTGGGTGGTTTTTAGAGTAAAAACACCTATTATCAAAATTGTAAAAAATAAGTTTATCTGTGCTTATATAGAAGCCGATTTTTAATATTTTAATTACTAAGCTAAATAATTAAAATGTAAAAAGTAAAATATTGTCTTATTAAAAACTATAATTGGACATTACAAAAAAAAAATAAAAAAAAATACTGACAATCGACTCCTATACCAGACTAAAAAAACTTCTTTACTATAATTTATGTAATGAGTGTTTATACAATAATGTCACTCATTAAGCTTAAGTTTCGCCGCTTTTTGCTAAAATTACATTTGTAATAATTACCAATTATTGGTGTGTAAAGTGCTGCTCTCCATCGTGCGGTGGCAGTATTTAATATTACCATATACATCCGCGCCCTATACACCAGCGTTTCCCAACTTCTTTTACGTGCGGAACCCTTGCAAGAGCTTGAACATTTTGAGGAACCCCCATATTTTTTCTATAAGTATAGTAATGCAAATATATGTTTTGTACACTGAAATGAGTGGGTTTTTGGACACTTCCGGCATATAAGTGTCATTAATAAAATTAAAAAAAAAAACATAATTAAGACGGTTTTAACACTATATTTTGTTTATAACTATTACACAGTATTATAAAATACAAATGATCATATCAAAGCTTAAAATTTAATATTTGTCTCTTATTATTCTAAAATAGATTTAATGAGAAGATTGGAATCTTTCCATAGTTTTCTTCATAACTGTTTTTAAATCTGGAGTTATTTCTGAAAGTTGGATTCGTAGATCCGGAGCCGCGTTCAGTTGATTTCGAAACTTATTCTTGGTCTTTGTATACGCTGAAAAGCCAGTTTCACACAAGTAGGAAGTTGCAAATGGCAATAAAACGGTGATAGCTTTTATGGACAATTGTTCGTAATCACTTTCCATGGCGATCCAGAAATCCTCAATTTTAAATGACTCGAACATGATTTTCAATTCAGATGAAGATTTTACTTCAAGCAAACTTTCATATTCAATGGATGATAGTTCTTTTGGCTTTTTCTGAATTGAAAATGGATTTTGTACCCACAAATTATCAGAATTTTCGTTTATTCTTGGAAAGTAGGAAAGTAATCCGGATTTTAAATTGATTAAATGGTCTTTTATTTCTTCTGAATTTATCGGTGTCACTGAGCTCTCATTTTCATATAAGA
Source organism: Sipha maydis (assembly GCA_034509805.1). Classification (NCBI taxonomy): domain Eukaryota; kingdom Metazoa; phylum Arthropoda; class Insecta; order Hemiptera; family Aphididae; genus Sipha; species Sipha maydis. Next base: position 190,054 of record JASXSY010001382.1, read on the forward strand.
ATTTATTTTAGTTGGAGAAACATGAAAAATCATTTTCTTGTACAAGTTCTATCCAAAAATCCAACTTGTCAATGAGAGCTTTAATCTTGTCATTGGCTTGAAAGATCGAAGTTTCTTTTCCTTGTAAACCCAAGTTTGTTTCGTTTAACTTGTTGAAAATATCAGAGAGGTAAGCTAACTTTATGAGCCAATTCTCATCATGAAACCACTCAAAAAGATTTGTTTTCGTATGCTCCTTCAGAAAAATTTTTACTTCATCTCATAATTCAAAAAGTCTTGTTAAAACTTTGCCTCTGTACAACCACCTGATTTCTGTATGTAAAAGAAGATTCTGATGGTCACTCCCCATTTCCTCACAGAGCTTCTTGAACAGCCTTGTTTTTAAGGGGCGTGATTTTATAAAGTTCACACATTGAACAGCTACGTCCAGTGCTGATTTAAGATCTGGCGAAAGTTTCTTGGTTGCTAACGCATGACGATGTAAAACACAGTGGCTGTTACTACATTTTGGAGCTACCTCTTTAATTCTGGTTATTACACCTTTTATCTTCCCAACCATTGCAGCAGAGCCATCCGTGCATACGTCCACACATTTTTGCCATGATATATTTTTTTTCACTAAGTACTTATTTAAAACTTCAAAAATTTCCTCTCCTATGGTATGCGTTTTTAAACTTTCACAAATAAGCAATCCTTCTTCAATGGTTTTCTCATGAGTATATCTGGCAAAAACAAGTAGTATGGACAATCCAGAAACATCGGTGCTTTCGTCCATTTGTAAAGAAAATTGGTTATAGTTAATTAATCTGAAGACAGACTCATCTTCAATGTGGTCAGAAATTTTATGAATTCGATCAGAAATCGTATTGTTTGAGCACTGCTGCAACTTTTTTTCCCGCATCTTTTCCGAGAATACTAGAGACCACTTCTATCATACTAGGTTTAATCAAACTTTCGGCAATGGTGTGAGGTTTTTCGGCACGTGCAATATTATAACCCAATATAAATGAAGCCTCTGTGTTTTTCTCATTTTCGTCTTTTACATACTTAGTGAGAGAACTCGCACTTTCAATTGAAATGCCTTTCTTCGTTCTAAAAAATGCCTGTTCTTTCCCTTTCAGATTTGGATGATTAGATTCCAAATGTCACTTAAGCTTCGCAGGAGCCAATGAACTGTTACTGAGAACTTTTTCACAAACTACGCACCTCACATCGGGAAACATGTCTACTCCAATGGGAATAAATCCAAACGATAAATATTCTTCATCATATCGTCTTTTTTTACCTTTTGAAAAATTAATTTGATTGTATTCCTTACTTGGAGATGTTTCATTTTCAACATTTAGTTTTTGGGGAGGAGCTGCTTCACAGTGGGAAGTCGAGTTTTCCGATGGAACAGACGAAGCACTGTTTTTACTTGTAGATGTTAGACCAGTCTTCTCTACTGATAATAATCGCCCCGTTTTGAGCCATTTGTCCATTTCAGTAAAAAATATGAAGGAACAGGTACCACTACTGAAAATATTTCCGAAAAGCAATATTAAATTTTAAATCACATAGTCTAAAAATAATAATGTAATAATTTCGACGCCCGCCGCATAAAACTGTTAAGATTTGTCGGCGTCAGCACTCAGTGTTAATTTAAATAACTTATCCCAGGCAACATTTTTTTTTTAATATTATTATAACATTATAATCACGAATAATTTTATTATAAGGTTATTATAATAATATAATAATATTATTATTACAAAATGCTGCCTAAAATAATTATTTTAGCTTATTTTATCTAACAGTACAACTTACCAGAAAATTAAACAGTATTCTTGATAGTAAAATTGAACACTAAAATTCACTGTAAGAAAAAAAAACGGTTTCTCTCTTCGTCAAAGCAGAATGATGACTGACAACTACAAAATATATAAATATTTTGTAGTGGCGAAACCCATTGACCGACTTTTCGCTAATGACTACAGATAAGATAAATGAATACCTATAGTAGATCCTATTTATATGCAACGATAAATCGAAACAATTTTATCGTTACGATAAATTGCTAGCATTTATTGTTGCGTGTAAACCCGGATTTATAAGTTTATAATATGTATTATATAAGATATTTTATCATAGAATAAGGAAACTAAAAATAATTTTTATATTTTCCCAAATTTCTCACGGAACCCTTGGCGCCGGCTCACGGAACCCTTAGGTTCCGCGGAACACCAGTTGGGAAACGCTGCTATACACTATACACTTGCCTCACCCGACAAGCTGCTACTGTTACACACATTTTGAGATAAATATTTCGCTTCAGAATACGAAACATATCATCTATTTTAAAATGTTTCCTCGCTCACTGGTTCTACCGTCGATGATTCTCTCTCCTCTTCGTCTGCCGGTACTGTTGTCTCTTCTACTTCTTCGTCAGTGTCGGGTAGATGATAACTCTTCACATGTGACATATGCAATGTAGCTGAGTACCGTCTGCCATTTTCATCTCTCAGGCCAGCTACTCGGTAAACATTTTTGGATACCATCTCTGTGATCACCAAAGGCCCACGGTTCTTTGACTGCAGCTAAGTAGAATCTCTTGTTACTTCCGGTAGCTTTCGTATAAAACCCAAGTCACCTATATCATATATAATTGGTTTAGTATATTTACTATTATACCTTTCCTTCCATCGCTGTTGTTCTACACCAATTTTCTCATGAATATGGTTTTGTAGATCTACAGTGTCATCAGGGGCGCCGAGTACAGGGGGGCTCGGGGGCTGCAGCCTCCCATGAGCTTCATAAGGTTGAGCTCAGCCCCCCACGGTTCTAAAAATTGTAAAATACCTTGAAAATACTAATTTTATTCATAATAAATTAATTGAGAAAATACATTTTTTATATAAGGCATGTAACTTTCAAAATTAAATTGGTATTTTTTAATTTTTTTATTGTGGTTTTTTATGATTTAAATTTAATTTACTAATACTATTAAAATGTTATAACATACAAAACAACAAATAACTATATTTTACTAATTGTTTAACGATCAATTTAAGGAAAATTAAATTATTTATGTTAAACTGAACACGACGTGTTTATAAAATAGTGAGCCCCCCATGACATTTTCAAAACCTGGCGCCTCTGAGTGTCATCTAATGTATCTTCTGAGACCAAGTGATGTAGTATACTGTCCTTAAAACTTGCCCGATAACCAAATAGTGCATGGAAGGGTATGTCCCCAAGTGTTTTATTATACGCACTATTCAATACACATTCGGTTTCAAGGATAAGTTTGTCCCACTTATTATCACACTCATAGGCGGATATTTGTTTTCATCTGTGGGGGGGCTTAACATTTTTATTTTATTCATTAGCGGAAACAAATATTTTAAGTAGCTTCTGGTGCTTCCACCTACTAATTCTAGTGGCTACTCTGACTTGATTCTAGCTGAGGTACTAAGTATATACTGGTAATAGGAACATAAAAAAATAAAATATTGAATAGCTACTAAATTATTTTAATTTAAATTATATATCTATTTTTTTGTGCAAGTATATTAACAATTGTTTCAGTATTAATAGATTTAGAAATTTATTTTTCAATATATTATATTGAAGTGTTGTTGAACCTTTCCTGTAGCATAGAAGTTCGAAGCCAAGTTTTTATTCTGCGCATGGCCGAAAAACTCCTTTCACAAGTGGAGGAACTTATGGATATTGTTAAGCCAACTTGAAATAGTTTATATAAATTAGGGAAAGTCTGTTTTGTTAAAACCTTTTTCACATAATTTTAAGTTATATAATTTTCATCAGTAGACTGCAATATACAATTCTTTGCCACTTCTATTTCTGACTGTAATATATCTTTAGATACATTCATAAAATCCTAAAAAATATACAAAATACAGGTTCACTTTTAACAAAACTAGAAAACTAGAGTATAAGTAAGTAAAAAATAATTTTCAGATACGATACTTACTTTATAATGATCTACAAAGAAAAGACTTTTCTCAAAGTTTAATTGAACAAATTGATCAACAGCTGAAGCTATTTGGAGGCTTTCAGTAGAAAATCTTTTTTCCAGATTTGCCTACCAAGATAGCATCAAATACAGAAAAGAAAGCATTTTTTCTAAAATAATTTTCAATGGTTTCAATGGTGTCATTAATATTTTTTTCAACACTTGTGGTTTCACGTTGTATCAAAATTCTTAAGATTGTGTGGCTCTTGTCTTTTTCTTTTGCATCCTAGTTAAGTAAATATTAACTTAAAATCAAGAATTATATATAAATATCTTATGTTTATTAAGTCTTACCTTTAGATGGCGTTTGTATTGATATTTTATTGTCTTTAGCAAAGATTTCTATTTCATACCAAAGATTAGAAAAATACTTTGTTGTTCTAGAATTTTTATAAGTCATCATCACACCTTCAATAATATATTTAGATTCCCCTAAGGTTGCATTTTTTTTCTTGAAATTTGTTAGCAACAATATTAATATTAATAAATACTTTATGTAACATTAATATATAAACTATAAATCGTCCAATTTTTAAATTTATTAATATACCTAAGATACCTAAGATAACAAAGATATTGGAATTTAAATACTTTGAATCATTAATTATTACTTATTATATTATACCAATTGCTTCATTTACTCCTCTATCATCTTCATTTTCAATTTCTTCTTCTAAAGCTTGAATAATTGTTTTATAACTGTTTTTAACAGACTCTATATTTCGATAACGGTGATTCCATCTAGTGTCACTAAGTCTAATCATTGCCGAATGTTTTATTCCTAGTTTAGTTTGAATCTCAATTTATTTTTGATTTTTTGACGAATGAGAAAAATGTACATACAGGATTCTAAAGTGTTGAACACACGCCTTGTTTCCTGATATTAATATAAGTAGTAAATAAAATCACGAAGATCTAAGATATATATAAATATACATTACCTTTACATATTTACACATATCAATTACAATGAGGTTCATTTTATGAGCCATACAGTGGGTATAAATAGCGTAAGGATATTGATTTTTTATTTTATTTTGTAGTCCGTTAAATTTCCCAGACATAACACTTGCACCGTCATATGACTGAGCAACTATTTGTGGTTTAGAACTAAGTTTACACTTTTTCAGATAACATAATATGTAATGCTATAAACTTTCAGCATTTTGATTCTTAGATTCTTCAGATTCTTAGAACAATCTATAAAACCAAGAAATCTCTCTACATCTAGATTTTTAACATACCTTACACATAATGCCAATTATTCTTGTTTGTAACGCCTAAAAATTAATTTAAGAAAAATAAAATAAGAAGTCCTTGTACAAAACATAATTTATATTTTACCTTGCTTTATCACACATAATTCCAAACACCTCTTCAATATCTTTCACAACATCGGCACATATATTTATAAGTTCATTTTCAATTATATGACTTGAGTAATTGGTTTTAAGATTACATTTTTCCCAAATTCCTCATTACTTTCTGCTAAAAATTTACCTAGTTCTCTAAAGTTTCCTAAAAATATATTAATTTTTTACAAATAATTATCATAATTAGATATTCTAAATTTAAGATCATTTAAGACTATTAGTAATATTAGTTATTAGTTATTAATTTTTAGTTGTTAGTTAAATACCTTGATTTAAAGAATTTTTTGTTTCGTTGTGTCCCCTAAAACCAATTCCTTGACAACTTACAAATAAAACAATATCAACTAACATTTTCATATATTTTTTTTAACTTTCAACCATCAATGAATGCTGAGAAGATATTTGAGAATAAACACTACCAGTTTCTTTTGTTTTCTGATATGCTGACCATAAGACCATTCATGTAAGATGTAAATTACTTTTAGCATGTGCATCCAATTTATTAAGTACTTTTATTCCCACCTTTAGTTCCACTACAAACACTCAACTATAAATTATAATATACTTAAATTAATAATTACAATTAAAAAATTATAAATAAAACATAAATACAAAGCACTTGCTTTTTTTCAATTTCTAAAACCAACTAGAAAGCTATCTACAAAATTGCCACTATTTCCAGTACTAAAATGTCTACAAGCAAAGCAAAAAATTGAATCTTTTGATATACTACATTCAAGCCATTCATATGTTTTATAATGCTTATGATTGAAAGCGCGATTATGTGTACCAAATTTAGTTAGTGGATATGACTGCAATATATTTAATTTAAATATAATATAATAACTTAAACTACATTTGATTACCAACATTTGTACTTACTATTGGTCGCACAGGGCCTGTTATTAAAGTTCCCAAGTCAGAAATGACATTTTTATCTACAACACTTTTTTGAGCAGTTATATCAATGTCTAAACCAATATTTAAATCTTCATTTTCAGATTCTAGTGTTGTTGTTGACGAGGAATTAGTAACAACTAATTTTTGCTTTTTAATATTAAAGACATCAAACATTCTTTCAGCCATTATTGAATTAATTACAGTTTATAATTTAAAATTAATTAATTCACATAAATACACAATACATACAAATAATATGAAATTATATTGTTTATTTGTTTAGCACGTCACTTACGGAAAACCACGCGTAGGTATAAAAAACAAAAAAAAATTAAAATAAAGGCGATCACCGTATATATACGCTTTCAAAACGTAATGTACACTAATGCTGTGGCGGTCTGCAGCTTGCGTATTTATAACTTTACAGGTATCAGTAACAAGTTCTAGAATATTCGCGATTATCAATATGTACCTACAAAATATGATTTTCCCAACAACGATAAGCCATGAATATTCCAGAAAATGCTCGTATCTCAACAAAATAAAAATTATAAATATCAAATATTGAAACACATAATTTTTTATTTTGACGTCTGGTGTAGTCTGATCACATTCTGGGGGGGGGGCTTAAGCCCCCCCAAGCCCCTCCCGATATCCGCCTATGATCACACTCCATATTTGCTTGTAGCAGCGTTAGGCAAATTGTAATTTGTTTAATGACTAATGATTACGATTGAATTTTAAAATCGTTAATCACTATACAATTAATGTAACCCTTAATCACAATTAAACATAATTTCAAAAGATTAAAGTAATAATTTAATCATAAGAGGTACTGATTATGATTAAAAAATGTATTAATTTATAATCATGGTAACAAATTTTGAATTTTGATTGAATATCCATAACCTTTTAATTCTAAAACTTTTGGCTCACATTTTACACATTGTACAACTGTTTTATTTTATTGAAAACATGATTTATTCAAAATCAAACTAAAATAAATAACGAAATGCAATAAACAATAAAACCAACTAAATACTCATAACATTTTATTGTGCGTTTGCAGAACTTTACTGCTGAAATTGAAAAATTTATAAGACGTTATGTTATATTTTTAAATATAAAAAAAAACCTTCTAATATGTATCAGATAAGATAACAGAAATACACAAACCCAATTAATGGACTATATAATGATAAATTCCTGAAATATAATATAAATAAAATCAGTTATAACGATTAACAATTACAAAATTAGTTATTTGGAAAAAGGAACATCTCCAGAAATTAAAATTTTACAGCAGAGAAATAAAACTTATTAACATATCCGATAGATATTCTATTTTCGAAATAATTGTAATAAAAGTACACATACTGTTACTATAGGAACATGTGAGTATATTTTGTTTTTGCACGAATTAGTGTGTTTAGATACAAATAACTACTTCTGTAAAAATTTAAATATGTCAAAATATTGGACATAATCCCTTTTCCAAAAAACCCATTTATTGTAATCGCCATTACTGATTACTTTAAAAAATGATTAAACGATTAATAACTAATGTAATTTAATAAATCAATCGTAATCGATTACATAATTTAATCGTAAATTAATCGATTACGCCCAGCACTGACTTGTAGTACAGGCATCAATGTACTGTTGACCCGTTCTACCTGACCATTTAACTGTGGGTGTCGCACCTAGTTCAGAATATGTTTAATCCCATGCTGGGAATGCCCTGGATGTGAACGCAGTCCCTCGGTCGCTGATAATTCGTTTAGGCAAACCATTTGTCAGTATAAACTGTAGAGCTTTGCACGGTCTGTTTTTTTATAGACCGGACTGGACCGACACATTTTAACAAAAACCAGGACCAGACCGGACCGGACTGATATATTTTAACATAAACCAGAACCGGACCGGACCAGCCCTATAAAGTAAAATTGAAACTCGGGGTTCTTCCTCCGGTTGCGCCACTGGCTGTTATTCATTACTACTTTTATATCACGTACCTAATAATTAAGTATAAATTAAAAGCAGTTGACATAATTATTATACTGTAAAGAATTTATTAGACGATTAAATAACTTGTACTGAATAGTGTGTAGAGTCTACAGTGTTGATAGGTAATCATCGTGCAGTAAGTAGTGACTAGTGTAAACGGTCTAAGATAGTAGGTATCTACTAATTACTATACTTACTTATCTAATAACTAGGTGGGAACGTGTTAGGGTAACTTAGAAAAAATAAGTAAGCCCAAACAAAATAAGAATTTTGTCAACAACAAGACTATAATAATTATTATAAAAACGTGATGAGCTATTTCTGTATCCCAAAACGTTATAATCTAAATTAAAATAATATACCTAAAATTATGAAGTTATTTCTTATTTTACCACGTTATATAAATACATAAAATTATAAAAAGTTAATATCACGGGACCGGACCGAATGAGACCAAATTTGAATTGAAGACGGACCAAACCGGACCAATTTTTTTTTTCAGAGAAAGGGACCGAACCACATAAAATTACAATACGCAAAGACCGAAAAAGACCGGACCACGGTCCGGACTGGTCTAGACTGGACCGTGTAGAGCTCTTATAAACTGCCGCAAGCTGTTAGCACTCCTTCGGTACCGCTACTACTAACTGGATACAATTTTACGAATGTAGTTAGATTATCAATTAATACAAGAATATATCTGTTTCCTCTTGTCGACTTCACAAAATATCCTACATGGTCCAAGTTAATGGTTTCAAAAGGCCGCCTCCCAGGCTCGATTGGGCTCAGGTCTCCTGGTTTTCTATCTCGTGGCACCTTAGTTAAAACACACTCGAGGCAGCATTTTATATGTATACGAAAATATCGTCGTATTCGTGGAAAGTAGTATTTTTCTCGTATCTTGGCGATGGTACGTTCCACTGAGAAATGTCCTGCTAGATCATGAAACCACACCACAATACTCTTTCGCATGGAGTTTGGTACTACCCACAATTTTCTAGTGTTCCCATAAACGATGACCTGCTTATACAGTAATCCTTTCTCTAAACAGTAATTCTTGACTATTTCCGCTTCTGACTTAAATGTTCTCGACTTAGAATCTCCACGATGTGTTTTAGATTAGCGTCAATCGGTTGCATCGCCATAACCTGTTCCTCTTCACTCATAGTGATAATAACTTCTAGCCGTTTATCCAGCACCTCTACTTCAGTATCCTCTGATATATTGATCGGCGCTCGACTCAACGCGTCAATGTGTTCCATCTTGGTCCCTGGACGATGTTTAATTTCGAAATCAAATTCACTCAAAAGAGTGGCCCACCTTGCGATTTGTGGTTGAACGGTCTTTTGAGTATTTAAATGCACTATCGCTTGACAGTCAGTTATTACTGAAAACTTTATACCTATAAAATAATAACGTAACCTATTCATACTCCAAACCATTGCCATGAGTTCTAGTCTACTGGAGTGGTGGTTTTCCTTAGCCGTTGTAGTTTTCTTTGTAGTCTTGGAAAATGCTGTACGGCCTCCATCATTCAAACATGAATGTTACATTTTTTTTTTCTTCTAACAAAGTCGATAACAAATCATGTGAAAAACATGTCAAATTTTGTAAGGGTATGTCGTCGACACAAAAAAGACAAAGAGTGAGGAACGTTGTGCAGACACTTCGAATATGGGCTATGGAAACTTTAACCCAAACGATTCTAAGTTCTTTTAGCGAACTTTTTTTTTGTCTTCGTATAAACTATAAATACACTACCAATCCAAAATTCTAAATTCATTAAAACTTTTATTCTGGAACACTGCTGACTCGCGCGTATGTAAATACATAATATTATAATTTATAACATTTAGGTAAATATAATGATCCACTTTAATGTTTAGTGATTAATTATGTGTTTTTAATATGTTTATATTATACCCATTTAAATAGTTGAAAATCTGCTATACATACATAGCAATATAATCCCAAAACGAGGATACTCATTTGTCATAATTATAGTCCTAGATTCAAAATTGTACTACTATAAGACTATGATTGATTTTTAAATACATAAAATTGTAATTTATTTTTAGGTGTATAAAATAGTAAAAAAAGCAGTAAATTTCAAATAAGTACTCTTACACCAGCAGAGTATTGTGAGAAAAAAGAATAATAAGTAATAATTTCTGAGTATCATAAACTTCAACCGACAATTGATGAATTTCAGCCGCCGTTTCCCCGAAAAATGACTTTTCTGGAAAGTAATTCAACATTTTATAGGCTAGAAAAAACTGTGTTATGCGGGAAACAACAATTTAACATGCAGCAATAATAAGAAAAAACTAATTTTTGATGTGGTATACCTAACCTTCAAATCAGCATAGATGGCATTAGTTAAAACCAACAAATTATTTAGTAACGCCATCTCTTATTAAAATCGACGTTATTAATCGAAACACCTATTATTTATAGGATGTTACTTTATCTAAATATTGTAAATTACCATATTATCATATGAACCAGTGGTGTATTTTTGGGAGGGGGGAGGTTGCACAAGGTTCCTCCCCCCAGAGGACTATAAAATATACATTTATATTTCGTAGGAATCATACAAGTTAACATGATTTCATACTGCGGAATGCTGCTTCTAAAATTGGATATCATTGAACATATTATACAATATTGTACAATATTGTGTACATATTACATTAAATTTTTTAGGAATAGGATACACACAGTTTTATGAATTTCTGTCTGAATTAGAAATACCTTCAATTTCGCTGATACTTACAAACATATTGAGACCTTATAAAAAGCTGAGATATCTAAGACCGCTTGGTCAAAAATGAAAAAAGCTGGCCAAGAAGAAAAAAGATTAGTTATTGAGTCAGGCTGTGTAGGTTCTGATGGCATACCTATGATAACTGTAGTAGCGGACGGTCAATGGTCTAAACGAATTTACCTAAGTACGACGCATTGTCCGATGTAGTAAGTATTATTGACGACATCAAATAATTTAATGTTAAAATTTTAATAAATGGAAAAACAACTTTCCTAAAGTTTCATTACTATTGTTACTAACACATTTTATAATTTAATAGAGGCTAGTATAATTGGTTTTAAAATGTTGTTTGTTGGGATTCGGAACAGGTATTGTGTAATTAGTGAAAGAGCTATTAATAGGAAAATATAAATTCCAAATCATTTTTGTTTTTTAAATTGGAAGCAAGGTGCAACTAGTATCAAAGCTGATGCAATTGCATAAGGTTTCAAAAGAAGTATAGAGATACATGGTGTAAAATATTCTAAACTGATAGGTAACAATAAAATATAAATGTATTTAGTGTAGTCACTGTTGTCTTGATAAAAATTTAAAATAAATTTAGGAGATGGAGACAGCAGTGTTACAAAGAGACTTAATGAGATTCTACCTTATGGCCCAATATGTAGAGTGCAAAAAGTCGAGTGTCGAAACCATTTACTCCGTAATTCCGGGAAAAAATTAATGGCCTTATCAAAGCGATCCTACTACTCAATTGAAATCCGGAAAAAAATATCTACAAATATTTTAAGTCTGATATAACATGTGCTATACGTTTCCGAAAATTATAAAACAAACCTTTATACCATAAAATCGCTGATAATTAAAAAACACATTATATATTATACATGTTTTTATTCGCTAAATTATATACAATGTACATATACAATTATTTTAAGACTTAGATTTGATATAGCTAACGCACAAAGTCGCCGTATTTTTGACATGCACGAAAAATGGTCCGCATACTATTGTAAGAAATCTGGTATTCCAAAAAATATTCCTTTAGAAGAGATTTTCAAGTTAAAACCAATTAATCAGGAAATTGATACGATTGTATCTAGGTTGGCGAATAATGCAGAAAGTTTGACAATGGACGCAGTCAATAACGCTTGCGAGCAATTCAACAGTGTAATAAATACATTTTTAGGTAGCAAAAGAATAAACTCTACACAAAAAAATTCGTACTTTATTCGTGTACAAGCTGCTGTTTTGAGTTACATCTCAAGAGGACCGGTCCATGCAGGTCTATACTAAATAAACATTATGTGTATGTAATATAATATTATATTACATTTTGACAATTTGAAAAAAATGATCATTTAATAATTATAAGATGTAATAAAAATACTAAAATGGTTTGATTTTAAAAAAATACTATAATACCTACTCTCTGAATCTAAAATATGATTAATACAATGACAATATTACTGCTAAAGACCAACTATTTAATTACGTGTCTTTAAAAGTTGGTGCTCGTTGGTTTACGAAATAAATATGCCACAACCTTTAATCAAACATATTGTTCAAATAAAAAAAATAAAAAATTTCGGACACCACGTCGTGTTTCTTTACACAATATCGATTTTAATAACATTCTTCAAAAATAAAACCGTATTTTTGTATTAGCATAATATGCTATATATTATATCCATTTAATGAATGTAAAATTAAATCCTAAATCCTACATTTCTAAATAATTCAAATCATATTTCCAAATTTCAAAATAAACATAGTATATGAATTTCACGTTGAAAAAAAGTAAATTTTGAAACATTTACATACGCTAACTCAATTGTAAAATGAAAAAATAAATGGCAATGCGAATGGAGAACAAAATTGTAAAACTTACTCAATTACAGTCATAAATTGTAAAAGTTATATCTTGGTTATCTTTCTAGTGACAATAGCAAAATACAGTTTAGTATAATTTATACACATATATTAATAACAATGCAAATTTAGTAACAAATGTATAATGAGTTTGTAAATATAATTCACAAATATCATATAGCATAATCAAAATATACCATGAATAAACTTACACAAAAGTGTGAACTTAGTCATTGGCATTAACATGTTTATATAAGTATGTTTAAAAATAATAATTATAAGCATGTGAAAAATTATGCATTAAAAATATACATAAAAAAAAAAAAAAATAATAGATTATTTAACATAAAAATTATTATAAAAAAAAAAAAACAAATAACTTTGCCCATTGTTGTCATAAAATAAAAGCAATGACCACATAGTTTCAAAATTTCCATGTGGTGTTTATTTTATTGAACAATATCCAGAATCGCCTTGCTGAATAATAAAAATTAATATTATTAAATAGTATTTACACATAAATCAATTTGTATTTAGGTACCTGTTATATCCGTTGTTTTTTTGCTGCTATTGTTTCTATTTCCAAATAATGTAACTTTCTTTTTATAGAAATACCTTCATCATATACTTCTCCTAGAAAAGAAAATGAGGTACTTTTACTAACATTTCGTTATATTTTTATTGGTAATAAATAAATAAACCAGAATAATAACTAATATAAATAGTATATAATAATAATTTTAGTAAATGTTTTCGAAACAGTTTCAATAGAGCGCCTAAGCAGATCACAGAGGCGTATTTATATGTTTCTAGCTTATAGGTCTTTCAAAAACTGCCGCCTTGAAAATTTAAATAAGATACTAAGTTATAATTAATTTTCTATAAAATATACATTAATTAAATAACAAATTTTATTAAAATAATAAAACACAATTTCTTAAGAGTTTTTTTAAATTTTTTTTATTATTAATTAATAGCTACATAAAATAAATTCTTCAAACTTGAATATGATGATTATTAATTATACCTAGTCGACATTTGATTATTGCAAAAGTGTCGATTAAAACTTCAAAATTAAATGATATAAACATTCTCTATTGATTACAGTGTGAAATTATTTAATTTTTCATCAGTTTGGGTCGATCTCAGATATTCGAATAAAATATTAGTCAAATTATTAATTATACCACCTAGAGCAACTAAATTAGTTACACAGTACTACCATAAATTACATTTTTACCTATCACTAGAAGTTACTACAGTTCTACTACAAGAAGTAGAAACTTTATTTAAAAAAAATCAGTCGATTTGTGTTTGATTTCAGACATTTTGCAAATTACCACTATTTAGTTTGGTAATTTTTTTTATATTGGTCTTATACCGTTTTCTATTAATTTTCAAAAATAAAAATTAAAAATAATTAATAAATAACAACAATTTAGTATTTAAAATAAAAGGAAAACGATTTACTTACAAATAATTTTACACACAGCAACGGGAACAGATACCATAGAAAAACATGACAAAGACTGAATTCAGAATCATTGTTTATTGCTAGATATTTTATTTATTAAAATCATCGATAAAGATTTCTTTCCTAAAAATTCCCGTATCTCATTTTTATGGACGTCGATAAAAAATTATTAAAATAGATTTATTATATTTGATTATATAAAATAGCTAACAAGATATCTTGTTAACTGTTATTGGGTAAACTATTATCTATTATTTTTTCATATAGGAATAATATGTAATATATTTTACACTACCGGTAAACCTAAAAATGAATATAAATATAATAATAATGTAATACCGTAAAACGTGTAACCTTTAAAATTTGTCGCTCCTCAAAATTTACCGCTGTAGGCAGGTGCTTATAATGCTTATACATATACACCCCAAATAATTCACCAACGATCATTCTCTTAAGTGTTCATATTTAAAGTACATAGATATTTACAGAAAAAATTATTTTTATTAAATTATAATTAATTATACTTTATCAAAACTTTCTAGTATTGTAATTTATATATACTTATTTTTGAGTACACTTAAATTAGTTTTTATTTATTACCCGTTACATCCATTTTTTTTTGTTTTTTTGTTGTCAGGGTTTCTGTTTCCAAATTACCTAATTTTCTTTTTACAGAAATATTTCCATCATGTATATCACCTAGAATATAAAATAGAACACTTAAATTAACATTTCATTGACATTTTATTCTAAGCAATAGCTAATGAATCAGAAGAGTAATAAATATCAATAGTCGATGATAATAATTGTAATTAATGAGTTCAAAAATGTTTCAACAGATCGTCTAAGCCAGTGGTTCCCAACCTGGGGGGCGTATATATATCGCTGGGAAGGCGCAAGCAGTCATCACAAAGTAAAATTTTTATTTATCAAATTTTATTATATTTTAAATGAAGAGAAAAAATGAAAAATTAATAAAGACTGGTTATCCTTATATATTATAGAATATAGGGTCGTTAAAGTCGATAAAGTAATCGATAAAGATTACAAGTGTTTAGCCATAGTGCACCATGCCCTAACATAGAAATCGCTTGAAAGTCGAATCTGACTTGAGTTGTTCTTTATCAAACATCGAGCCGAATTTTAAAAAATTTTCCAAAGAAAAGTGTTGTCAGCCTTCACATTAAATGTTAATTTTATTATACATTCTATTATTTATATTTTTTACTAATTTATTTAATTACGTCAATTTATAATTTTATTATTTACAATTATTTATATTTTATAATTACTATCATCAATAAAAAGTAGTCTTTCCGAATATTATATAGTTTATTTGTAAAATGTAAAGTAAACAAAAAAATTATAATTTTTTCAATTTATAGGTGGGAGGGCGAGATTTTTGAAAATCTACAAAGGGGGCGTAGAATAAATAAGGTTGAGAACCACTGGTCTAAGCAGTTAATTTACGACTATCTAGTTTTTTCATATTTAAAGTACATAGATATTTCGAAAAAATAACATTTTTTAAAAAAAAATTATAAATTAAAAAATTAAATTATAATTATCTATTATTTTATCAAAACTCTCTTATTCTGTAATTTATGCTTACGATTCATCCAAGGGATTGAAGAAATGTATTTTGACAATATTGATATATTGTTATACTGATTACCCGATACCTGAAAATAAAACACATACGATTAGTATTTTAAAATAAATCATTATTTGGCACTTGTTATATAATAAGGTGCTGCTCTCGTATGCGGACTACAAATGCATGCGTTTTACCATAATAAATGTAGACCGCATAGTGTAGCAGAAAAAAATAATTATTTAAAAACACGTACATCCACTAAAAGATAAAATAAAATGTTCTAATATATATAATATTTTGTATTTTCTAACTATATTTATTGTTAATAAAAATTAAAATTGTTGATATACCCAACCTATCTACAATTATTGTGTGAAATTATAACGAATTTAATAAGTTTGTTAATTATTATTATATGATAATAATAGTTAATCAACAAACTTAATATACAAGTAACAAATATTATTTGAAACAAATATAGGTATATAATTAATTTTCTGCAATTAAAACTTTTATATTTAAATTAATAAATAAAGCTATCAGAAATTAATAATCTCAGATAATTACGATACACACTTTATTCATTTTAGATTCAACTATTTCGAATATTTTCGAATTAAGTTGTATAAGTTTAGGATTTCTTCCTTTTAAGTTTTACAAATCAGCTAGTTGTTTTTGATCACCAGACGAAAAGATTTCGTAACGTTTACTTCTGCGTGACTTCCGATTATTTTTACTTCGATAGGCCGTTATTACTCTACTATAAAATAAACCATTTGATATTAGATTCAATTCAAACATAATAAAAATAATAATTGGGTATAGATTGAAAAATTGTATGTATTAATAATATTATACATATTAATATAATATGAAAATTAAAAAATACCAAATGATATAAATCATACAAAATATGTAAAAATATAGTATAAAAAAAGTTAACCGACACTCAAAACAATTTTATTTTTTTCCATCCAATTTTTCTAAATACAGTAAAATCTCTCTATAACGGAATCGCTTGGGACCAAACATTTTTCCATTATGAAGAGTTTTCCGTCAATAATCATAAAAATAGAAAAAAAAATCAAGTTTCAAAAATGTGTGTATAATGTATGTGTTAAAAAATTATATTTTAAGTAAACACTTCATACAACGTAAATTTATTTATTTATTTAGTAAGATTATAATGTATGACTTTATATATAAATGTGTTTATGTATAATACTAAAAAACAAAAACCAAGAACTAAAAAAAAACCTTTTAAATAGTCATAAATTGGTACATACTTCTATAATTTAAAAAAATAGTTTTTAATATTTAATTATTTTTTTGTAAAGAGCAGTACATTCAGCACTTTCTCAGAATTAAATATAATATGTAGTACCCAAATAATTGTAATTTTTCTTTAAAAAAACCTTATTTTCTTATTTACCAGAGAGTATTTTTATTAATTTGATCACGAAAACTGTCAGTTTCCGTTTTGTGGAGGTTCCGTCTTAAGGAATTTATTATTTGCACTGGGACTTTTGATATTTTCCATTATAAGGAGAGTTCTGTTTTATAGAAATTCCGTTATAGAAAGGTTATACTGTATCTATAATTGTTTTAACAAATTACAACTTTCAGAAAAAAAAAATTGTATATAATAATTTAATAAAAAATGAATAAATTATTAACTAGATATTTTTTTAAAATTATAAGAGTTTTATGATACTACTGTATATTTCATAATTTATTTTTTGGAAAAATGCAATGTAAATCTTTTTATAATGGTCCAAGATTATAGAAATTGTACATCAGTCAAATAATTTTGTATATAAAATATGCGGCAAATACCTAACATAGGTAATAGCCGTACATATTATTTTAAATCATACTTACTTATGATACTTCGTAACATTAGCTACCTTAGATCTTAGATCGAAATATACCTTTGTTCAATCGTATAAGCGAGTAAAGTAAATTATCAGTGACAATTTTATAATTTCATCGTTCATTGAAGACGGTTACAATTAAAGTGAAGGAATCTCGATAAATAACAAAATATCAAATAAATATTTATTTTAAGCCAGCAGTAATTTAGTTTATAATTATCTTATCGCTAATGAAAAGATAAATTTCCACACTTACCTGCCTAATAATTTGTAACCATATGTCGTATTTATAAGGCACCTCCACCCGACCAATTCTGTGGAAGACATACAAGCCAGATTGATTGATATGGGTCACAACGTCATTTGTGTCTGTAATATTCAACATCGTATAACTAAAACAGGGCTTATTCTAAAACGCAATTGGGCTTATTTTGCGTATTTGGAAAAACTAGATACGCACTTGATAATCAATTTTTGCGTAATTGATTTTGATAATTTATTGTTATATTAATAAGATAAAAGCAAATTATAGTTCTTATAGGTATTAATTATAAATTAGAATCCACATTTATCATTGATACTTATCAGATATAAATTTAAAAATTTAATTTATTAGAATTCTTAAGGTCAATTCTTTTGTTTTTCTAATTGAGTTTTCTAAGAATAAGTAATTCTGAAACCGACTAGGAAAAACTTGAAAACCTTCGATTTTTACTCATCGCCTTATGCTGTCATTGTATATTATATAAATTATTATTATATTATCATAGATTTATAATAGTGTTCTCACGACTTTGTTCTTTCGTTTTTTTTATTGTTCATAATTTTAGTAATCACTGAACAATAGCAGCCGGCGTTTTTCATATTATGTAAAACGTAAGTAAACAAACATTTAAACAATGAAAATACCGGGGCTATAGTGTTAAACACGTCATTTTCCGTATCCCTTTTTGAAAATAAAAACAGTAATAAAAAGTTATGACTCTTGGTCGATCACACAACTAATAACATTTTATGGAAAGAAGAAAATTTATTTTGATTGTAATAGTTGATTAATAATTCAATAAATTCGGTATTTAATGTTTAAATTCCTACAATAGTGGTAATCAAACGATCAATGTAATATTTTTTAATTCAACAATACATATTGTTATGTGCAATATGAGCGATTATCAACGTATGCCATTTAAATAGGTAATTGTTGATAGTAGATACTTGTAAATCGTAATAATCAATCTTTAACAAATTTGGTAATTCTTAGGTTATGGCTCAACAAAATAGTATTAATAACCCATTAACTAAATGGCAATATATACTCATATAAATATGATGAATAAAGTAAATAGTAAAGTTTTTAAAATAAAGTCTTAAATACAAATTTTTATTATTTTATTCCTTCTTAAAATATTAGATTTTAAATTATTCCACCAAAATCTGCTAGTGTCAAAATTTTTAACTGTAATTGGAAACTATAATTCTTTTTTTTTTAGGCATATTAACCAAAATGCGTAGTTGATAAAAATCCTTAAAATAAGCCATGAACTAAAAGACCTTTACCTTTATTTCGTATTGATTTAAAAGTTACTGAAAACAATAGCAATATTCTCAAATTAGACCAGCTTCTTCACACCAGAATCAAAATAGAGTTGCCAAAGAAAAAACTCTCCCCTCCACAGTGTCATGTTTGTCAAGTTTATTATCATAATATCAATTTTTGCCACCAGTCCCCACTTTGGGTCAAATGTGGAGATAACCATTACACCTTAGACTGGACAATTTTTTCAAATGTTTCTTTCGTAATACGAACATTTTCAATCCAGTCTTCTTTTATGAACTGGACAATAACTATTTCCAGCCAACAGTAACTAGAACGAACGTTTTTTCATCCATAAACTCCTTATACGTGGGTAAATTCGGGTTTTGAGACCCACAAATTTTCATACGCTCCTCTAATGTTTCTTGGCCAAAATTCTTACTTCCCGCCCGACTGTCAATATGTGAAAAACATCTTTTACAGAAAACAACATTTTCTTTATGTTTGGTTTTTCTGCGAACGGACAAGACGAGAAAAATTCGAGATAAATGTATAATGTGATTTATCGCACAATAATTTACATGATAAAAGCAGATCGAAATGACCTGATTTTTCCTCATCAGCGATTTTTAATGGATAGATTGCAAGTGTTTTTTTCTAATTTCATTTTATTTTAATCCGTACACGATATAGTTGGGATTACTTTTTGCAATACAATTTAAAAAGGTGATTAAAAAAAATCGTATGATGTATAATTACAATCGAACAATGTTGAAAATGTAAAAAAATTGAGTCGACTATTATCTTTTAATTCTGTTATATCGGAAAAAATTCCATTGCGAATAGGAAGAAAAAAAAAAAAATGCCAACGGCACGTAGTGTTCCCAAGCGGTCACCCATCCAAGTACTAACTACGCCCGACGTTGCTTAACTTCAGTGATCGGACGAGAACTGGTGTATTCAACGTGGTATGGTCGTTGGCATCAGAATTGTAATGTTTAGTTTAATTTAAAGCCTTATTTACGCGAAATTGAGAATAATAATTAAATGAAAGTCAACGTAGTTATCCCGAAATATTATTTAGAAAACCGAGAATACTTAATTATTGCTATGTACAAAAATGTTATGGTTTAAAAATAATTAAAAGTTATTAAAACTTTAGTTTAATTTATCCCATTAACTTAGAGATGTCATCTGCACATGCCTCTTGTGATTGAGATTCACGCAATTGCGCCATACACACGAACATTCACACTTATCGGATTGGCATTGTTCGTCTGTTCTTTGCGCTCTTCTATTTCTCACGTTTGTAGCTGCATTTGTTCTACGACAAAAATTGGCATTCTGGCGTCTTCTTGGCGTTTTTAATGACACAAACAAACAGAATATACTCAAAGTAATTCTATATGTTTTTTATTTTTTCTTTTCATTACCTTGCAACGTCGGGTAAATCTATCTTCTATCTATATAAATAAAAATCTAATGCTGTTTGTATGTGTCGCTAAAACTCGAGAACGGCTGGACCGATTTACATTTTCATACTCACTCACCTTTTAAACCTTCTCTGGACTTCCATAAATAATTTAAACCCAAAATGAGCTTAATCGATCCCGCCGTTCTCGAGTTTTAGCGAGACATACAAACAGCATTAGAATTTTATTTATATATATATATATATATACATAGATTATTTATTACTATATAGAATACTACATGAATCAAATTACCAAGAAAACTCGCACTAACTGGCCCGAATCAACGGTCTTATGTAAGCTGGAAATATTCAAAGAAAAACATATTTTAGGTCATTTGGATCATTCAAAATACAGGAACTCTGACATATTTGAAACGGTTTTTTTTAATTAAAGGTATTTTTTGACGAAACTAGTTATGTAAATTTGAGCTTTTTAAAACAGCAGCATCATGTACACTTCCAGAAAATGTACGACATATATCTGTAAATCTAATTATTAAAAAATAATAGTTACACGTGTTACCAGTATTTAATCATAGCTATTGACTATTGTCGTACACAACATTTCTATAGGTATATTACATTAGTAGTTAGTAGTTATACCAAAATGTGATCTATAAGTAAATGTTTAATTTGTTCAATTACTTATATTCGTGATCTACCATTGCATGGAAAATGAATGAGGTCCAACCTTTTCTGTTAATGTAGTCTAATCTACCATTAATTGGAGCTAAAATAGGAATGTGTGTTACACCTATCATACCGATAACATTAAATTGAAATAAAATTTAGGAAATTTATTCGTAAGCAAATTATCAGGGATACGTCAGTGTTCATCAGTGTTCAATATAAAGTTGTCTCTATAGTTTAATATTTATATCTACCTGTACCATATCAGTTTTTTTCCCACAGCATTTGCTATACCTAAAGCTTGTTTTTCGTCAGGAAACTTAACATACTTGGATAGAAGTACAGTATTCATACATAAGACAAGCTGATGAAAACATTTTTTGACTGTGCTTTTATGCACTCCAAAAGCATTTCCTACCACCCTGTAATCACAATAACTTGCCAATTTGTAAATAGTCATTGCAATTTCCTTATCGATTGCAACATGCGTTCTTGCAAGCAAACAATTTGGTTGAAGATGAATTGTTAGTTCTCTAAATGTACTATAGCCATATTAATTACAGATTTGCAGTAAATATTTTTGTTTATTTAATAGAAACATACTGGACAATTTTTTCAAATGTTTCTTTCGTAATACGAACATTTTCAATCCAGTCTTCTTTTATGAACTGGACAATAACTATTTCCAGCCAACAGTAACTAGAACGAACGTTTTTTCATCCATAAACTCCTTATACGTGGGTAAATTCGGGTTTTGAGACCCACAAATTTTCATACGCTCCTCTAATGTTTCTTGGCCAAAATTCTTACTTCCCGCCCGACTGTCAATATGTGAAAAACATCTTTTACAGAAAACAACATTTTCTTTATGTTTGGTTTTTCTGCGAACGGACAAGACGAGAAAAATTCGAGATAAATGTATAATGTGATTTATCGCACAATAATTTACATGATAAAAGCAGATCGAAATGACCTGATTTTTCCTCATCAGCGATTTTTAATGGATAGATTGCAAGTGTTTTTTTCTAATTTCATTTTATTTTAATCCGTACACGATATAGTTGGGATTACTTTTTGCAATACAATTTAAAAAGGTGATTAAAAAAAATCGTATGATGTATAATTACAATCGAACAATGTTGAAAATGTAAAAAAATTGAGTCGACTATTATCTTTTAATTCTGTTATATCGGAAAAAATTCCATTGCGAATAGGAAGAAAAAAAAAAAAATGCCAACGGCACGTAGTGTTCCCAAGCGGTCACCCATCCAAGTACTAACTACGCCCGACGTTGCTTAACTTCAGTGATCGGACGAGAACTGGTGTATTCAACGTGGTATGGTCGTTGGCATCAGAATTGTAATGTTTAGTTTAATTTAAAGCCTTATTTACGCGAAATTGAGAATAATAATTAAATGAAAGTCAACGTAGTTATCCCGAAATATTATTTAGAAAACCGAGAATACTTAATTATTGCTATGTACAAAAATGTTATGGTTTAAAAAATAATTAAAAGTTATTAAAACTTTAGTTTAATTTATCCCATTAAACTTAGAGATGTCATCTGCACATGCCTCTTGTGATTGAGATTCACGCAATTGCGCCATACTCACACGAACATTCACACTTATCGGATTGGCATTGTTCGTCTGTTCTTTGCGCTCTTCTATTTCTCACGTTTGTAGCTGCATTTGTTCTACGACAAAAATTGGCATTCTGGCGTCTTCTTGGCGTTTTTAATGACACAAACAAACAGAATATACTCAAAGTAATTCTATATGTTTTTTATTTTTTCTTTTCATTACCTTGCAACGTCGGGTAAATCTATCTTCTATCTATATAAATAAAAATCTAATGCTGTTTGTATGTGTCGCTAAAACTCGAGAACGGCTGGACCGATTTACATTTTCATACTCACTCACCTTTTAAACCTTCTCTGGACTTCCATAAATAATTTAAACCCAAAATGAGCTTAATCGATCCCGCCGTTCTCGAGTTTTAGCGAGACATACAAACAGCATTAGAATTTTATTTATATATATATATATATATACATAGATTATTTATTACTATATAGAATACTACATGAATCAAATTACCAAGAAAACTCGCACTAACTGGCCCGAATCAACGGTCTTATGTAAGCTGGAAATATTCAAAGAAAAACATATTTTAGGTCATTTGGATCATTCAAAATACAGGAACTCTGACATATTTGAAACGGTTTTTTTTAATTAAAGGTATTTTTTGACGAAACTAGTTATGTAAATTTGAGCTTTTTAAAACAGCAGCATCATGTACACTTCCAGAAAATGTACGACATATATCTGTAAATCTAATTATTAAAAAATAATAGTTACACGTGTTACCAGTATTTAATCATAGCTATTGACTATTGTCGTACACAACATTTCTATAGGTATATTACATTAGTAGTTAGTAGTTATACCAAAATGTGATCTATAAGTAAATGTTTAATTTGTTCAATTACTTATATTCGTGATCTACCATTGCATGGAAAATGAATGAGGTCCAACCTTTTCTGTTAATGTAGTCTAATCTACCATTAATTGGAGCTAAAATAGGAATGTGTGTTACACCTATCATACCGATAACATTAAATTGAAATAAAATTTAGGAAATTTATTCGTAAGCAAATTATCAGGGATACGTCAGTGTTCATCAGTGTTCAATATAAAGTTGTCTCTATAGTTTAATATTTATATCTACCTGTACCATATCAGTTTTTTTCCCACAGCATTTGCTATACCTAAAGCTTGTTTTTCGTCAGGAAACTTAACATACTTGGATAGAAGTACAGTATTCATACATAAGACAAGCTGATGAAAACATTTTTTGACTGTGCTTTTATGCACTCCAAAAGCATTTCCTACCACCCTGTAATCACAATAACTTGCCAATTTGTAAATAGTCATTGCAATTTCCTTATCGATTGCAACATGCGTTCTTTCAAGCAAACAATTTGGTTGAAGATGAATTGTTAGTTCTCTAAATGTACTATAGCCATATTAATTACAGATTTGCAGTAAATATTTTTGTTTATTTAATAGAAACATACTGGACAATTTTTTCAAATGTTTCTTTCGTAATACGAACATTTTCAATCCAGTCTTCTTTTATGAACTGGACAATAACTATTTCCAGCCAACAGTAACTAGAACGAACGTTTTTTCATCCATAAACTCCTTATACGTGGGTAAATTCGGGTTTTGAGACCCACAAATTTTCATACGCTCCTCTAATGTTTCTTGGCCAAAATTCTTACTTCCCGCCCGACTGTCAATATGTGAAAAACATCTTTTACAGAAAACAACATTTTCTTTATGTTTGGTTTTTCTGCGAACGGACAAGACGAGAAAAATTCGAGATAAATGTATAATGTGATTTATCGCACAATAATTTACATGATAAAAGCAGATCGAAATGACCTGATTTTTCCTCATCAGCGATTTTTAATGGATAGATTGCAAGTGTTTTTTTCTAATTTCATTTTATTTTAATCCGTACACGATATAGTTGGGATTACTTTTTGCAATACAATTTAAAAAGGTGATTAAAAAAAATCGTATGATGTATAATTACAATCGAACAATGTTGAAAATGTAAAAAAATTGAGTCGACTATTATCTTTTAATTCTGTTATATCGGAAAAAATTCCATTGCGAATAGGAAGAAAAAAAAAAAAATGCCAACGGCACGTAGTGTTCCCAAGCGGTCACCCATCCAAGTACTAACTACGCCCGACGTTGCTTAACTTCAGTGATCGGACGAGAACTGGTGTATTCAACGTGGTATGGTCGTTGGCATCAGAATTGTAATGTTTAGTTTAATTTAAAGCCTTATTTACGCGAAATTGAGAATAATAATTAAATGAAAGTCAACGTAGTTATCCCGAAATATTATTTAGAAAACCGAGAATACTTAATTATTGCTATGTACAAAAATGTTATGGTTTAAAAAATAATTAAAAGTTATTAAAACTTTAGTTTAATTTATCCCATTAAACTTAGAGATGTCATCTGCACATGCCTCTTGTGATTGAGATTCACGCAATTGCGCCATACTCACACGAACATTCACACTTATCGGATTGGCATTGTTCGTCTGTTCTTTGCGCTCTTCTATTTCTCACGTTTGTAGCTGCATTTGTTCTACGACAAAAATTGGCATTCTGGCGTCTTCTTGGCGTTTTTAATGACACAAACAAACAGAATATACTCAAAGTAATTCTATATGTTTTTTATTTTTTCTTTTCATTACCTTGCAACGTCGGGTAAATCTATCTTCTATCTATATAAATAAAAATCTAATGCTGTTTGTATGTGTCGCTAAAACTCGAGAACGGCTGGACCGATTTACATTTTCATACTCACTCACCTTTTAAACCTTCTCTGGACTTCCATAAATAATTTAAACCCAAAATGAGCTTAATCGATCCCGCCGTTCTCGAGTTTTAGCGAGACATACAAACAGCATTAGAATTTTATTTATATATATATATATATATACATAGATTATTTATTACTATATAGAATACTACATGAATCAAATTACCAAGAAAACTCGCACTAACTGGCCCGAATCAACGGTCTTATGTAAGCTGGAAATATTCAAAGAAAAACATATTTTAGGTCATTTGGATCATTCAAAATACAGGAACTCTGACATATTTGAAACGGTTTTTTTTAATTAAAGGTATTTTTTGACGAAACTAGTTATGTAAATTTGAGCTTTTTAAAACAGCAGCATCATGTACACTTCCAGAAAATGTACGACATATATCTGTAAATCTAATTATTAAAAAATAATAGTTACACGTGTTACCAGTATTTAATCATAGCTATTGACTATTGTCGTACACAACATTTCTATAGGTATATTACATTAGTAGTTAGTAGTTATACCAAAATGTGATCTATAAGTAAATGTTTAATTTGTTCAATTACTTATATTCGTGATCTACCATTGCATGGAAAATGAATGAGGTCCAACCTTTTCTGTTAATGTAGTCTAATCTACCATTAATTGGAGCTAAAATAGGAATGTGTGTTACACCTATCATACCGATAACATTAAATTGAAATAAAATTTAGGAAATTTATTCGTAAGCAAATTATCAGGGATACGTCAGTGTTCATCAGTGTTCAATATAAAGTTGTCTCTATAGTTTAATATTTATATCTACCTGTACCATATCAGTTTTTTTCCCACAGCATTTGCTATACCTAAAGCTTGTTTTTCGTCAGGAAACTTAACATACTTGGATAGAAGTACAGTATTCATACATAAGACAAGCTGATGAAAACATTTTTTGACTGTGCTTTTATGCACTCCAAAAGCATTTCCTACCACCCTGTAATCACAATAACTTGCCAATTTGTAAATAGTCATTGCAATTTCCTTATCGATTGCAACATGCGTTCTTGCAAGCAAACAATTTGGTTGAAGATGAATTGTTAGTTCTCTAAATGTACTATAGCCATATTAATTACAGATTTGCAGTAAATATTTTTGTTTATTTAATAGAAACATACTGGACAATTTTTTCAAATGTTTCTTTCGTAATACGAACATTTTCAATCCAGTCTTCTTTTATGAACTGGACAATAACTATTTCCAGCCAACAGTAACTAGAACGAACGTTTTTTCATCCATAAACTCCTTATACGTGGGTAAATTCGGGTTTTGAGACCCACAAATTTTCATACGCTCCTCTAATGTTTCTTGGCCAAAATTCTTACTTCCCGCCCGACTGTCAATATGTGAAAAACATCTTTTACAGAAAACAACATTTTCTTTATGTTTGGTTTTTCTGCGAACGGACAAGACGAGAAAAATTCGAGATAAATGTATAATGTGATTTATCGCACAATAATTTACATGATAAAAGCAGATCGAAATGACCTGATTTTTCCTCATCAGCGATTTTTAATGGATAGATTGCAAGTGTTTTTTTCTAATTTCATTTTATTTTAATCCGTACACGATATAGTTGGGATTACTTTTTGCAATACAATTTAAAAAGGTGATTAAAAAAAATCGTATGATGTATAATTACAATCGAACAATGTTGAAAATGTAAAAAAATTGAGTCGACTATTATCTTTTAATTCTGTTATATCGGAAAAAATTCCATTGCGAATAGGAAGAAAAAAAAAAAAATGCCAACGGCACGTAGTGTTCCCAAGCGGTCACCCATCCAAGTACTAACTACGCCCGACGTTGCTTAACTTCAGTGATCGGACGAGAACTGGTGTATTCAACGTGGTATGGTCGTTGGCATCAGAATTGTAATGTTTAGTTTAATTTAAAGCCTTATTTACGCGAAATTGAGAATAATAATTAAATGAAAGTCAACGTAGTTATCCCGAAATATTATTTAGAAAACCGAGAATACTTAATTATTGCTATGTACAAAAATGTTATGGTTTAAAAAATAATTAAAAGTTATTAAAACTTTAGTTTAATTTATCCCATTAAACTTAGAGATGTCATCTGCACATGCCTCTTGTGATTGAGATTCACGCAATTGCGCCATACTCACACGAACATTCACACTTATCGGATTGGCATTGTTCGTCTGTTCTTTGCGCTCTTCTATTTCTCACGTTTGTAGCTGCATTTGTTCTACGACAAAAATTGGCATTCTGGCGTCTTCTTGGCGTTTTTAATGACACAAACAAACAGAATATACTCAAAGTAATTCTATATGTTTTTTATTTTTTCTTTTCATTACCTTGCAACGTCGGGTAAATCTATCTTCTATCTATATAAATAAAAATCTAATGCTGTTTGTATGTGTCGCTAAAACTCGAGAACGGCTGGACCGATTTACATTTTCATACTCACTCACCTTTTAAACCTTCTCTGGACTTCCATAAATAATTTAAACCCAAAATGAGCTTAATCGATCCCGCCGTTCTCGAGTTTTAGCGAGACATACAAACAGCATTAGAATTTTATTTATATATATATATATATATACATAGATTATTTATTACTATATAGAATACTACATGAATCAAATTACCAAGAAAACTCGCACTAACTGGCCCGAATCAACGGTCTTATGTAAGCTGGAAATATTCAAAGAAAAACATATTTTAGGTCATTTGGATCATTCAAAATACAGGAACTCTGACATATTTGAAACGGTTTTTTTTAATTAAAGGTATTTTTTGACGAAACTAGTTATGTAAATTTGAGCTTTTTAAAACAGCAGCATCATGTACACTTCCAGAAAATGTACGACATATATCTGTAAATCTAATTATTAAAAAATAATAGTTACACGTGTTACCAGTATTTAATCATAGCTATTGACTATTGTCGTACACAACATTTCTATAGGTATATTACATTAGTAGTTAGTAGTTATACCAAAATGTGATCTATAAGTAAATGTTTAATTTGTTCAATTACTTATATTCGTGATCTACCATTGCATGGAAAATGAATGAGGTCCAACCTTTTCTGTTAATGTAGTCTAATCTACCATTAATTGGAGCTAAAATAGGAATGTGTGTTACACCTATCATACCGATAACATTAAATTGAAATAAAATTTAGGAAATTTATTCGTAAGCAAATTATCAGGGATACGTCAGTGTTCATCAGTGTTCAATATAAAGTTGTCTCTATAGTTTAATATTTATATCTACCTGTACCATATCAGTTTTTTTCCCACAGCATTTGCTATACCTAAAGCTTGTTTTTCGTCAGGAAACTTAACATACTTGGATAGAAGTACAGTATTCATACATAAGACAAGCTGATGAAAACATTTTTTGACTGTGCTTTTATGCACTCCAAAAGCATTTCCTACCACCCTGTAATCACAATAACTTGCCAATTTGTAAATAGTCATTGCAATTTCCTTATCGATTGCAACATGCGTTCTTGCAAGCAAACAATTTGGTTGAAGATGAATTGTTAGTTCTCTAAATGTACTATAGCCATATTAATTACAGATTTGCAGTAAATATTTTTGTTTATTTAATAGAAACATACTGGACAATTTTTTCAAATGTTTCTTTCGTAATACGAACATTTTCAATCCAGTCTTCTTTTATGAACTGGACAATAACTATTTCCAGCCAACAGTAACTAGAACGAACGTTTTTTCATCCATAAACTCCTTATACGTGGGTAAATTCGGGTTTTGAGACCCACAAATTTTCATACGCTCCTCTAATGTTTCTTGGCCAAAATTCTTACTTCCCGCCCGACTGTCAATATGTGAAAAACATCTTTTACAGAAAACAACATTTTCTTTATGTTTGGTTTTTCTGCGAACGGACAAGACGAGAAAAATTCGAGATAAATGTATAATGTGATTTATCGCACAATAATTTACATGATAAAAGCAGATCGAAATGACCTGATTTTTCCTCATCAGCGATTTTTAATGGATAGATTGCAAGTGTTTTTTTCTAATTTCATTTTATTTTAATCCGTACACGATATAGTTGGGATTACTTTTTGCAATACAATTTAAAAAGGTGATTAAAAAAAATCGTATGATGTATAATTACAATCGAACAATGTTGAAAATGTAAAAAAATTGAGTCGACTATTATCTTTTAATTCTGTTATATCGGAAAAAATTCCATTGCGAATAGGAAGAAAAAAAAAAAAATGCCAACGGCACGTAGTGTTCCCAAGCGGTCACCCATCCAAGTACTAACTACGCCCGACGTTGCTTAACTTCAGTGATCGGACGAGAACTGGTGTATTCAACGTGGTATGGTCGTTGGCATCAGAATTGTAATGTTTAGTTTAATTTAAAGCCTTATTTACGCGAAATTGAGAATAATAATTAAATGAAAGTCAACGTAGTTATCCCGAAATATTATTTAGAAAACCGAGAATACTTAATTATTGCTATGTACAAAAATGTTATGGTTTAAAAAATAATTAAAAGTTATTAAAACTTTAGTTTAATTTATCCCATTAAACTTAGAGATGTCATCTGCACATGCCTCTTGTGATTGAGATTCACGCAATTGCGCCATACTCACACGAACATTCACACTTATCGGATTGGCATTGTTCGTCTGTTCTTTGCGCTCTTCTATTTCTCACGTTTGTAGCTGCATTTGTTCTACGACAAAAATTGGCATTCTGGCGTCTTCTTGGCGTTTTTAATGACACAAACAAACAGAATATACTCAAAGTAATTCTATATGTTTTTTATTTTTTCTTTTCATTACCTTGCAACGTCGGGTAAATCTATCTTCTATCTATATAAATAAAAATCTAATGCTGTTTGTATGTGTCGCTAAAACTCGAGAACGGCTGGACCGATTTACATTTTCATACTCACTCACCTTTTAAACCTTCTCTGGACTTCCATAAATAATTTAAACCCAAAATGAGCTTAATCGATCCCGCCGTTCTCGAGTTTTAGCGAGACATACAAACAGCATTAGAATTTTATTTATATATATATATATATATACATAGATTATTTATTACTATATAGAATACTACATGAATCAAATTACCAAGAAAACTCGCACTAACTGGCCCGAATCAACGGTCTTATGTAAGCTGGAAATATTCAAAGAAAAACATATTTTAGGTCATTTGGATCATTCAAAATACAGGAACTCTGACATATTTGAAACGGTTTTTTTTAATTAAAGGTATTTTTTGACGAAACTAGTTATGTAAATTTGAGCTTTTTAAAACAGCAGCATCATGTACACTTCCAGAAAATGTACGACATATATCTGTAAATCTAATTATTAAAAAATAATAGTTACACATGTTACCAGTATTTAATCATAGCTATTGACTATTGTCGTACACAACATTTCTATAGGTATATTACATTAGTAGTTAGTAGTTATACCAAAATGTGATCTATAAGTAAATGTTTAATTTGTTCAATTACTTATATTCGTGATCTACCATTGCATGGAAAATGAATGAGGTCCAACCTTTTCTGTTAATGTAGTCTAATCTACCATTAATTGGAGCTAAAATAGGAATGTGTGTTACACCTATCATACCGATAACATTAAATTGAAATAAAATTTAGGAAATTTATTCGTAAGCAAATTATCAGGGATACGTCAGTGTTCATCAGTGTTCAATATAAAGTTGTCTCTATAGTTTAATATTTATATCTACCTGTACCATATCAGTTTTTTTCCCACAGCATTTGCTATACCTAAAGCTTGTTTTTCGTCAGGAAACTTAACATACTTGGATAGAAGTACAGTATTCATACATAAGACAAGCTGATGAAAACATTTTTTGACTGTGCTTTTATGCACTCCAAAAGCATTTCCTACCACCCTGTAATCACAATAACTTGCCAATTTGTAAATAGTCATTGCAATTTCCTTATCGATTGCAACATGCGTTCTTTCAAGCAAACAATTTGGTTGAAGATGAATTGTTAGTTCTCTAAATGTACTATAGCCATATTAATTACAGATTTGCAGTAAATATTTTTGTTTATTTAATAGAAACATACTGGACAATTTTTTCAAATGTTTCTTTCGTAATACGAACATTTTCAATCCAGTCTTCTTTTATGAACTGGACAATAACTATTTCCAGCCAACAGTAACTAGAACGAACGTTTTTTCATCCATAAACTCCTTATACGTGGGTAAATTCGGGTTTTGAGACCCACAAATTTTCATACGCTCCTCTAATGTTTCTTGGCCAAAATTCTTACTTCCCGCCCGACTGTCAATATGTGAAAAACATCTTTTACAGAAAACAACATTTTCTTTATGTTTGGTTTTTCTGCGAACGGACAAGACGAGAAAAATTCGAGATAAATGTATAATGTGATTTATCGCACAATAATTTACATGATAAAAGCAGATCGAAATGACCTGATTTTTCCTCATCAGCGATTTTTAATGGATAGATTGCAAGTGTTTTTTTCTAATTTCATTTTATTTTAATCCGTACACGATATAGTTGGGATTACTTTTTGCAATACAATTTAAAAAGGTGATTAAAAAAAATCGTATGATGTATAATTACAATCGAACAATGTTGAAAATGTAAAAAAATAGTCGACTATTATCTTTTAATTCTGTTATATCGGAAAAAATTCCATTGCGAATAGGAAGAAAAAAAAAAAAATGCCAACGGCACGTAGTGTTCCCAAGCGGTCACCCATCCAAGTACTAACTACGCCCGACGTTGCTTAACTTCAGTGATCGGACGAGAACTGGTGTACTCAACGTGGTATGGTCGTTGGCATTAGAATTGTAATGTTTAGTTTAATTTAAAGCCTTATTTACGCGAAATTGAGAATAATAATTAAATGAAAGTCAACGTAGTTATCCCGAAATATTATTTAGAAAACCGAGATTACTTAATTATTGCTATGTACAAAAATGTAATGGTTTAAAAAATAATTAAAAGTTATTAAAACTTTAGTTTAATTTATCCCATTAAACTTAGAGATGTCATCTGCACATGCCTCTTGTGATTGAGATTCACGCAATTGCGCCATACTCACACGAACATTCACACTTATCGGATTGGCATTGTTCGTCTGTTCTTTGCGCTCTTCTATTTCTCACGTTTGTAGCTGCATTTGTTCTACGACAAAAATTGGCATTCTGGCGTCTTCTTGGCGTTTTTAATGACACAAACAAACAGAATATACTCAAAGTAATTCTATATGTTTTTTTTTTTTTTTCTTTTCATTACCTTGCAACGTCGGGTAAATCTATCTTCTATCTATATAAATAAAAATCTAATGCTGTTTGTATGTGTCGCTAAAACTCGAGAACGGCTGGACCGATTTACATTTTCATACTCACTCACCTTTCAAACCTTCTCTGGACTTCCAGAAATAATTTAAACCCAAAATGAGCTTAATCGATCCCGCCGTTCTCGAGTTTTAGCGAGACATACAAACAGCATTAGAATTTTATTTATATATATATATATATATACATAGATTATTTATTACTATATAGAATACAACATGAATCAAATTACCAAGAAAACTCGCACTAACTGGCCCGAATCAACGGTCTTATGTAAGCTGGAAATATTCAAAGAAAAACATATTTTAAGTCATTTGGATCATTCAAAATACAGGAACTCTGACATATTTGAAACGGTTTTTTTTAATTAAAGGTATTTTTTGACGAAACTAGTTATGTAAATTTGAGCTTTTTAAAACAGCAGCATCATGTACACTTCCAGAAAATGTACGACATATATCTGTAAATCTAATTATTAAAAAATAATAGTTACACATGTTACCAGTATTTAATCATAGCTATTGACTATTGTCGTACACAACATTTCTATAGGTATATTACATTAGTAGTTAGTAGTTATACCAAAATGTGATCTATTAGTAAATGTTTAATTTGTTCAATTACTTATATTCGTGATCTACCATTGCATGGAAAATGAATGAGGTCCAACCTTTTCTGTTAATGTAGTCTAATCTACCATTAATTGGAGCTAAAATAGGAATGTGTGTTACACCTATCATACCGATAACATTAAATTGAAATAAAATTTAGGAAATTTATTCGTAAGCAAATTATCAGGGATACGTCAGTGTTCATCAGTGTTCAATATAAAGTTGTCTCTATAGTTTAATATTTATATCTACCTGTACCATATCAGTTTTTTTCCCACAGCATTTGCTATACCTAAAGCTTGTTTTTCGTCAGGAAACTTAACATACTTGGATAGAAGTACAGTATTCATACATAAGACAAGCTGATGAAAACATTTTTTGACTGTGCTTTTATGCACTCCAAAAGCATTTCCTACCACCCTGTAATCACAATAACTTGCCAATTTGTAAATAGTCATTGCAATTTCCTTATCGATTGCAACATGCGTTCTTGCAAGCAAACAATTTGGTTGAAGATGAATTGTTAGTTCTCTAAATGTACTATAGCCATATTAATTACAGATTTGCAGTAAATATTTTTGTTTATTTAATAGAAACATACTGGACAATTTTTTCAAATGTTTCTTTCGTAATACGAACATTTTCAATCCAGTCTTCTTTTATGAACTGGACAATAACTATTTCCAGCCAACAGTAACTAGAACGAACGTTTTTTCATCCATAAACTCCTTATACGTGGGTAAATTCGGGTTTTGAGACCCACAAATTTTCATACGCTCCTCTAATGTTTCTTGGCCAAAATTCTTACTTCTCGCCCGACTGTCAATATGTGAAAAACATCTTTTACAGAAAACAACATTTTCTTTATGTTTGGTTTTTCTGCGAACGGACAAGACGAGAAAAATTCGAGATAAATGTATAATGTGATTTATCGCACAATAATTTACATAATAAAAGCAGATCGAAATGACCTGATTTTTCCTCATCAGCGATTTTTAATGGATAGATTGCAAGTGTTTTTTTCTAATTTCATTTTATTTTAATCCGTACACGATATAGTTGGGATTACTTTTTGCAATACAATTTAAAAAGGTGATTAAAAAAAATCGTATGATGTATAATTACAATCGAACAATGTTGTAAATGTAAAAAAATTGAGTCGACTATTATCTTTTAATTCTGTTATATCGGAAAAAATTCCATTGCGAATAGGAAGAAAAAAAAAAAAATGCCAACGGCACGTAGTGTTCCCAAGCGGTCACCCATCCAAGTACTAACTACGCCCGACGTTGCTTAACTTCAGTGATCGGACGAGAACTGGTGTACTCAACGTGGTATGGTCGTTGGCATTAGAATTGTAATGTTTAGTTTAATTTAAAGCCTTATTTACGCGAAATTGAGAATAATAATTAAATGAAAGTCAACGTAGTTATCCCGAAATATTATTTAGAAAACCGAGATTACTTAATTATTGCTATGTACAAAAATGTAATGGTTTAAAAAATAATTAAAAGTTATTAAAACTTTAGTTTAATTTATCCCATTAAACTTAGAGATGTCATCTGCACATGCCTCTTGTGATTGAGATTCACGCAATTGCGCCATACTCACACGAACATTCACACTTATCGGATTGGCATTGTTCGTCTGTTCTTTGCGCTCTTCTATTTCTCACGTTTGTAGCTGCATTTGTTCTACGACAAAAATTGGCATTCTGGCGTCTTCTTGGCGTTTTTAATGACACAAACAAACAGAATATACTCAAAGTAATTCTATATGTTTTTTTTTTTTTTTCTTTTCATTACCTTGCAACGTCGGGTAAATCTATCTTCTATCTATATAAATAAAAATCTAATGCTGTTTGTATGTGTCGCTAAAACTCGAGAACGGCTGGACCGATTTACATTTTCATACTCACTCACCTTTCAAACCTTCTCTGGACTTCCAGAAATAATTTAAACCCAAAATGAGCTTAATCGATCCCGCCGTTCTCGAGTTTTAGCGAGACATACAAACAGCATTAGAATTTTATTTATATATATATATATATATACATAGATTATTTATTACTATATAGAATACAACATGAATCAAATTACCAAGAAAACTCGCACTAACTGGCCCGAATCAACGGTCTTATGTAAGCTGGAAATATTCAAAGAAAAACATATTTTAAGTCATTTGGATCATTCAAAATACAGGAACTCTGACATATTTGAAACGGTTTTTTTTAATTAAAGGTATTTTTTGACGAAACTAGTTATGTAAATTTGAGCTTTTTAAAACAGCAGCATCATGTACACTTCCAGAAAATGTACGACATATATCTGTAAATCTAATTATTAAAAAATAATAGTTACACATGTTACCAGTATTTAATCATAGCTATTGACTATTGTCGTACACAACATTTCTATAGGTATATTACATTAGTAGTTAGTAGTTATACCAAAATGTGATCTATTAGTAAATGTTTAATTTGTTCAATTACTTATATTCGTGATCTACCATTGCATGGAAAATGAATGAGGTCCAACCTTTTCTGTTAATGTAGTCTAATCTACCATTAATTGGAGCTAAAATAGGAATGTGTGTTACACCTATCATACCGATAACATTAAATTGAAATAAAATTTAGGAAATTTATTCGTAAGCAAATTATCAGGGATACGTCAGTGTTCATCAGTGTTCAATATAAAGTTGTCTCTATAGTTTAATATTTATATCTACCTGTACCATATCAGTTTTTTTCCCACAGCATTTGCTATACCTAAAGCTTGTTTTTCGTCAGGAAACTTAACATACTTGGATAGAAGTACAGTATTCATACATAAGACAAGCTGATGAAAACATTTTTTGACTGTGCTTTTATGCACTCCAAAAGCATTTCCTACCACCCTGTAATCACAATAACTTGCCAATTTGTAAATAGTCATTGCAATTTCCTTATCGATTGCAACATGCGTTCTTGCAAGCAAACAATTTGGTTGAAGATGAATTGTTAGTTCTCTAAATGTACTATAGCCATATTAATTACAGATTTGCAGTAAATATTTTTGTTTATTTAATAGAAACATACTGGACAATTTTTTCAAATGTTTCTTTCGTAATACGAACATTTTCAATCCAGTCTTCTTTTATGAACTGGACAATAACTATTTCCAGCCAACAGTAACTAGAACGAACGTTTTTTCATCCATAAACTCCTTATACGTGGGTAAATTCGGGTTTTGAGACCCACAAATTTTCATACGCTCCTCTAATGTTTCTTGGCCAAAATTCTTACTTCTCGCCCGACTGTCAATATGTGAAAAACATCTTTTACAGAAAACAACATTTTCTTTATGTTTGGTTTTTCTGCGAACGGACAAGACGAGAAAAATTCGAGATAAATGTATAATGTGATTTATCGCACAATAATTTACATAATAAAAGCAGATCGAAATGACCTGATTTTTCCTCATCAGCGATTTTTAATGGATAGATTGCAAGTGTTTTTTTCTAATTTCATTTTATTTTAATCCGTACACGATATAGTTGGGATTACTTTTTGCAATACAATTTAAAAAGGTGATTAAAAAAAATCGTATGATGTATAATTACAATCGAACAATGTTGTAAATGTAAAAAAATTGAGTCGACTATTATCTTTTAATTCTGTTATATCGGAAAAAATTCCATTGCGAATAGGAAGAAAAAAAAAAAAATGCCAACGGCACGTAGTGTTCCCAAGCGGTCACCCATCCAAGTACTAACTACGCCCGACGTTGCTTAACTTCAGTGATCGGACGAGAACTGGTGTACTCAACGTGGTATGGTCGTTGGCATTAGAATTGTAATGTTTAGTTTAATTTAAAGCCTTATTTACGCGAAATTGAGAATAATAATTAAATGAAAGTCAACGTAGTTATCCCGAAATATTATTTAGAAAACCGAGATTACTTAATTATTGCTATGTACAAAAATGTAATGGTTTAAAAAATAATTAAAAGTTATTAAAACTTTAGTTTAATTTATCCCATTAAACTTAGAGATGTCATCTGCACATGCCTCTTGTGATTGAGATTCACGCAATTGCGCCATACTCACACGAACATTCACACTTATCGGATTGGCATTGTTCGTCTGTTCTTTGCGCTCTTCTATTTCTCACGTTTGTAGCTGCATTTGTTCTACGACAAAAATTGGCATTCTGGCGTCTTCTTGGCGTTTTTAATGACACAAACAAACAGAATATACTCAAAGTAATTCTATATGTTTTTTTTTTTTTTTCTTTTCATTACCTTGCAACGTCGGGTAAATCTATCTTCTATCTATATAAATAAAAATCTAATGCTGTTTGTATGTGTCGCTAAAACTCGAGAACGGCTGGACCGATTTACATTTTCATACTCACTCACCTTTCAAACCTTCTCTGGACTTCCAGAAATAATTTAAACCCAAAATGAGCTTAATCGATCCCGCCGTTCTCGAGTTTTAGCGAGACATACAAACAGCATTAGAATTTTATTTATATATATATATATATATACATAGATTATTTATTACTATATAGAATACAACATGAATCAAATTACCAAGAAAACTCGCACTAACTGGCCCGAATCAACGGTCTTATGTAAGCTGGAAATATTCAAAGAAAAACATATTTTAAGTCATTTGGATCATTCAAAATACAGGAACTCTGACATATTTGAAACGGTTTTTTTTAATTAAAGGTATTTTTTGACGAAACTAGTTATGTAAATTTGAGCTTTTTAAAACAGCAGCATCATGTACACTTCCAGAAAATGTACGACATATATCTGTAAATCTAATTATTAAAAAATAATAGTTACACATGTTACCAGTATTTAATCATAGCTATTGACTATTGTCGTACACAACATTTCTATAGGTATATTACATTAGTAGTTAGTAGTTATACCAAAATGTGATCTATTAGTAAATGTTTAATTTGTTCAATTACTTATATTCGTGATCTACCATTGCATGGAAAATGAATGAGGTCCAACCTTTTCTGTTAATGTAGTCTAATCTACCATTAATTGGAGCTAAAATAGGAATGTGTGTTACACCTATCATACCGATAACATTAAATTGAAATAAAATTTAGGAAATTTATTCGTAAGCAAATTATCAGGGATACGTCAGTGTTCATCAGTGTTCAATATAAAGTTGTCTCTATAGTTTAATATTTATATCTACCTGTACCATATCAGTTTTTTTCCCACAGCATTTGCTATACCTAAAGCTTGTTTTTCGTCAGGAAACTTAACATACTTGGATAGAAGTACAGTATTCATACATAAGACAAGCTGATGAAAACATTTTTTGACTGTGCTTTTATGCACTCCAAAAGCATTTCCTACCACCCTGTAATCACAATAACTTGCCAATTTGTAAATAGTCATTGCAATTTCCTTATCGATTGCAACATGCGTTCTTGCAAGCAAACAATTTGGTTGAAGATGAATTGTTAGTTCTCTAAATGTACTATAGCCATATTAATTACAGATTTGCAGTAAATATTTTTGTTTATTTAATAGAAACATACTGGACAATTTTTTCAAATGTTTCTTTCGTAATACGAACATTTTCAATCCAGTCTTCTTTTATGAACTGGACAATAACTATTTCCAGCCAACAGTAACTAGAACGAACGTTTTTTCATCCATAAACTCCTTATACGTGGGTAAATTCGGGTTTTGAGACCCACAAATTTTCATACGCTCCTCTAATGTTTCTTGGCCAAAATTCTTACTTCTCGCCCGACTGTCAATATGTGAAAAACATCTTTTACAGAAAACAACATTTTCTTTATGTTTGGTTTTTCTGCGAACGGACAAGACGAGAAAAATTCGAGATAAATGTATAATGTGATTTATCGCACAATAATTTACATAATAAAAGCAGATCGAAATGACCTGATTTTTCCTCATCAGCGATTTTTAATGGATAGATTGCAAGTGTTTTTTTCTAATTTCATTTTATTTTAATCCGTACACGATATAGTTGGGATTACTTTTTGCAATACAATTTAAAAAGGTGATTAAAAAAAATCGTATGATGTATAATTACAATCGAACAATGTTGTAAATGTAAAAAAATTGAGTCGACTATTATCTTTTAATTCTGTTATATCGGAAAAAATTCCATTGCGAATAGGAAGAAAAAAAAAAAAATGCCAACGGCACGTAGTGTTCCCAAGCGGTCACCCATCCAAGTACTAACTACGCCCGACGTTGCTTAACTTCAGTGATCGGACGAGAACTGGTGTACTCAACGTGGTATGGTCGTTGGCATTAGAATTGTAATGTTTAGTTTAATTTAAAGCCTTATTTACGCGAAATTGAGAATAATAATTAAATGAAAGTCAACGTAGTTATCCCGAAATATTATTTAGAAAACCGAGATTACTTAATTATTGCTATGTACAAAAATGTAATGGTTTAAAAAATAATTAAAAGTTATTAAAACTTTAGTTTAATTTATCCCATTAAACTTAGAGATGTCATCTGCACATGCCTCTTGTGATTGAGATTCACGCAATTGCGCCATACTCACACGAACATTCACACTTATCGGATTGGCATTGTTCGTCTGTTCTTTGCGCTCTTCTATTTCTCACGTTTGTAGCTGCATTTGTTCTACGACAAAAATTGGCATTCTGGCGTCTTCTTGGCGTTTTTAATGACACAAACAAACAGAATATACTCAAAGTAATTCTATATGTTTTTTTTTTTTTTTCTTTTCATTACCTTGCAACGTCGGGTAAATCTATCTTCTATCTATATAAATAAAAATCTAATGCTGTTTGTATGTGTCGCTAAAACTCGAGAACGGCTGGACCGATTTACATTTTCATACTCACTCACCTTTCAAACCTTCTCTGGACTTCCAGAAATAATTTAAACCCAAAATGAGCTTAATCGATCCCGCCGTTCTCGAGTTTTAGCGAGACATACAAACAGCATTAGAATTTTATTTATATATATATATATATATACATAGATTATTTATTACTATATAGAATACAACATGAATCAAATTACCAAGAAAACTCGCACTAACTGGCCCGAATCAACGGTCTTATGTAAGCTGGAAATATTCAAAGAAAAACATATTTTAAGTCATTTGGATCATTCAAAATACAGGAACTCTGACATATTTGAAACGGTTTTTTTTAATTAAAGGTATTTTTTGACGAAACTAGTTATGTAAATTTGAGCTTTTTAAAACAGCAGCATCATGTACACTTCCAGAAAATGTACGACATATATCTGTAAATCTAATTATTAAAAAATAATAGTTACACATGTTACCAGTATTTAATCATAGCTATTGACTATTGTCGTACACAACATTTCTATAGGTATATTACATTAGTAGTTAGTAGTTATACCAAAATGTGATCTATTAGTAAATGTTTAATTTGTTCAATTACTTATATTCGTGATCTACCATTGCATGGAAAATGAATGAGGTCCAACCTTTTCTGTTAATGTAGTCTAATCTACCATTAATTGGAGCTAAAATAGGAATGTGTGTTACACCTATCATACCGATAACATTAAATTGAAATAAAATTTAGGAAATTTATTCGTAAGCAAATTATCAGGGATACGTCAGTGTTCATCAGTGTTCAATATAAAGTTGTCTCTATAGTTTAATATTTATATCTACCTGTACCATATCAGTTTTTTTCCCACAGCATTTGCTATACCTAAAGCTTGTTTTTCGTCAGGAAACTTAACATACTTGGATAGAAGTACAGTATTCATACATAAGACAAGCTGATGAAAACATTTTTTGACTGTGCTTTTATGCACTCCAAAAGCATTTCCTACCACCCTGTAATCACAATAACTTGCCAATTTGTAAATAGTCATTGCAATTTCCTTATCGATTGCAACATGCGTTCTTGCAAGCAAACAATTTGGTTGAAGATGAATTGTTAGTTCTCTAAATGTACTATAGCCATATTAATTACAGATTTGCAGTAAATATTTTTGTTTATTTAATAGAAACATACTGGACAATTTTTTCAAATGTTTCTTTCGTAATACGAACATTTTCAATCCAGTCTTCTTTTATGAACTGGACAATAACTATTTCCAGCCAACAGTAACTAGAACGAACGTTTTTTCATCCATAAACTCCTTATACGTGGGTAAATTCGGGTTTTGAGACCCACAAATTTTCATACGCTCCTCTAATGTTT
The DNA here is from genome assembly GCA_034509805.1 of Sipha maydis. Taxonomy (NCBI): domain Eukaryota; kingdom Metazoa; phylum Arthropoda; class Insecta; order Hemiptera; family Aphididae; genus Sipha; species Sipha maydis. The sequence goes on from JASXSY010001382.1 coordinate 232,177, forward strand.
CTTGGCCAAAATTCTTACTTCTCGCCCGACTGTCAATATGTGAAAAACATCTTTTACAGAAAACAACATTTTCTTTATGTTTGGTTTTTCTGCGAACGGACAAGACGAGAAAAATTCGAGATAAATGTATAATGTGATTTATCGCACAATAATTTACATAATAAAAGCAGATCGAAATGACCTGATTTTTCCTCATCAGCGATTTTTAATGGATAGATTGCAAGTGTTTTTTTCTAATTTCATTTTATTTTAATCCGTACACGATATAGTTGGGATTACTTTTTGCAATACAATTTAAAAAGGTGATTAAAAAAAATCGTATGATGTATAATTACAATCGAACAATGTTGTAAATGTAAAAAAATTGAGTCGACTATTATCTTTTAATTCTGTTATATCGGAAAAAATTCCATTGCGAATAGGAAGAAAAAAAAAAAAATGCCAACGGCACGTAGTGTTCCCAAGCGGTCACCCATCCAAGTACTAACTACGCCCGACGTTGCTTAACTTCAGTGATCGGACGAGAACTGGTGTACTCAACGTGGTATGGTCGTTGGCATTAGAATTGTAATGTTTAGTTTAATTTAAAGCCTTATTTACGCGAAATTGAGAATAATAATTAAATGAAAGTCAACGTAGTTATCCCGAAATATTATTTAGAAAACCGAGATTACTTAATTATTGCTATGTACAAAAATGTAATGGTTTAAAAAATAATTAAAAGTTATTAAAACTTTAGTTTAATTTATCCCATTAAACTTAGAGATGTCATCTGCACATGCCTCTTGTGATTGAGATTCACGCAATTGCGCCATACTCACACGAACATTCACACTTATCGGATTGGCATTGTTCGTCTGTTCTTTGCGCTCTTCTATTTCTCACGTTTGTAGCTGCATTTGTTCTACGACAAAAATTGGCATTCTGGCGTCTTCTTGGCGTTTTTAATGACACAAACAAACAGAATATACTCAAAGTAATTCTATATGTTTTTTTTTTTTTTTCTTTTCATTACCTTGCAACGTCGGGTAAATCTATCTTCTATCTATATAAATAAAAATCTAATGCTGTTTGTATGTGTCGCTAAAACTCGAGAACGGCTGGACCGATTTACATTTTCATACTCACTCACCTTTCAAACCTTCTCTGGACTTCCAGAAATAATTTAAACCCAAAATGAGCTTAATCGATCCCGCCGTTCTCGAGTTTTAGCGAGACATACAAACAGCATTAGAATTTTATTTATATATATATATATATATACATAGATTATTTATTACTATATAGAATACAACATGAATCAAATTACCAAGAAAACTCGCACTAACTGGCCCGAATCAACGGTCTTATGTAAGCTGGAAATATTCAAAGAAAAACATATTTTAAGTCATTTGGATCATTCAAAATACAGGAACTCTGACATATTTGAAACGGTTTTTTTTAATTAAAGGTATTTTTTGACGAAACTAGTTATGTAAATTTGAGCTTTTTAAAACAGCAGCATCATGTACACTTCCAGAAAATGTACGACATATATCTGTAAATCTAATTATTAAAAAATAATAGTTACACATGTTACCAGTATTTAATCATAGCTATTGACTATTGTCGTACACAACATTTCTATAGGTATATTACATTAGTAGTTAGTAGTTATACCAAAATGTGATCTATTAGTAAATGTTTAATTTGTTCAATTACTTATATTCGTGATCTACCATTGCATGGAAAATGAATGAGGTCCAACCTTTTCTGTTAATGTAGTCTAATCTACCATTAATTGGAGCTAAAATAGGAATGTGTGTTACACCTATCATACCGATAACATTAAATTGAAATAAAATTTAGGAAATTTATTCGTAAGCAAATTATCAGGGATACGTCAGTGTTCATCAGTGTTCAATATAAAGTTGTCTCTATAGTTTAATATTTATATCTACCTGTACCATATCAGTTTTTTTCCCACAGCATTTGCTATACCTAAAGCTTTTTTTTCGTCAGGAAACTTAACATACTTGGATAGAAGTACAGTATTCATACATAAGACAAGCTGATGAAAACATTTTTTGACTGTGCTTTTATGCACTCCAAAAGCATTTCCTACCACCCTGTAATCACAATAACTTGCCAATTTGTAAATAGTCATTGCAATTTCCTTATCGATTGCAACATGCGTTCTTGCAAGCAAACAATTTGGTTGAAGATGAATTGTTAGTTCTCTAAATGTACTATAGCCATATTAATTACAGATTTGCAGTAAATATTTTTGTTTATTTAATAGAAACATACTGGACAATTTTTTCAAATGTTTCTTTCGTAATACGAACATTTTCAATCCAGTCTTCTTTTATGAACTGGACAATAACTATTTCCAGCCAACAGTAACTAGAACGAACGTTTTTTCATCCATAAACTCCTTATACGTGGGTAAATTCGGGTTTTGAGACCCACAAATTTTCATACGCTCCTCTAATGTTTCTTGGCCAAAATTCTTACTTCTCGCCCGACTGTCAATATGTGAAAAACATCTTTTACAGAAAACAACATTTTCTTTATGTTTGGTTTTTCTGCGAACGGACAAGACGAGAAAAATTCGAGATAAATGTATAATGTGATTTATCGCACAATAATTTACATAATAAAAGCAGATCGAAATGACCTGATTTTTCCTCATCAGCGATTTTTAATGGATAGATTGCAAGTGTTTTTTTCTAATTTCATTTTATTTTAATCCGTACACGATATAGTTGGGATTACTTTTTGCAATACAATTTAAAAAGGTGATTAAAAAAAATCGTATGATGTATAATTACAATCGAACAATGTTGTAAATGTAAAAAAATTGAGTCGACTATTATCTTTTAATTCTGTTATATCGGAAAAAATTCCATTGCGAATAGGAAGAAAAAAAAAAAAATGCCAACGGCACGTAGTGTTCCCAAGCGGTCACCCATCCAAGTACTAACTACGCCCGACGTTGCTTAACTTCAGTGATCGGACGAGAACTGGTGTACTCAACGTGGTATGGTCGTTGGCATTAGAATTGTAATGTTTAGTTTAATTTAAAGCCTTATTTACGCGAAATTGAGAATAATAATTAAATGAAAGTCAACGTAGTTATCCCGAAATATTATTTAGAAAACCGAGATTACTTAATTATTGCTATGTACAAAAATGTAATGGTTTAAAAAATAATTAAAAGTTATTAAAACTTTAGTTTAATTTATCCCATTAAACTTAGAGATGTCATCTGCACATGCCTCTTGTGATTGAGATTCACGCAATTGCGCCATACTCACACGAACATTCACACTTATCGGATTGGCATTGTTCGTCTGTTCTTTGCGCTCTTCTATTTCTCACGTTTGTAGCTGCATTTGTTCTACGACAAAAATTGGCATTCTGGCGTCTTCTTGGCGTTTTTAATGACACAAACAAACAGAATATACTCAAAGTAATTCTATATGTTTTTTTTTTTTTTTCTTTTCATTACCTTGCAACGTCGGGTAAATCTATCTTCTATCTATATAAATAAAAATCTAATGCTGTTTGTATGTGTCGCTAAAACTCGAGAACGGCTGGACCGATTTACATTTTCATACTCACTCACCTTTCAAACCTTCTCTGGACTTCCAGAAATAATTTAAACCCAAAATGAGCTTAATCGATCCCGCCGTTCTCGAGTTTTAGCGAGACATACAAACAGCATTAGAATTTTATTTATATATATATATATATATACATAGATTATTTATTACTATATAGAATACAACATGAATCAAATTACCAAGAAAACTCGCACTAACTGGCCCGAATCAACGGTCTTATGTAAGCTGGAAATATTCAAAGAAAAACATATTTTAAGTCATTTGGATCATTCAAAATACAGGAACTCTGACATATTTGAAACGGTTTTTTTTAATTAAAGGTATTTTTTGACGAAACTAGTTATGTAAATTTGAGCTTTTTAAAACAGCAGCATCATGTACACTTCCAGAAAATGTACGACATATATCTGTAAATCTAATTATTAAAAAATAATAGTTACACATGTTACCAGTATTTAATCATAGCTATTGACTATTGTCGTACACAACATTTCTATAGGTATATTACATTAGTAGTTAGTAGTTATACCAAAATGTGATCTATTAGTAAATGTTTAATTTGTTCAATTACTTATATTCGTGATCTACCATTGCATGGAAAATGAATGAGGTCCAACCTTTTCTGTTAATGTAGTCTAATCTACCATTAATTGGAGCTAAAATAGGAATGTGTGTTACACCTATCATACCGATAACATTAAATTGAAATAAAATTTAGGAAATTTATTCGTAAGCAAATTATCAGGGATACGTCAGTGTTCATCAGTGTTCAATATAAAGTTGTCTCTATAGTTTAATATTTATATCTACCTGTACCATATCAGTTTTTTTCCCACAGCATTTGCTATACCTAAAGCTTGTTTTTCGTCAGGAAACTTAACATACTTGGATAGAAGTACAGTATTCATACATAAGACAAGCTGATGAAAACATTTTTTGACTGTGCTTTTATGCACTCCAAAAGCATTTCCTACCACCCTGTAATCACAATAACTTGCCAATTTGTAAATAGTCATTGCAATTTCCTTATCGATTGCAACATGCGTTCTTGCAAGCAAACAATTTGGTTGAAGATGAATTGTTAGTTCTCTAAATGTACTATAGCCATATTAATTACAGATTTGCAGTAAATATTTTTGTTTATTTAATAGAAACATACTGGACAATTTTTTCAAATGTTTCTTTCGTAATACGAACATTTTCAATCCAGTCTTCTTTTATGAACTGGACAATAACTATTTCCAGCCAACAGTAACTAGAACGAACGTTTTTTCATCCATAAACTCCTTATACGTGGGTAAATTCGGGTTTTGAGACCCACAAATTTTCATACGCTCCTCTAATGTTTCTTGGCCAAAATTCTTACTTCTCGCCCGACTGTCAATATGTGAAAAACATCTTTTACAGAAAACAACATTTTCTTTATGTTTGGTTTTTCTGCGAACGGACAAGACGAGAAAAATTCGAGATAAATGTATAATGTGATTTATCGCACAATAATTTACATAATAAAAGCAGATCGAAATGACCTGATTTTTCCTCATCAGCGATTTTTAATGGATAGATTGCAAGTGTTTTTTTCTAATTTCATTTTATTTTAATCCGTACACGATATAGTTGGGATTACTTTTTGCAATACAATTTAAAAAGGTGATTAAAAAAAATCGTATGATGTATAATTACAATCGAACAATGTTGTAAATGTAAAAAAATTGAGTCGACTATTATCTTTTAATTCTGTTATATCGGAAAAAATTCCATTGCGAATAGGAAGAAAAAAAAAAAAATGCCAACGGCACGTAGTGTTCCCAAGCGGTCACCCATCCAAGTACTAACTACGCCCGACGTTGCTTAACTTCAGTGATCGGACGAGAACTGGTGTACTCAACGTGGTATGGTCGTTGGCATTAGAATTGTAATGTTTAGTTTAATTTAAAGCCTTATTTACGCGAAATTGAGAATAATAATTAAATGAAAGTCAACGTAGTTATCCCGAAATATTATTTAGAAAACCGAGATTACTTAATTATTGCTATGTACAAAAATGTAATGGTTTAAAAAATAATTAAAAGTTATTAAAACTTTAGTTTAATTTATCCCATTAAACTTAGAGATGTCATCTGCACATGCCTCTTGTGATTGAGATTCACGCAATTGCGCCATACTCACACGAACATTCACACTTATCGGATTGGCATTGTTCGTCTGTTCTTTGCGCTCTTCTATTTCTCACGTTTGTAGCTGCATTTGTTCTACGACAAAAATTGGCATTCTGGCGTCTTCTTGGCGTTTTTAATGACACAAACAAACAGAATATACTCAAAGTAATTCTATATGTTTTTTTTTTTTTTCTTTTCATTACCTTGCAACGTCGGGTAAATCTATCTTCTATCTATATAAATAAAAATCTAATGCTGTTTGTATGTGTCGCTAAAACTCGAGAACGGCTGGACCGATTTACATTTTCATACTCACTCACCTTTCAAACCTTCTCTGGACTTCCAGAAATAATTTAAACCCAAAATGAGCTTAATCGATCCCGCCGTTCTCGAGTTTTAGCGAGACATACAAACAGCATTAGAATTTTATTTATATATATATATATATATATACATAGATTATTTATTACTATATAGAATACAACATGAATCAAATTACCAAGAAAACTCGCACTAACTGGCCCGAATCAACGGTCTTATGTAAGCTGGAAATATTCAAAGAAAAACATATTTTAAGTAATTTGGATCATTCAAAATACAGGAACTCTGACATATTTGAAACGGTTTTTTTTAATTAAAGGTATTTTTTGACGAAACTAGTTATGTAAATTTGAGCTTTTTAAAACAGCAGCATCATGTACACTTCCAGAAAATGTACGACATATATCTGTAAATCTAATTATTAAAAAATAATAGTTACACATGTTACCAGTATTTAATCATAGCTATTGACTATTGTCGTACACAACATTTCTATAGGTATATTACATTAGTAGTTAGTAGTTATACCAAAATGTGATCTATTAGTAAATGTTTAATTTGTTCAATTACTTATATTCGTGATCTACCATTGCATGGAAAATGAATGAGGTCCAACCTTTTCTGTTAATGTAGTCTAATCTACCATTAATTGGAGCTAAAATAGGAATGTGTGTTACACCTATCATACCGATAACATTAAATTGAAATAAAATTTAGGAAATTTATTCGTAAGCAAATTATCAGGGATACGTCAGTGTTCATCAGTGTTCAATATAAAGTTGTCTCTATAGTTTAATATTTATATCTACCTGTACCATATCAGTTTTTTTCCCACAGCATTTGCTATACCTAAAGCTTGTTTTTTGTCAGGAAACTTAACATACTTGGATAGAAGTACAGTATTCATACATAAGACAAGCTGATGAAAACATTTTTTGACTGTGCTTTTATGCACTCCAAAAGCATTTCCTACCACCCTGTAATCACAATAACTTGCCAATTTGTAAATAGTCATTGCAATTTCCTTATCGATTGCAACATGCGTTCTTGCAAGCAAACAATTTGGTTGAAGATGAATTGTTAGTTCTCTAAATGTACTATAGCCATATTAATTACAGATTTGCAGTAAATATTTTTGTTTATTTAATAGAAACATACTGGACAATTTTTTCAAATGTTTCTTTCGTAATACGAACATTTTCAATCCAGTCTTCTTTTATGAACTGGACAATAACTATTTCCAGCCAACAGTAACTAGAACGAACGTTTTTTCATCCATAAACTCCTTATACGTGGGTAAATTCGGGTTTTGAGACCCACAAATTTTCATACGCTCCTCTAATGTTTCTTGGCCAAAATTCTTACTTCTCGCCCGACTGTCAATATGTGAAAAACATCTTTTACAGAAAACAACATTTTCTTTATGTTTGGTTTTTCTGCGAACGGACAAGACGAGAAAAATTCGAGATAAATGTATAATGTGATTTATCGCACAATAATTTACATAATAAAAGCAGATCGAAATGACCTGATTTTTCCTCATCAGCGATTTTTAATGGATAGATTGCAAGTGTTTTTTTCTAATTTCATTTTATTTTAATCCGTACACGATATAGTTGGGATTACTTTTTGCAATACAATTTAAAAAGGTGATTAAAAAAAATCGTATGATGTATAATTACAATCGAACAATGTTGTAAATGTAAAAAAATTGAGTCGACTATTATCTTTTAATTCTGTTATATCGGAAAAAATTCCATTGCGAATAGGAAGAAAAAAAAAAAAATGCCAACGGCACGTAGTGTTCCCAAGCGGTCACCCATCCAAGTACTAACTACGCCCGACGTTGCTTAACTTCAGTGATCGGACGAGAACTGGTGTACTCAACGTGGTATGGTCGTTGGCATTAGAATTGTAATGTTTAGTTTAATTTAAAGCCTTATTTACGCGAAATTGAGAATAATAATTAAATGAAAGTCAACGTAGTTATCCCGAAATATTATTTAGAAAACCGAGATTACTTAATTATTGCTATGTACAAAAATGTAATGGTTTAAAAAATAATTAAAAGTTATTAAAACTTTAGTTTAATTTATCCCATTAAACTTAGAGATGTCATCTGCACATGCCTCTTGTGATTGAGATTCACGCAATTGCGCCATACTCACACGAACATTCACACTTATCGGATTGGCATTGTTCGTCTGTTCTTTGCGCTCTTCTATTTCTCACGTTTGTAGCTGCATTTGTTCTACGACAAAAATTGGCATTCTGGCGTCTTCTTGGCGTTTTTAATGACACAAACAAACAGAATATACTCAAAGTAATTCTATATGTTTTTTTTTTTTTTCTTTTCATTACCTTGCAACGTCGGGTAAATCTATCTTCTATCTATATAAATAAAAATCTAATGCTGTTTGTATGTGTCGCTAAAACTCGAGAACGGCTGGACCGATTTACATTTTCATACTCACTCACCTTTCAAACCTTCTCTGGACTTCCAGAAATAATTTAAACCCAAAATGAGCTTAATCGATCCCGCCGTTCTCGAGTTTTAGCGAGACATACAAACAGCATTAGAATTTTATTTATATATATATATATATATATACATAGATTATTTATTACTATATAGAATACAACATGAATCAAATTACCAAGAAAACTCGCACTAACTGGCCCGAATCAACGGTCTTATGTAAGCTGGAAATATTCAAAGAAAAACATATTTTAAGTCATTTGGATCATTCAAAATACAGGAACTCTGACATATTTGAAACGGTTTTTTTTAATTAAAGGTATTTTTTGACGAAACTAGTTATGTAAATTTGAGCTTTTTAAAACAGCAGCATCATGTACACTTCCAGAAAATGTACGACATATATCTGTAAATCTAATTATTAAAAAATAATAGTTACACATGTTACCAGTATTTAATCATAGCTATTGACTATTGTCGTACACAACATTTCTATAGGTATATTACATTAGTAGTTAGTAGTTATACCAAAATGTGATCTATTAGTAAATGTTTAATTTGTTCAATTACTTATATTCGTGATCTACCATTGCATGGAAAACGAATGAGGTCCAACCTTTTCTGTTAATGTAGTCTAATCTACCATTAATTGGAGCTAAAATAGGAATGTGTGTTACACCTATCATACCGATAACATTAAATTGAAATAAAATTTTAACAAATTTTTGTGTTATTCATTTATTTTTCTGTTGTAATTACAGTCAAACAATACAAATCATTTATTTTTTTCAGTTCTATTTTTACCACGGCCATGTTTTGGTCTTTTTTTAAATGTTACTGTTTTAGTATTTTGGACTTCATCATTATTATCATTATCATTATTATCATTAGTCTCAACTTCTTCTTCATTTTCTGATACTTCAGTTTTAGGAATTATATTGGAAAATTTTTTAAGTTTAGCAACAAAAAATCCATCCATATTATGAGTATGAGGATAATAACGCCTTGTAAGTTTCATAGTTGGGTGAAACCTGAAATACAATTCAATGATGCTTAAGAAAGAAAAAATATAAAATAAATAATACTAATGATATAAAATAATACATCAAAAATAATTATTAAATTAAAATACCTATGCTGTCGAAGATTTGTAAAACCTTCAGTACCAAAAGTTAATCCCGTATCAACTAATTTTACATCTCTCTTTTTTAAAGCATAATCTATTACACATTCATTTTCTTCTGCCTGAAATCAAAAAATAGTTAACTGTAAAAAAATGTTATTTAATTAAAAATTATAAATTAAATTTTTATAAACAAATTGTTATTACTAAATTAATTTAATTATGATTAAATATGAAACTACTATTTTTTGAATAATGATAAATTAATAAAACTTTGCAGTCAAAATAAAAGGATTAATTTTTTTTTTAAAAGCTTTTCAGCCCGACATGCAGTTATGCAGAAAGCAACCATCCCGCAATCTAATGAACGATAATAATTAGAATTCTAATCTAGTAGAACGAGATAGAGAATTTCAGTTTACTTATTCTGCAAAGTACAACCAAACCAATATTGAAGTGTAGTGCTATCTACAAATGTTTCAAAAACTAACTAAATGATTTATATCTATAAGAATATTTCTTATAATTGTTATATCCATATAGAACATTAGTGGGATGGTTGCTTTCTGTATAACGCCATTCAATTGTTTAAAATTACATAATAAAACAGTGAACAATAAACACATGAGTATACAACATTTCCAATTTATAGTAATTTACAGATAATACGCTAATGCATAGAGGTAGTCTGACATAAATTTCCTTTTTTTATTTTTTTTTAGGAAGAAGGTATAGGAAAAGAAGATGGAAGTAAATGTTTGACAATTGTAGTTAGTAGAAATAATAGAGGGTTAATTATGGCTTTAAAGTCTTTGAGAAATTTGGAAATTGGGTTTTTCTATAAAGCTGTTGAGGGTGAAGTGTTGGCAATAACATTGGCATATCAATGTTTTTGTTTCTGGTTGGAGCTGGAGGTTGATTTATTTATAAACGGAATAGTATAATTGAGCGCCAGATGACTAAAAGGTTTGTGAAGTTAAGATTTTCTACGGTTTTCGATTAGTTTTTTAAACACTGGACATCCTATATATGAGATTGTGTGTGGCACTCTAAGGTGTAATGGTTATCTCCACATTTGACCCAAAGTGGGGACTGGTGGCAAAAATTGATATTATGATAATAAACTTGACAATCATGACACTGTGGAGGGGAGAGTTTTTTCTTTGGCAACTCTATTTTGATTCTGGTGTGAAGAAGCTGGTCTAATTTGAGAATATTGCTATTGTTTTCAGTAACTTTTAAATCAATACGAAATAAAGGCAAAGGTCTTTTAGTTATACGATGTTGAATATTACAAACACAAATGACGTCATCATCCATATCAATTAAGCTGGCTTGTATGACATACATTGTCTTCCACAGTAGTGGACGGGTAGAGGTGCCTTATAAATACGACATATCGTTAAAAATTAATAGGCAGGTATGTGTGGAAATTTATCTCTTCAATAGCGATAATTATAAACTAAATTACAATTGGCGACGCCGTCGGTGCGGATAATTAAATGCTTTGGAGTATTTTAAAATTAATACCGGGAGGGGAGACAAGATCAAGTAGACATTTTTTGAACGTGTTGAATTCGTAGCCACTACTTAAATAAATGGGAGGTTACTTGGAGTGGATTCCACGTGGCTGGGCGGTGTGCTGTACTGGTCTTGAGAAAGTAAAGTGATGGGGGAGAGCTAAACACCTCCTGATCGAAATCGGTGTCCTTGAAGAAGGAGATATAATGATTTTGTGTGATGAATACTGTTTTGATTAACGCTAGAATTTATAGGCGAAGATGATGATGTTGAAAATAAATTACGTTTAGAGGTAATCCGCGACATGTTACGAAAAACAATATTACATTACTTATTAGAGTAGTGAAAATAAAGATAACGGACAAACGAAATTTAAGTCTGTTCATGTAAGGCAATAAACGATTACTGCTATTATTTGAAAGAATTAATTTAAAAATTTAAATAAATAAAAACTAAATACTTAACATTATAAAAACATAAAATTGAAGGCCTAAAAATAATACAAAAAAGACCTGATTAAACCTTCCATATCAATCAAAACACTATCAACTCTGGTGGGATACTGTTACCACTGATACACAGTGCCGGCCATCAATGTATGTTAATTGTTTACTCTTGCATATAAGAGTAACAGTATTATACAACTTTGTGTCATGTAATATGTTATTCAGTTATATTCAGACTAACACTAAGAATATACTTGGTCCAATCAAACAAGGATGTCAGAGAATTACAAATAAATTGATTAACTATGTATAATCAATCCAGGATGTTAGAATACGTGAGAGGTAGTGTTGGTGTAGCGTCAATTGTGGACAAGATGAGAGAAAATAGGCTAAGATGGTTTGGGCATGTGATGAGGCGAGAGGAAACGAATGCAGTAAGAGTGATTATGAAGATGGACGTTGAAGGGAAAAGAGGAAGAGGAAGACCAAAAAAGAGATGGCTGGAGACTTTAGAGAATGACATGAGGGCTGTCGGTGTGTGCAGAGGAGATGTGATTGACCGAGTAAAGTGGAGGTGTAGGACAAGGGTGGCTGACCCCAAATAATTGGGAGGTAGGCGAGGCAAAAGAAGAAGAAGAAGAATCAATCGAGGATGTTGACTGAACACAGCACAGGTCCAGAATGGGCCATGTTTAATAATCAGCTACAGCAATATGTGCTAATCATCAATTGGCCATTTAACCTTTTTATATTATTATTATAAATAAACCATTCTGTATAGTAAAACCTATGAGTCTGTCAACATTTTAACACGATTCTGTTAACACGACACAAGTTCTATTTGATTAAATGTTTTCTTTAGCTGATGGATGCGGAAAAACTCTCTAAAAAATATCATAACAAACATCACAATTTTGTGGTAAGTAATCAAATATATAGAATACAAACTACAACTGTCTCAACTGCAACAGCCTCTACTACTACCAGTAGTAATGATGTTTCTTAAAATATACTTTTCCTAAATTAAGAAACACTATATACAATACAGTATTTAAAAACATTACCAAAACCTATGGTTTAATTTAAGGCATTAAGTAATATACAGCAAGCATTGTATGTACTCTTACAATTGTGTACACATACTTTCAAAATATGTTCATAGGCATAACTTTCAATTGGTTACACAACAAATGTGCTTTGTAGAACTGAACTAATATATAACTTAACTAACTATATTAAAATATTAAAAATAACTTACAAGCACAGAACATGTTGAATAAACTAAATAACCACCCGTTGGACTTTTAAAGTTCAAAGAGTCAATGGCAGCCAATAATAATTCTCGTTGTAAAGTGAAACATCTTTGCAAATCAGTTTCATCTTTACTCATTTTAACTCCAGAATCTTTACTTATGACTCCAGTTCCTGTACATGGTGCATCTAACAATACTCTGTCAAAGTTTTTGAATATCTGAAATATTATATATATTAACATAAAAAACTCAGTTAAATTAACTAACTTATATATTGCAATTTATATAAATACATTAATATTTTTAATACATTGAATTTATTTTTGAAAAATAAAATTTAAATACCTGATTTTAAATAAGTAAATATTATAAAAATAACATTAATTTTACCAACCTGAGGAATATGTCTACCATCATATGTTGAAATAACAGAGTTGGCAATCCCCATTCGATGAAAATTACCAACGATTGCCTTTGCACGGTTTTTATTTACATCATTAGCAATTAAAACTCCAGTATTTTTCATTATAGCAGCTTAAACAAAAAAATAAATTTAAATTAACTAATATGGTAAGGATTGAATTACAAAAAATAATTTTACCGATGTGAGAAGCTTTACCACCAGGAGCAGCACACATATCTAAAATATGTTCATTTTCTTGAGGAGCTAATGCCATGACAGGCAACATACTGGATGCAGCCTAATAATAAAAAATTATCATTATTATTATGATATAACAAATTTCCTAGGCATCAAGAATATCTCAACACAAATTTTGCTTGATTTTGAATAACACTGATTGAACAAAACTTTTAAAGAAAAAATTATTAATTAATTATCCTTAAGGTACCAAATTAATGATCTTTGAAAATAATAAAATTTTAATTTAAATTAGAAAAAACTGAACATACTATGATAATGAAACATTTTTAAAAAATGTAGTTTTTCAATCTTTTAAAAAGTTCTCATAAACTACACAAGATTTCTAACAGCTATCTCAACTCAATAAATATCTAATAAAAATACTACAAATATCATTTAAAAACATTTTTATCTTTCTTAGCCTTCTTATTTTCTAGTGATATTTAAATATTTATTATCTTAAATAAATCAGACATATTTATCACAGAAAAATAAATGTACAATAAACTAAATAAATTAAGTCATGGTAACATAAACATAAGGAACTGAAATATCTTAACCTGAAGCATATAATGTCCAGCTAAATATTCAGGGGTTGCACCTATTGGAACAGTAGAATTGTATACAACCAGTCCCACTTTAGACCAATTACCAATAGGATCCAAATTAACTCCACGGTTGATCAATGCCTGATATGAAAAAAAAAAAAATTAACTTGATAATAGAAATAAAAGTACAAAATATTTACCTGTGCAAGGTCACGCCTCCTTGTTTTTAAACTGTTAGTTCGAATAGTAACAGGTCGTGGTGTTTCACTAGCTTCTAAAAAGGACATCAAGTCTTCAAGTGGGAATAAATGCATAATTTTTTCCATAAGGAATGTATTATAACTAAAATATGTACATAAGTCCTTTAGTAATAATGCAGTATACTCTTGTCGACTTCTAAAAAAATAAAAATAAATTTGTAAAAATATTGTAAAAAAAATTTATTTTAAAAATTCAATATACCTGTTTTCTTCGCGGAATTTATTGAAATTAGATAAAACTAATAAAATATCCTTAATCCTTTGTTCTACTTCAGGTATAGGAATATGTTCATCAATTTTATCATCAGCGGGAAAAACAAAAACATCTTGACTTGCTACATTAATTTGCATTTTTATTTCTTCATTATCTTCAGCTCTAATTGAAAAATATCCATAAATTAATAAAGGTTAATAAAATAGTAATATATGTTAATATATTATATACTCTTCTTTTTTCTTTGCAGCTTTTAATTTTTTTGCTGCTTTTTCAATAGGCAATAATTCATCATCACTTTCATCTTCAACCTTCCTTTTTTTTGTAGATAATTTCTTTTTTTTAGGAATCGTATCTTCAATACCAGATTCATTTGAACTATCAACATCATCTAAAGTACCTGCCTATATAAATTAATGATTAGTAAGATTTTGAATTTATTATAATTACTAAAGCATATTACTAAATAATCATCATCTGAAACATCTTCATCAAAACTTTCCAATCCATTTTCCTAAAATAAAATATTATTATTATTCTATGAAATAAAAAATGTTTATCTTTTTTAAAAACTGATAATACAAATAATTTAAATGTAAAATTATTGCAAAGCATATTTTACATTTTAGTTAATATATTTATATTTTTGTATAGGCTATGACAACTAAGGTATGTCCGCCTGTTTTTGGCATGGTAATTGGTAATTTATTTGAAATACAAAACGCTGGAAGAGATACTTTGGTTTCCCATATAAATATCCCATCTCATCCTAACCTTCAGTAACCTAATATAATATTAAAATTTATAAATGGAGAACAATTTTATAAATTATTCTTATCAATAAAATAACAAAAAATAATAAAAATTTACTTCTGATTCTTCATCATCCATAACTGAATTACTATCGTAACTTTCTATGTCATCATCTATAAAAGTAAATAATTTATCAAAAATATTAATATTATTAATATTACATACATGTAAAAAAGTTATATTTTGCATATTTAATTTTATAGTAAGAAGTAAATAGCAATATATATAGTAAAATGAATGTATAAAATAAATTAAAAATTATAAGTTTTTTCTAAGATGATAAATATAAACTATTCAAATAAAGTAACCACATCAAATAATATATAGATGAAAAAACTATAGTATCGCTATAGCAGACAAAAACTAATATATTGAAGTGTTTATAATAACTAAGTGTAAACATGTTAAATATATATATATAATGTCAATTTATACTTTGAACATACCTCTTTCAGGAATTACAGAATTTGAATTTTTTGATTTCAACCAACTACTATTGCTATCGGAAAATTGTTTTACAATTTCACTTTTAATATTCTTTGTAGAATCCGATTTTTCATTAATACCTGCAATAAAAATGTATTAACAAATTTATGAACCTTTATATTAATTTATATTTATACCAAAAAAAAACATTAATCATTTAAAAACTATTTAATACTAAATTTAATTATCATACAGCCATAGAATGAATTAACTTTACTTTCATGAAATGGATCTAGATAATAACAAATATATTGTATGATTATGTTTTAGTTATAAAATTAATCTTAAATTAAATATAACTCAAAATGTACAAGCATACTTCATAGATAAATACTACACTATTAAATCAAAAATTATGAATACTAACCACTTAAAGTAATTTCTCTAACATGAAAAATATACATATATGCATATACAACTTAAAAAAATAAATATAAGGGCATATTTTTAATATAACAAAAAGGAGTATTATATGTGCTGTTTATGTAACTTGTGCCAACACAAAATGTATAAATATATAGCAAGACATTATTTAAGAACAGAATAGACTAAGGTAATCAGATTTCGAAAGTACTAAAATGGAATATACAAAAATGATTTTTTTTTTTTTTTACTTAGTTTCAATAAAAAAGATAAAAAATGCATGATTGTTTAAAGCAAAAAAAAGTAGAAATAAAAATATATAAGTTTTTACTAATCACTGCAAATTCATAACACTTATTTATAAATAATTATAATGAAAATTGGTGTTTCTCTGCTTTTAACCTAGAAGTTTTGTACATTAATGGCTGTCTTTTTGGGATACTGGGATATGTCATGAAACAATATCCTGACAAATCTGGAATATTTGGCAACCCTAGATAAATCAAACAGGGATAAACCAGTGAAGCAATTAATAATTAATTTTTAGACTACCAAAACAAAATAACATGATGAGTGATGGTGCCTGAAACCAAACCAAGTCTATGCATCTCACTCATTTTTGTGATGAATATATTTTAACAAAAAGGTTTTTAAAGCATATATTAATTTGTTTCATTTAATTATTATTTCGGTTGTAATTTCTAGGATCAACTAATGTTAGGTTATATTTTTTTAGCCAAAAAACAAGACAGTGCAGTAAGTACCATCATAAAGGAATACAAATGATGAATGTGAAAGTCAACAAAAAATTTCAATTTTACACAAAAATATTGAGAAATTTGTCCACATTTTCTATAGCAAATTATAAATTCCATGTTATATACAGATCAAATATTTTCCTATTTATACTTTAAACAAATATAAAGGATAATAATATAATATAATGAAATCTAGTAATCTATTAATATCAAATCTTTGCTGGGGCAGATGGTAAAACAAAAAATAATCAAATTAATATACTTTTTCAAAATGAACTTCAATGAAATAATATAGTTAAGTCTTCCAATTCAATTCAATGTCTTTTATTTAATTATTTATTAATAATTATTATTATCACTCAATATAAAAACACTTACTTTGAACATTGTCTTCTTTTTTAACTCCTTTTTTCTTTTCTTTTCTAATCAACTTTATTTCTTCTTTTTTTTTTATTCTTCTAGCAGCTCTTTGTTTTTGCCGATGACTAAGTTTCTTAGTTTCATCATCTCCTAAAATGTATGGTAAATCAATATTTATGTTTATAAATAAAATTTTTTTCTTAGAAAATATATTTTTTTTATAATTAAGTACCATCAACTTTTGGAAGTCCCGGTAACATTTTAGGTGGTTTTTGTTTTTTTGCTTTTCGACCAGGTCCTTTGATTTGTTTAACAGCCCCAACATCACCAAATTTCGCTTTTCTTCCCATATTTAAATATTAAAATATAAAATTAACAAAATATTATCAAATGGTGAACTATTTGTTGTTCGTTCGACAAATAAAAAAATTGTATAATAATGCTTTTTCGGTGTATCACTTACTCCACGAGGTTTTGTTGAGTTACTAGTGATAAAAGATAGTAAATATGTGAAGAGCACGGTATTATCACAGATTACATGTAATCTCTATTTGTGGCGGTATGGTGGTATTATATTACGGTTAGGTATCTGTAATTGCTTGTTGAATTACCAATGCGGAACAATACACTGATTTTAACCTCAAACAAATACAAAATAATAAATTTTCTCTTTTATCACAGATATTTACTTTGAAATTCCTCAATTTTCAAAATATGTCAAACGACACCTAGTTCATACATAATAATTCAATTTTTTTTTTCATATCGACTATTTTTAACTGTTGTGGTCCGTAATTGTAATAGGTAGTATTCTTATTTGTCATTTATATATTACATTTATTACATATACCTATTTTAATGTCTAAAATCAAAGCAAACTCAATCACAAATGAAATCTTTGGTTGATCTTATAGCCAGAAATCCATTATGGTGCACCGGTAAATTTACATCTATATTTATCCAAAAAAAACTGCTAAACAAGAATAGCAAATTATAGCAGAGCAACTTAACAATAGCCCCCTTTAGATGTAAGCGATTTCGGGCATGCTTGGAATGAACGTGTGATAAAATTGTGCGTTTAAAATTAAAATCGTGTGCAGACTTAGCACTTGTCTAAACCTGTGCAGTCTTGTCGTCTGTACCAAGAACGTTGTTGCCTTGACGGTGCATCCTAGCTGAACGCGATTTTGTGGGCGGGCGACGCGATATTTAACGCGTGCGACCGAGTGTCCTGGTTGCGGGCGGGCGATTTGTAGACGTAAATACTTTTCAATTATTTTCAAGTTGATGATCCAAGTTGATGGTTGTTTGTTGTGAATGTAGTGCATTCTTAAAAATGGATCCAAATAATGCAATACTTTATGAATATACCATGCTTAAGTACTATGTTACATAGAAATAAAAATGTCAAATAAAAAAAAAAAAAACCGGATGGGCCTCGCTCTGCTGTACACTTGGGGGTGAAGTGCGACTCTTCATAGGATAGGTCATAATGGATTTGTTAAATTTGAATTCAATGATAGGTATCATTGTATACGAAAAACGATTCTGAACGGAGATGATATGTTTGACTAGAATATAATACATGTAATACATGTACAATAATATATGTTATTTATAAATATTGTAATAAGTATATTTTATTTTGAAACGAAAAATTTAGAAAAATCGAAAATTTAAATTGTCTATAAATAAGTCAAAATACATCAAAATACTTTGAAAACATAACCATGTATAGAGAACGTCAATATAAAGATTTGGTGAATATTTCAACTTGTTGCGGTTTTTGTTTTTGAGTTAGAGCATTTTAAAAAAACCGATATCATTTGTCAGTCTAGAATATTATACATTATATTATATTTTACATGTTATTTTATGTCAATATTCGCTGTTCGTTTGATATTCGCTTATAAAAAAAAATTGTGCTTATGGATTTTAAAAATTTTTTAATGACATTAAGAACTACTTCTGTGGAATTTTCTATTGCATTTTCAAGTATTTTGTAGGAGCCAAATTTTTTTTATCACCGATTATAAAAATAAAATGTAAAAAAATCGAATATTTTAAATGCCAATAAGTGGCATAAAAATCAATATAATATTTTTGAAAAAAATATGACATAAAAGAAATACCAATTTTAACAGCTGGTAGAAATTTCAAAAATCTGCGACTTATACTTTTTGAATTATAACAAATATTTAAAATCGTTTGAGAATAAATCGCTATTTTATGCAATTTCGTAAATATTTAAATTTCAGTCATAAAATATTTTCCTCTAAGTACGGTATAAATTTTTTTAATGATTTTTGAAGAGGACCTTATTTCTAGTGATAAAAGTTTGAACCTTAAGTATGAACAGAAAAATTATTTGAATTTTATCTACAAAATAACTTTGTATAGAGAACGCTAATCTTAACATTTGGTGAAAATTTCAAGTATTTACATCGATTAGTTTTTGAGTTATAGCAAAATAAAAAATTTGAGTATGTCGAAAACTGGTTTTGCGTAAAAACTCCCGTTTTTCCCTCATTTTTTTAAGGTTTTTCACGTCGCATTTAAAAAATATTGAAAATTTTTTTACTTTTGACCCCCCAAAGTACCAACTAGATTCACTTTCCTTTCAGAAAAGTTGTTACATAAGCAAATCGAAGCATTTTTACTGCCAAAAAAGGTGTCGTCAGACACAAAAATAAAAATAAAAAATAAAAAAAAAACACACATCATTGTAAAACCAATAGATTCCATCACTCATACAATATCACATTTATATGTAAAAAAATCCACTGAAAAGAGGCCCTCATTTTGTGAGGGCCCCTGGATCCTCCTCTAAATCCGGCCCTGAATAACCCATATTAGAGTTAGCTTTGAATAGTCTCTTTACCTGTTCTTCAATTTCTTTCTGAAATGTTCTTAGAATGACAATAGATGAAATAAATAGCTGAAAAATCAATTTTAGGGTATTTTTTTAGCCAACATCTATTTATACTGTTTATTTAAAACATTAATACTCCCCATAAAACGCTGTAATTGATTATGAAATAGCAACAAGGACGTATTTAGAGGGGGGCGAAGGGACCCCTGGATTAAATAACTTATATTGATGTGTGGTATTGTATGGTACGCATAACATAAATGTATAATTTCAAAATTATAGATAGGTTTTCAGAATGTTAAAGGTTTAAGAACTTTAAATAGTAAATGTAAAATTATAATACATTTTTAACTATTGTTAAAGATTATTAGAAATGTATAGTTAAAAATTATTGATACGGTAATAATTATTGTTTTTCCTTATTTTTCCCTCTACAGCCATTTTACCAAAAAAATTATAAATTTACTAAAAAAAAAATTTTAAATACAGACGACTTTTCTTTTGTCCTCCCCCTAAAGTAGGGTTCAAGAACGCCTCTAAATCGTAAATATTAAGGGTGAACTAGTCCACCATTGTGGTCTTCTGTAATAGGATATGGCAAGATTTTGGATTTTGTTGGTCTTAAAGTATTACTTTTACTATTTCAGAAAGATCTATTCAAAATATTGCAAAATATACAACAAATCAATATAATTTGTTCAGAATAATTATATTTTATCTGAATCAGTTAATATATTTAATATAAACATATATTTGTATGATCAAAAAATATTAAGAGTTAATAATGGTCACATCATTACAGTTCGATATAGCAAAACTGGTATCAAAACTATTTTCTATCAAGCCAGTTCTTTGTGTTTTTTACTAATTTAATATAAGCCTTTATTTACCCTATGTGACACAGCCAGTAATTTATTTTTTTATACAGAAGTTGACTATGTTATTGGATAGGTAAGGAATTAACGTATTATTATTATGAGTATAACTGGATTAAAATGTATAAATAACTGTATGCCTAATACTAGTATGTTCCAGGTGTAATATAACATAGAGCTTCAAACCACCAGTATGACTATTTGCTATACATCTAATTTTTAAAGATTGACCTTCGATCTATTCTAATAAATTATTTTTCATCAGTGTTAAAATAAAATGCATCAAATGATTGTTGAACGCATGTTAATAAATGTCATAATTTAGTCATTAAATATGCGTACACGCATTACACACCCATGTAAAATGAAGACTTTCATACATGACTCATAGCATACGCCACGTCAACTCGTGTATTCAAAATTTAACTACTATAAATATTCATTATTTTTTACTCAACGCTATCTAGTAACATATTATCACGTATTTTGATAGCAAATACGATAATAACTATATTCAACTTGTTATATTTCCCTTTTGTAGGCTACAACAGATAAAATATACGTACTTAATATTTAATCTATGGCTGCACTTAATAATATTCTTAAGGCCAATATAATTAATATATTATACGAGTCACAAAATCTGTACTAAAAGTTTTTTTTTTGTAGTCTCACGCATTACTTCACGATTCCATTCTCCCATCAATTTTAACACTTTGGTGGAAGTGTGTCTATTTTCATGCGTTGGTTGACCAATATTTTTTTTATTTTATGCTATAAAATATTAATACCGTTTTACCGTGAAATAAAAATCAAGTTACATTATTATCAAAATCGTTCACGGAGAAATTTGGACCAAAAAATATTACAATCATTGGAATTACAATTTGACCGTGGAGCAGTTAATGAACTACAGGAGGTTAGGGCAATTAAAACCTATCTAAAACAAACTTACTACTCATAAACTATTTTCGTTTTTTTTCTCGGTACTTCGTAAAGTTCCAACCGTGAACGTGTATACAATCAAATAACAAAATATTTTTTACCGACTTACGGATTTTTTGAACGCTTCGGTCGGTCACTGTCGCCACTATAACGACCTAAGTAAAAACACCGGTAAAAATGTGTTGAAAGGTGACAGCCATAGGCAAGTAAACCTTTACTTGGCTATCGGTTTTGGCTGACCGTAAGGAGTGAGTTTATATGGAATAAAGATTGTAATCTCTATAGATACCATGGAGAAACAATTTAATAATTATTGTATAATACATTCACGATGCTTCGAGCATACGGAATGGTTCAGGAAAAACAAAACAATTTTAATGCTTTATGGAAATAAGTTGGTCACACCGTTATGATTGAGTCGGCGTCCTGAAGGCGTGGATTTCCGACCCCCGTTAAGATTTTTGTGTATACTTTGCCCGGCGGCCGATTGACGGTATATTTTATACGACCATCAGTGGCTTGTGTGCTTTCAGGATTTAATTTTATCCTCCGTAGTATTTGCATATTACTTAATTTTTCCCTATAACCGTTTTATGAGCTTTTTCGCCTAGTCGTTCAACAGTGGCGTGATTATTGAAAACCAGCATTGCCATGTCGCAGAGATCGTCGAGAAAAGGCGGTGCGTCTAGGAACACGCCGCAGCCTGACGAGTCAACGGCCAGCACAACGAACAGTGAAAAGAGCAGACGGACCGCGACACTGAGCCCTACCCGGTTCAGTCGCATTCAAGAGAAACACGAGTTGCAGAATTTAAACAACCGTCTGGCTGCTTACATTGACCGCGTTAAGTATTTGGAAACGGAAAACTCTAAATTGACACAAGAGCTGCATTCATCACAAGAGGTGACCACCCGGGAGGTGTCTAACGTCAAAGTACTGTTCGAATCCGAGCTTGATGATCTGAGAAATGCATTGGACCGCGAAGCCAAACAAAAAAGTCGTTTGGAGCTGGAAAATCGGCGCAAAATTTTGGAAGTCGAAGAACTTAAGACGAAGTGAGTACCTCGGATCTAACTCAGGTTGTCAAATTGATTATTATACATTATATTTCTCTAATAACCGCAGTTTAATTAATACATTTTAAGAAAGTACATTTTGCAAATACTGAAATTTATCAGACAAAATGGAACTTATAGTTTTTCTCGCATTTATTCATTAGTATTAGTTTCATTTGTAAAATATTTTGTATATTTAATTTTTAGCTATTTATGATATTACAGTAAACTGCTTAAAGGTGTTGTAAAAGTATTAAAAAATATTGAAATAGGTATAAAAAAAGTATTGAAAATATGCATATTACTAGCATATTACCCATATTGGTTATTTTACAACTGAAATTGGGTTCTTGTTTATTTTATATCAGTTGATAATAAATATGTAATTATATTTCATCCAAAACTATGCAAAGCTCCTACATTATTTTATAAACTGCATTAATTTTGAATAAATTCTTAAATTCTTTGTAATGTATCTATATTTTTTTATTTTTCTAAATTAATGTTAGAAAACAATTATAAAATTAGTACCAAAATTTTAACAATATTATAGTTATAATTAGGTATATACTAACTTAAAATCTGTAAAATAACATCAATTTCTTTTTGTATTATTTTTGGAAGAGTGTTGCTCTAATTTATACAGTTAGCACCTTTCTTGTATATTTATTTGTTAGGTTAAAGAAGTTCTGAAATTTGTTGTGCTTTTGTAATTAAGTTTATGTAAAACAAAATTTTATTTTATTAGATATTTTTACATATTTTATTATAAATCATTATACTACATAAAACATTGATTAACGTAATATCAAAGATTTTATTTTTGTGTTTTTTTTTTTTATTTCTTATATTAACATTAGTTATATAAATTGATAAATTTATTAGGGAATAAAAACTAGTGGATAACACATGAAATTAATTTTATACATTTTGAAAAACTTATTTTATTAATATTTAATACTTTTTTTTCTTAATTTATTATTAAATAGTTATAACTTAGAATTTTATTAACCAAAAGTAAATACCCCAAAACCATTTTGAGAAATTTTTTTAAAAAAAAAATTCTAACTTATCATCTTAAATAATTTTAATTATTCAAGTGTTATTTTGTTTCATTTTAGATTTGATAAAGCTACTAAAGAATTAAAAGAAGCTACACCGTATATTGCCCGATTTAATGAATTGAATTCCAAATTTGGTCAAACTTTAATTGACAATAAAAATTTAAAAGACGCTAATAAGGTAAGATTATTTTTATTTGTGGAGTACAACAATTATTGTATTAATTATTTAATTAAAAAAGTTATAATGACAATTTACGTAACATGTTTATAGTTAAATTAATTGTTGTAAAATATATTATTTATTTGTTATTATTTTATTTATTCTGTTGTATTTGATTTTAGAAACTGACTAAAGAATTAGCTATAGAAAAAAAAAATGTAAAGGATGTTCAAAAAACATTAGAAGAAGAAATTTTACAAAGAGTCACAGCTGAAAACAAATTACAAAGTTTAAAAGAAAATTTCAAATTCAAAGAAGAGGTAAAGTTAATAGTATTTATTCTTAAGTATTATTAATAAATCTTAAAATTTTATTGCATTATTTATAGGTCCATAAACAACAACTTAATGATACTAGAACTAGTCGCCGTACAGAAGTTATCAGTGAAGTTGATGGACGTTTAGTAAAGGAATATGAAGATAAACTACAATCAGAACTACAAAAACTACGACAACAAGCTGAAGAAGATGTTAAACGGAATAAAAAAGAAATTTCGGAATTATTTGATAGCAAGGTTGTTATATATATTTGTATTAAATGTATTTATATATGTTTCGTGTTTCATGAATATCTAAACTTTTTTTTTAAAATTACAGTTCCAAAACTTAGAAAATGAATTGCAGCGAAAGAAAAAAGCTATGGAATTAGCACAAGAAGATTTAAATGCAACAAATGCACGTGTTAGTGAACTAACACAACAAATTAATGATTTATTATCCTCTAATAATGATTATTTGGTATGGAAATGTATAAATTACTGTTTTCCTTTATTTGTATACGCTTGTACCTATAAATAATTAAGAAAATATTTTTAGCGGAAAATAACTGATTTAGAAAGACAAAAAGAAAGTCAAAGAACCAAATATCTTGCAGAAATTCAAGGACTTGATCAACAATTAACTACTATGCAAGATGATATGTCCCAGAAAGTACAAGAATATCAAGACTTAATGGATATCAAAGTGGCACTCGATATGGAAATTAGTGCTTATCGTAAATTATTGGAGAGTGAAGAGAGACGATTGAGTATCACACCAAATACATCAGTAGTAGGTAGTCCAAGAGGCAAAAAGAGGAAATTGTTCCAACGTGATGAAACTGAGTATGAATTTTCTAATGTTATCACTGCTTCGTCAACTGGTGATATTGAAATAAGTGAAGTGTGTCCAGATGGACAATTTGTGAAACTGTATAACAAAGGATCTAAAGTAATAATAGATACTTTGAATATAAACAGAAAAATAAATTTAATAATTCTTTAGGAAATTGCATTAAGTGGACATGAATTAGTACGTACAACTGCTGGGCAAAATCTTTCTACAGTATTTAAATTTCATCGTACAGTAAAATTAGGAGCTGGTAATTGGTTAACTATATGGTCTTCAACTGCCAGTAATCAAATACATGAACCTAGTGCTGGATCAATTGTCATGAATACTCAAGCTTGGGTCAGTGGAGATCTTATGGCTACTATACTATTAAATTCAGAAGGACAAGTATGTATATTTAAAATAAATTCACATTGATAAATAATTAAAAAAAATATTTTTTTTTTTAGGAAGTAGCTACCCATGAGCTTAAAAAAGGACATGTTTCAAGTTCACGAGGCAGTGAAGGTTATGGTGATTATGAATCTGAGTTATTTCACCAACCAGTAAGTAATACAAACTAATTAATTTTTATAGCAAAATAGTTAATACTTACTTAAAATGAGAAATCAAGAAAAATACCTATATTTCATCATATTTAAATAATATTTTTAACATATAAGTTTTTATAATGAGATACTTTTGTAGGGCGATCCACAAACTGGCGACAAATGTATTATCATGTGAAGATATTCTCAATATTTTTCTACTATAAACAAAATTCAAAAGAAAAAAAAACAAAGCCAAAAGAAAATCACTTGTAGTTAATCAGAGTTTATCACGTGTTAATTATTGATTTATAATTGTCATTATTATTTTTAAGTCCCCTTTTTTTTTTTTTACTAATACTTATTTATTATTTTATTTATTTTAATAATTTTTTTTTTTTTTTTTTTTTTGTTTGGGTTTAAATTGATAAAAACAATACAAAAAAAGAAAAATAATAATATTTTACCATATTAATGATCATAGTAAATAATAAAACAAATTTAATTTCTGATTTCATTTTAAATTGTATGTAATTAAAAAAACTTTTGTGACCAGTGATGCATAAGTGTATCAAATATTATTGTTGTACTTAATAATATAATATTATTATTGTATCCAGTTGAATATTCATAATTATCTTATAAAATCAATTAATAATAAGAGTTTTATTAATATATCTGTATTTATATATATTTTTTTATGTACTAGTTGATTTAGCATAATTATAATAATGAAAAATGATTATTATTTTCAGAAATTGATCCTAATATACTAATTCAAACTAGTTTTTAATATTAACTTGTAGAATTTTTAAAGCTGCCATTAATATTTTTCACTACTAATATAGTTTTCATGCAGTTATTGTTCAGAATCTTTTTCAAATTATGTAATGTACAAGAATGTTTGTTTTTATATTAATTTTAGTATTTTTATAATACAGACATTTATTTTCAGTTTATCAACAACAATTTTTTTTTCTCAACTTAATATTATATGTACAATAAATTATTTCATTCTCATGCCGAAGGTCATAATTAAATATTTACCATGACAGTTATTTGTACTTTTAAAAAATTATTTTTACTATAGATTGATCAATTCTTAGTCTTCCAAAGTGAGAATAATTTAAAAGACCAAGTAATTGTTAATAAATTCAATGAAATTTTTGGTCTCATTTAATGTATACTTCAATTGTTTTGAAATATCAGTAATTTTTGTTTTATTTTATGTGTTAGATCTGTTATCAATTATTTATGTAATAAATTTTACTTAATTTTGATCAATAGGAATATATACATTATTTCATGTTCCAATTCAATTTAATGAGGCTGCTTAGTTTTAAATTTAATATGGAAACAACATTTGTTAACATTTTATTTTAATTGAACTTACAGAAACTGATGTATTGAATCTATATTTTTATTTAAATCACAATCAAATTATACTTGTACTGTTTTTTATTTTAAACTATTATTTACACGTTAATCAAATTAAATTTTTTTATTTATTTTAAGCAATGAGCCATTTTTTTTTTTTTTATAATTTTAAGTTTTAAGTTAATTTACTAACAATTTATCCACATTTATTTTGTATACAATTAAAACATGTAAAACAAAATGTTCAGTTAGTGTAAGTTACAGTATTTCACTGATTATGCACCTAAAATTAAAGATATTTATTTATAATTAAGATTTTTTTTTTTAAATAAATTTTATTTTATCGAATATTTTATTTCATTCTTTGAATCATATATAATAATGTTAAAATTAAAATATTATTTGTGAAGGAAGTATTAAAGAAGTAAATGTGAAAAAACTTTAATATACTTGTATTATATTCGCATAAAAAGATCATTTTGTAGTACAAATTTTTTATGTTCATTTACCTAGTAATTTGTGTATTAAGTAATATATTTCGTAATAATGGATAAAATTTTTAATTTTATCTCTAAAATAAACAGAAAAATCTTATTTTTTCATGCAACTTGATTAATCATACAATATAATTCTATGAAGAGGCTAGAAAAGTGACTGTTTACCAATAGATTTGGTACTAACTCTTCTTCCACATTATTTTTCAATAGTACTAACAAAAAAAATTTATGAAATATCATACACAGACCACTGCGTGGGTTTTGACATTAGCTGTCAGAAACCCAACAAATTAAGTATGAATTACCTCTACACTTATTAATTTTTAATTCTTCAATTTAGAATGTTATCCTATATTTGTGTCATGAATTAAGTATAATATTGGAAGAGAAATATTAGTATAATATTAGAATATTAATTTTAGATTCTGAACGGAGTGAAGAATGTATTGATTTTACAATGATGTGTTTTTTTTTTTTTTTTTTTTTAGATTCTGAACGGAGTGAAGAATGTATTGATTTTACAATGATGTGTGTTTTTTTTTTTTTTTTTTTTTTTTTTTTTTTTTTTTTTTTGTGTCTGTCGACACGTTTTGGGGCAGTAAAAATGCTTCGATTGCCTTATGTAGCAACTTTTCTGAAAGGAAAGTGAATCTATTTGGTACTTTGGGGGGTCAAAAGTTAAAAATTTCCAATATTTTTTAAATGCGACGGGAAAAACCATAAAAAAATTTGGGAAAAACGGGAGTTTTTACGCAAAACCAGTTTTTGACATAATCAAATTTTTTATTTTGCTATAACTCAAAAACTAATCGATGTAAATACTTGAAATTTTCACCAAATGTTTAGATTAGCGTTCTCTATACACCATTAAATTTTCAAAGTATTTTGACTTTTATTAAGCTATTTATAGACAATTGAAATTTTCAATATTTTTAAGTATTTTTTTTTTAAATAACGATAAAATTTTTTTGGCTGCCTAGAAAATCTTGAAAATTTAATACAAGGTTTCTTTTAAGTTGTTCCTTAACTGATAAAAAAAAATCTAAAATCGTAAGTCACAATTTTTTTTTATAAGTGCTCAAAGTTACAATTTATACGAAATATGTAAAAATCACGATAATTTGCAAGTTATTTTGTAGATAAAAATTCATAAAATTTTTTCTGTTCATACTTAAGGTTCAAAATTTTAACACGAGGTTATGTATAAGCTACTCTTCAAAAATCTTTAAAAAAATTTCTACCGGAATTAGAGGAAAAAATTTTATGACTGTTTGAAATTTAAATATTTACGAAATTGCATAAAATAGCGATTTATTCTCAAACGATTTTAAATATTTTTTATAATTCAAAAAGTATAAGTCGCAGATTTTTGAAATTTCTACCAGCTGTTAAGATTGGTATTTCCTTTATGTCATATTTTTTTCAAAATATTATATTGATTTTTAAGCCACTTATAGGCATTTAAAATATTCGATTTTTTTACATTTTTTTTTTATAATCGGTGATAAAAAAAATTTGGCTCGTACAAAATACTTGAAAATTTAATAGAAGATTCCACAGAAGTAGTTCTTAAAGTCATTCAAAAATTATTAAAATCCATAGGCACAATTTTTTTTTATAAGCGTTTGAACAGCGAATATTGACAAAAAATTACATGTAAAATATAATATACTGTATAATATTCTAGACTGACAAAGATATCGGTTTTTTTTTAAAATGCTCTAACTCAAAAATGAAAAATCGCAACAACTTGAAATTTTCACCAAATCTTTATATTGACGTTCTCTATACATAGTTAAGATTTCAAAGTATTTTGACATATTTTGACTTATTTATAGACAATTTATATTTTCGATTTTTGTTAAATTTTTGTTTTTAAACATCTATAAAATTTAATTGATTGAGCGAAAACTCTTGAAAATTTTATACTAGGTTTATAATAAGTTAAACTTATCGTAACTAAAAAATATCGGTGATCGGTTAACTCAATTTTTTTTTATAAGCCCTTAATTCTCAAATTTGTATAAAATGTGTAAAAATCACGATAATTTGCATGTTATTTTGTAGATAAAAATTCATTAAATTTTTTTTGTTCATACTTAAGGTTCAAAATTTTAACACTAGGTTATCTATGAGCTACTCTTCAAAAATCTTTAAAAAAATTTCTACCGGACTAAGAGGAAAAAATTGTACGACTGTTTGAAATTTAAATATTTACGAAATTGCATAAAATAGCGATTTATTCTCAGACGATTTTAAATATTTGTTATAATTCAAAAAGTATAAGTCGCAGATTTTTGAAATTTCTACCAGCTGTTAAGATTGGTATTTCTTTTATGCAATATTTTTTTCAAAGTATTATATTGATTTTTAAGCCACTTATAGTCATTTAAAATATTCGATTTTTTTACATTTTATTTTTATAATCGGTGATAAAAAAAATTTGGCTTCTACAAAATACTTGAAAATTTAATCGAAGATTCCACAGAAGTAGTTCTTAATGTCATTCAAAAAATATTAAAATCCATAGGCACAATTTTTTTTTATAAGCGTTTGAACATCGAATATTGACATAAAATTACATGTAAAATATAATATAATGTAGAATGTTCTAGACTGACAAATGATATCGGTTTTTTTAAAATGCCCTAACTCAAAAACGAAAAGCCGCAACAACTTGAAATTATCATTAAATCTTTATATTGACGTTTTTTATACATGGTTAAAATTTCAAAGTATTTTGACATATTTTGACTTATTTATAGACAATTTAAATTTTCGGTTTTTCTAAATTTTTCGTTTAAAAATAAAATATACTTATATAATATTTATAAATAACATTGTATTATATTCTAGACTAACATATGAACTCCGTTCAGAATCGTTATTCGTATACAATGATATCTATCATTGCATTCAAATTTAACAAATCCATTATAATAATGACCTATCCTATAAGCGAGGTGCACTCCACCCCTAACTGTACAGCAGAGCGAGGCCCATCCGGTTCTTTTTTTTTTTTGTGTCTGTCGACACGTTTTGGGGCAGTAAAAATGCTTCGATTGCCTTATGTAGCAACTTTTCTGAAAGGAAAGTGAATCTATTTGGTACTTTGGGGGGTCAAAAGTTAAAAATTTCCAATATTTTTTAAATGCGACGGGAAAAACCATAAAAAAATTTGGGAAAAACGGGAGTTTTTACGCAAAACCAGTTTTCAACATAATCAAATTTTTTATTTTGCTATAACTCAAAAACTAATCGATGTAAATACTTGAAATTTTCACCAAATGTTAAGATTAGCGTTCTCTATACACCATTAAATTTTCAAAGTATTTTGACTTTTATTGAGCTATTTATAGACAATTGAAATTTTCAATTTTTTTAAGTATTTTTTTTTTAAATAACGATAAAATTTTTTTGGCTGCCTAGAAAATCTTGAAAATTTAATACAAGGCTTCTTATAAGTTGTTCCTTAACTGATAAAAAAAAATCTAAAATCGTAAGTCACAATTTTTTTTTATAAGTGCTCAAAGTTCCAATTTATACGAAATATGTAAAAATCACGATAATTTGCAAGTTATTTTGTAGATAAAAATTCATAAAATTTTTTCTGTTCATACTTAAGGTTCAAAATTTTAACACGAGGTTATCTATAAGCTACTCTTCAAAAATCTTTAAAAAAATTTCTACCGGAATTAGAGGAAAAAATTTTATGACTGTTTGAAATTTAAATATTTACGAAATTGCATAAAATAGCGATTTATTCTCAAACGATTTTAAATATTTTTTATAATTCAAAAAGTATAAGTCGCAGATTTTTGAAATTTCTACCAGTTGTTAAGATTGGTATTTCCTTTATGTCATATTTTCTTCAAAATATTATATTGATTTTTAAGCCACTTATAGGCATTTAAAATATTCGATTTTTTTACATTTTTTTTTTATAATCGGTGATAAAAAAAATTTGGCTCGTACAAAATACTTGAAAATTTAATAGAAGATTCTTCAGAAGTAGTTCTTAAAGTCATTCAAAAATTATTAAAATCCATAGGCACAATTTTTTTTTATAAGCGTTTGAACAGCGAATATTGACATAAAATTACATGTAAAATATAATATAATGTAGAATGTTCTAGACTGACAAAGATATCAGTTTTTTTTAATATGCTCTAACTCAAAAATGAAAAACCGCAACAACTTGAAATTTTCACCAAATCTTTATATTGACGTTCTCTATACATGGTTAAGATTTCAAAGTATTTTGACATATTTTGACTTATTTATAGACAATTTAAATTTTCGATTTTTGTAAAATTTTTGTTTTTAAACATCTATAAAATTTAATTGGTTGAGCGAAAACTCTTGAAAATTTTATACTAGGTTTATAATAAGTTAAACTTATCGTAACTAAAAAATATCGGTGATCGGTTAACTCAATTTTTTTTTTATAAACCCTTAATGCTCAAATTTGTATAAAATGTGTAAAAATCACGATAATTTGCAAGTTATTTTGTAGATAAAAATTCATACAAATTTTTTTTCTCATACTTAAGGTTCAAAATTTTAATACTAGGTTATCTATAAGCTACTCTTCAAAAATTTTTAAAAAAATTTCTACCGAACTTAGAGGAAAACATTTTATGACTGTTTGAAATTTAAATATTTACGAAATTGCATAAAATAGCGATTTATTCTCAATCGATTTTAAATATTTGTTATAATTCAAAAAGTATAAGTCGCAGATTTTTGAAATTTCTACCAGCTGTTTAGATTGGTATTTCTTTTATGCAATATTTTTTTCAAAATATTATATTGATTTTTAAGCCACTTATAGGCATTTAAAATATTCGATTTTTTTACATTTTATTTTTATAATCGGTGATAAAAAAAATTTGGCTACTACAAAATACTTGAAAATTTAATCGAAGATTCCACAGTAGTAGTTCTTAATGTCATTCAAAAATTATTAAAATCCATAGGCACAATTTTTTTTTATAAGCGTTTGAACAGCGAATATTGACATAAAATTACATGTAAAATATAATATAATGTATAATATTCTAGACTGACAAACTATATTGCTGTATGCAACTGCCAACCCATCCTTATTGAAAAATATATTTATCGTTTCAAAATAAAATATACTTTTTACAATGTTTATAAATTACAATGTATTATATCCTAGACAAACATATGAACTCCGTTCAGAATCGTTATTCGTATACAATGATATCTATCATTGCATTCAAATTTAACAAATCCATTATAATAATGACCTATCCTATAAGCGAGGTGCACTCCACCCCTAACTGTACAGCAGAGCGAGGCCCATCCGGTTCTTTTTTTTTTTTTTTAATCTATGCAGATATAAAAATTATTGAATTTAATTTGTCATACATTTTTCTGGTTATTATTATTTTTTTTTTTAACAGATTTTGTTTCATGATAAATAAGTTTAGTACTTTCTAAAGTCTATGCTAAATGTCAGTTATTATTTATCATTCTGTTTACCTACTATAAAGTTTAGTTAAAAGCTTAACATTTATAAGTTAATTATAATTATATTATTGCATAAAATTTAACCATTTTTTAAACTAATGTCAAATTAACAATAGCTTTCTAAGTATTGCTATAATTAACATAAATTAAGAGTACTGTTTTATGGATTAGTTTTATTAGTCTGTAGATTAATTTTATCAGTTGGATTTAAAATCATAAATTTCAACAACAACTCTTTAAGACTAATCCTGGTTATTAAGTATATTGTTTTTATTATTAGTTAGTATTTAGAATTAAAAAAAATAAATTATATAAAATACTTAACACTAAACATATTATAAAAGCAAATTCAAAACTAGAAAGTTAAATTGTGATATTATTATATAGTCAGTATAGAATATATACTATGAATATAGCACTTCAGTAACAAACCATCACTGTATAGTTATATCAATAAACATCCTTTTTCTATTTAAGAATGTTCTATTATTTCAGAAACCGGAACAAATACCTATATCTATCATGGTGAAATGTCGATAATTCAACGTAAATGCTATTCAAATAATTATTTTTAAAAAATAGATTGCTCAAAAGAAAATTGATATTTATCTCGAATATTCCGTGTTTTGACTATGAGCAAATTATGTTGAGTATGTACTTACACTATTACAAATCGACAATCTAATGAAAAAAACATAACATAACATTTTTTGGGACCATTTTGTCCAATTCAGGGAAATTTAAAAGAAGTTCTCTTAAAATCCAGATTAGTAGAACTACTCAATGTTACCTATTAGAGATTATTAATATTCATTTATTTATTCTAAACTGTTTTTTTTTAATGTAAAATTAATAATTTAATTAAAATTAACAGTTATTTAAATTTTTAAATAGTTACAACTGTAATGTATTGTGATTATTGATGAGATGGGAAAAATGACAAAATGTTATCCAAATCAAGTAGAAATTTGTTATCGCAAGTATCGATCCGACAATATCCAAGTTTTTATTTTCTATAGCTGCAGGGGCGTATACAAGGGGGGGGAGGCGATAGGGGCGATCGCCCCCCCCTGGACATTGTTGAATGTATTTACAATAATTAATGTTATGGGTTATGAAAGTGGGTAAAAATTAGAAGTTTAAGCGAGCGAAACGATCGAACAATTTTGATCCGCCAATTTATTTATAATCTGTACACTGTCATTTAAGTACAAATTTTTTAATAAGAACCTATGATTTGAGTTCAAATTTCGCCCCCCCCCCCTGGAAGAAGAGCTGAATACGCCCCTGTATAGCTGTTTATAAATTATCTAGGAATAAATTTAATTTGAATTATATGTAGTGATTGGTAATGCATTTTTTGAGAAGTTATTAATAATTAAATTTTTTATATTTTGCTTTATATTACCTTTTACATTTTTACATTTAAATTACCTTGATTGGTTGAAGTTTTGAAAACTATATTTACTAACATTTTGCAAAATTTATCATACTCGTATATTATTGTGTTAATTGAAAGGGTCCATATTAATATGCTCCAGGTCTTGAGAATCCTTATGACGGCTCTGGCAATCTCTATCGCTATACCTGAATTTTGAATACTACATTTCAGGTGCACATATTTATAGTATCCATAGTCTTTGTGCTATAAAAAATATAGGATCGTTTAATACCTATGATATAAACAAAAAAAAATAATAAAATGCATTACATCGTTGACGTAAATTTAAATTCACATTTTAATAAACATTGTTTGAGTATTAGTTTGTGCACTACCCTTCCCAGTAAAAATGTAGTAGGGATGCAAAAAAAATTAGTAGTGAAGCTTCGTTCCTTTATGCACCACCCTCTTCAATTTGAGCACTGATAGAGCCGTTTTAAATTTAATTATTATTTTTATCAGGGAATCACGTAGGTACAAAAAACTACAAAAGTAATTTAAATGCATTGCATAATGTATTATTAATTATTATTTAGTATAATTATTTATTAATTGAATGTATGTAAACCGTGTAATTCTCTTTTCAAATCTTCTGAAAATCTAATAATAATAAAATAATTAATAATACCGACGATTGTAAAACGGAATAGATTAACCCATTCTGAAGTACCTATAGATACAATAATATTATTATTATAGTTTAAATATTGATATTGTGTGTTGTGTGTGTATAAATAAGTATTTCAATTACGAATAATATTGATTTTGTAGTGTATGAAAATACAATTTTTCAACATTTTGAATAAAAAATTAACTGCCTAAATTTAAAAGAGCAAAATTATACTACTTTGAATTTCATATAATTAAAATGATATCTGTATTTTTTGTTTAAATATTATTTCTATCATTGAATGAATATTTTTACTTAATTCGCTGTTCGAAATTAATAATTGTGTAGGTTATCGGCAGTCTTGTAATGTATTCGAATAAAAGTATTTCAATATTTTTTTTGTATTCGAATACTATTTTTTGTATTATTTATTCATTATAAAAATACTTTTATCTGAACTTAAAAAATTGTTTCAAATTTGGGACAATACTGCAATTTTTAAATTTTAAATCGTAGATTTTATACAGTATATAATAAATTATGAACAATAGTTTTTCTCTTCAGTAATTTCAGTGGAAATATAAATGGCTAATGGATATGATTATTTTTAAATTATGTAGGTATATAAAATATTACATTGGAATTATGGTGTACTGCACAATTGGTATTCACTATTCAATAATAATTATATTTGAATATTTGGTATAATAAATATTAACTGATATAAACTACGTAATATTTAGTATTTATTTGTT
Organism: Sipha maydis; assembly: GCA_034509805.1. Taxonomy (NCBI): domain Eukaryota; kingdom Metazoa; phylum Arthropoda; class Insecta; order Hemiptera; family Aphididae; genus Sipha; species Sipha maydis. Next base: position 268,378 of record JASXSY010001382.1, read on the forward strand.
TATTTATTTTATGCGTTGTATAGTAAAATTTGCCATTAAACATTAACATCCAAACTATTCCAAAATTAACATAAATTGGCAATAAAAAAAAAAAATATTTTAAAAATATTCGTATACTTCTTTAAGTACTCGAATATATATTCTGAATACATTTTTTTTAAATTATCCGAATACGTATTCTAAATACATTTTCATCCATTTATTCAAATACGTATTCTGAATACAAAATAAAAGTATTCTTTACAAGACTGATTATCGGTGTATCGTTATAGGTTGGATAGTCCTAAAGGCTAAAAATGCTAAGTTCATGTATGAATTAATAATGTAGCAGTTTAGTGTATTCATAAATAGGAGTTTAAGTTTGTACATTTATATCCTTCAGTAAGTAATTACACCAAATAAAGTGGAAGCGAAAGAAAAATATTTGCATATTCCTTGTCATTATAAATCCTATAATGTTTAGTTATGATGTTTAGCTTATTTTGTTTCATTGGACATATTAAACTTGAGTCAATATTTATAATTGTAATAATAATAATAATTTATTGAGTGACACATTATAAATTTGATGGCCGACCCCAAATAGTTGGTAGGAAGGCGAAGTAGAAGAAGAAGAAGACACATTATAAATTTGATATGTTGCAAAATATTTTACTGTAGGTATAGGTACACCTACGTTCTAGTTAAATCTTGTACAATGTAATGTTAATTTTAATAATTTTAAACATCGCTGCATTTCTAGCATATCGCATTAGTTTTTTCTACTCATAAAAAACGCTTATAATTATATTAATTTTCAAGTATTATTTTTCGTTGTAATGATTTTAATGATTGAATTACATAAAAATATAATCAATACCTATAGACATGACTGAATGATCAGAAAAAATATCATCGATCTCAAAGTACATAGGATGTGGTTTTTATTTTAAGTAGGATTCTGATTATACATTTTATTTGATGAAATTGGCTATTAAAGTTGAGTTATTGGAATGAGAAAATTCAAACTGTATGATCAAGTTTATAGATATTTTTAAATTATACTTTTATTACAGAAGGTAATACAAAAATAATGGTCCTGGTTAGAGCTTTTAATTTAAATTTGTTAATTGCTATACTGTAATTTCAATCTACTATTTTAACATTCTTTAAAATCACAATTAACATATTTCAATTACAACCTTATTGTAAGGGCAGAACTAGGGGGAGGAAGACGGGGATTCATCCCAGAGCATACAATTTTAGAAGGTGTACTTTTTGTAGTATATGTATACAGTAAATATATTTTATATATATTTTTATCTTTTTTATTTATATGTTTAAAACTCAATAAATATTGATTGAATGCCAATTATTAAAAAAAAATATAGGGAAGAGTATTTGATTCTTTGTTGATGATAATGTGTAATTTTAACATTTTTCCCTGACGTAAAATTCCGGGCATGTCCCGTTTCCGCCAAATAACAGGTTCCCTGATTTACGCATAGCCCTTTTCCGCCAACAAGACGTTTCCGTCAATTATTATTTGGGAACCATGTACAATATATATTCTATATTATAAATTATATATATTATTATTACTATAAATTATAATATAAGTAGATAATAATAATACATTAGTCGAATATAAGCACAATTAAATTAGAGTATTTAAATATTATGTAATTGCATGTTATAATATATCATTTATATTTAACAATTTCAAATTATAATACAAGTGTAGGTCAAATATAGTCTCTATAGAGTTTGAAAAAACACATATTGTTATTTTTAAATAATTAAAAATGTCACAAAAATAATTATTATTATAATACAAGTATATGTCAGGTTTTAAAAAATTATATAATTAAAAGAAACAGTTTTGACTAAAGTGTACCTACTAATTTCAATGAAATTTTTTTTTGTAATTTCGTCTTCTGTAGTTTTTAAACGGTTTAATATTTTTTTGTTTTTTGAAATTTTTTTCAAATATCATTGCTTTTACCTACATGTTACATTACTATATTTTATACATACCACAACGGCACAACATATATGGCTTAAAACTTAAAACCAATGGTTTCCAAAATTTTTTTGGCGGAAACGGGAATCGTACCTTTTTTGTTTTTGGCGGAAAAGGGCTATGGCGGAAACAGCCATTATTATTTTGGCGGAAACGGGTAACTCCCACGCGGCAACGATCGACAGGTCAGCTAGCTGTAGCCTGCTGAAATTAACTAGTTAGTAAAAGTAGGTACATTTTTTTTTTTACATTCATGGAAATTGCAGCTGTATTCTCTATTCTTACATACACCTGGCTCCTGTGTAGTGCAGACTACTATGATAATAATTAATTACTATTCTCTATCTGTAGTCTAACAATACCAGCCCCTATTTTAGGGCAGCGTTTCCCAACCTTTTTGCAATGGCGACCCATAAATGTAATCTTTATTAGGTACCCATCGTTAAAAAAAATGTATGCTGTAAATAAATTAGATTTTTGTTATAATCTATTTTATCATTGAGTTTCTTATAAAATACAATATACTGAATAATAATAACTTAATAAATAAATAAAAGTAATTATAAAAAAAATTCAAAAAATTAGTATAATAGAAAATTGCTGAATTTAGTGTGAATTTTGAATCTGGATGCTGTTTATTACCGATAGAAATATTCCATAATCGTAATAACTTTACGTCATTTATTCTACAATACTAATTAGACTTCACATTATTAATATAGAGTATGAAATAAAATATAACATAAGCATTTATCAATTTACGGCTAAAATAACTGTAATCGAAACCACGAGTCGCGACCCATCAAAAAACTTTCGCGACCCAATAATGGGTCGTGACCCATGGTTTGGGAAACGCTGTTTTAGGGTACCCCGATACAAAATGTATAGTCCGAAATTGGAAAAATGCACTATGGATTCGAGAAGCGTGTACCTACTTAATACTAAAAAATAAGACTACTATGAAGGTATTTTTCAGTAAGCTAGCTTAAGCAAAACACCTAATGAGGACTTCAATATATCTATTAAATTTTAAATTATATAATCAACATTAAAAAAAATAATTTGTTAATGTTTTTCAGATGTATACTAGTCATAAGCATATTTTCAGTTTAAAAAATAATAACTGATTGGTAATCACCTAATAATTCATATAATGTGCAATTTGGTAAATAAAAAAAAAATATTACTAATTTATAAAAATTTTAATCGGATGGAAGTGGAGTAGAGGGAAGCTCTGTATTATATAAGTACATTAAAAAATGTGTAATCCGTATAAAGATTTTGTACTTTAATAAGCCATAGCACATGAGTATATTGTTATTAGTTATTTTTACATTAAAATATATGTATTATACACATAAACTAAATAAGTAGTAAATATTATATAATTCTATGTATGTATATTTTCTATTGCTCTATTTATACACTTAAAATTTATTCAATAATTGTAATATCATTCATATTTTAATTCAATAAATAAAATATATCTGAATAAAAAGATTACATTTTTTAACGATGCATAATTACAATCATACAGATAGGTGTATATTGAAATTCAAAGATAACACAATGTATTACTGATTATGTATTACAGGTAATATTTTTAATATTTTAGGTTCTGGTTTTGTAATAAAAGTAGTGTATATGTATAAGAGTACAATAAGGCAAAAGCGGAACTAGGAATTTTGGGAGTTACCCGTTTCCGCCACTTTTATCAAAACTGTTTCTTTTAATTATATAATTTTTTAAAACCTGACATAAATATGTATTATAATAATAATAATTATTTTTTGTGACATTTTTAATTATTTAAAAATAACGATATGTGTTTTTTCAAACTCTATAGAGACTATATTTGACCTATACTTGTATTATAATTTGAAATTGTTAAATATAAATGATATATTATAATATGCAATTATATAATATTTAAAAAAAAAAACTTAAAATTAATTGTTCGATTGTTTTTGGATACGAGTACTTTTTGTTTTTCCTTTTCGTGCGTAAACGAATAAATCAGATGGTTTCCTTACGTGTTAGATGGTTGTATCCATTTAAGAAGTACAGGTTTTTCAAATCTGGCCTACGCACTTGCAGCACTTGTCCTTGTGTTTTATTGATGGTCATTGCAAAAGTGATTCTTATCGGAAAATCCAAGAACATTAGCATCTCTCCAAGATAAAATGTGATTCTTGCAATTTTACTTTTCCACTTACGCAGCATATTCCTGAAGTTTTATTCTTGGATTTCAATGCATGGAAAAGTTCGCATATCTTGTCATTCTTCCAAAAATAAGACTTTCATGATGATAAAATGTAGGGTTGTAGCATTTCTGGTTTTTATTATGTCTATTTAAAATAATTACAGTAAAATACCATTAATTTTATTTTAAAAAATTTCAGCATCGCCAATACTTAGGCTCTAGTTGCGCTAAAATCAACTATTTCATTCGAAGGCTTTTAATTATTGCGTACTCGATCGGCTTCCAATCTTGATTCTCCATGCTCGTTCGTTTGAGAAGGATGTGTTTGAGCAGTTTGTATTCTAATTTCGAGCTTTTAATCTTTCTTTTCGTTACTCTTCTGTTTCAAAAACTCTAATGCCTTTTTATTTCGTGCTTGAGATGTAGATCGACTAAACGATTGACGTCTGAGAAGCATAAGTTTCGACGAAAATCGTAAATTTGATAAGAAAAATTAATAAATGTCATCTACTTTGTTTGATTGAATATACTCAACAATATCTCAAAATTGTATGATATTCCGATGAATAGTGTAGGCATGCATGTATATATATATATGTTAGGGTGGCCATTCGTCCCGGATTTTCCGGGACGTTACCGGTTAAGTAACTCATGTCCCGGTGTCCCGAAAAAGTTTTTTGGGACAAGGTTTTGTCACCGGGTATTAACATAATAATGTCCTGGAATTTAACTTATTTTTTAACGAATTTTTTTTAAAATTATTTGTTTATAATAATCACACACAAATACGCATGTAGGCCCGCACCACAGATAAATAAAAAAAACTATACATATATAAAGCACTCTGCAGCTGATGTATACTGTACTATGGTGGGTGCGAGTCTTATTATGACAATATTCGGATTATTATCTTTGTATAGAAATCTATTTATAAACATACATGGTTTTTACAAACGTATAATACGTATATTACTTATAATTATATATATATACATTTAGATATATATATTTATTTATAGTTAAAATTTATCGTCCCGGATTTCTGTTAATTTAATCTGACCAGCCTAATATATGTATTATATTTTTCATTATTTTAAAGCGTATATAAATATTTAAAAAGTAAAGTTATTGCTATATTATTAAGGTTCCGCGTACAGTTAGTGCAAAAGCGTTAAACTTTATTTAAGATATCATAAGTTAACCCTCTATGGTCTATATACTAATTTTTATAAACAAATAAATCTAATAGTTAATAAATAATGATATTTAAAAAAATTCATCATTATATTATGAACGATAAAAGAAGAATATTCGTCACTACATACTTTGATCAAGAATTAAAATGGTTGCGTATTAATAATTCAATTGACGATTGTCGTCATTACGATTTGTCGATATTTTTTCAAATCGTAAAAAACCGCCAGAAACGTATATGTTTACAAGTTAACAGTGCTCTTTGGAAAATTCCCCTCCACGGCACGAACTATAGGCCGGCAGGCAAGGACGCGGTTGCGGTTCAGCCATTTTGAAGTCGTAATACTCGTAACATAAAATTACTTTGCTGTTGTACTATTATTTATCGTTTATGATATTCATAATTAATCGCCGGCACTAAAAATTTCACTGATACTTTTCAGGCGTTCGTCATCCGTTTGGACTACCAACATTTCAGGTAAAAAATTTATCCATCTTAATACTGTAAAAATGCGGTTGTATTATTTCGCGCCGCCTGTACGCCGCTTGCACTCGGCTTTTTTTATCGTCTGCCGGTTCGAAGATAGGTTGATTTTTATGCTACATATTTTGCGGGTCATAAGATGCAAATGAATGAAAAATAGGAACTATTTTGAGTGCCTTCTTAAGGTTAGATATTCTAAGAAATCAGTAAACACAGCCGCCGGTCCGGGTTACCTCTCATGTAAGCTTAATTTGACGCCCCATTTAATTAAACAGCCTTCTTTCTTTTTTTTTCAATCGTATGTTTTATAGGATGAGGAAGTATTAAATACATGATAAGTATAATATTGCACAATTATAGTGGTAATAATAATAAAAACAACGACAGTATGTGATTGTTTATCTATTGTAATATACTACTTTTCTATCTATACGCTATTACCATCCTTGAATGCCTTATATTAGTCTACAGCTATTGTTGCAAAATTACCCTGCTCTATTGAATTTTAGTATAGAGTTAACCATTAGTTTCATGTTCTATTATTTGTATGTTGCCATGGAGTTAAATGGGAAAACATTGACCGCCTGACTGTCATATTAAGTTTTTCACATGAATTATATATGTGATAATGTCGACCAGTAGATCAGAACAACCAAAGTTGTATAGTTTTAATTGCAGTTTGGAAACGCCTTGATAATTATTAATTAATAAATTACTACATTATAAACCTTAAGTAAGCGAAATATGTCATTTATATGCATATTGTCTTAAAAGTAATATTATGGGTATTTAAATATTTAAAAGTTATACTACATTATAAATTTGTGATTTCAAGAAAATAGCATTTTTTGCTTTTTAAATTAATAATTGTTATACATTTCAACAGATTTTTATTTGCTATATTTTATTATGAAATGACAAATGTTATAATATGTGATAATAATCTGAGTTTAATTTATTTTATAATAAAATAATTATAGACTACATATTAAGATTATAAATATAATTATATTTTAGGATTATTAAATTAGTTAATTTATTTTCATTTTTAATTTATTCTATACATATCTATTGTAGTTATCATATTATATGTAAATATAGGTATTTAAATTTGTATTAATCAAGATAATTCATTTTTTGTTGATAAGAAAATGATAAATAAATAAATATTTTATCGCAATTAGATTGTAAGTTTTTATATTATTCTAAAGCTAAAATATTTTTTAACTATTATAGATGTTGTTGAAATAATATGTTATACCTCAAATGTTAATTTATGTATAATTTTAAATATAATTTCTTAAATTCTTACATATATTTTATCTTTTATATTAATTAAGTTTTTAAAAAGTATTGAAAATACATCTTAGCCATGGGCTTACTAGATAAATTATATCAGTTACAAGTCATTTAAATTTTGGAATTTACTTAGGCGCTTTAGTGTAATACTATTAATTTTTAGGTTATATTATAAGTAGGGCTATCAGGTATTGAAATGTATTCAAATTGTTATGAACTCCTGAATATTTATAATAACATGATTATTTGTTGTTATTGTGTTATGACAGTATGAAATACTAACTTAGGATTTTACATGATTCTACATGCAAATCATGGTAAACATAGTTGTCAGTCAGTTGAATTTCAATAGTTATTATGTGAGATTGTCATTTATCATAAATATAATTCTGTTTTAATAAATCTTTTAACCTTTTGTGATGTGCTATCTATTTTTTAATTTGTAACAAAATTATTAATGCTAATATTTTTTTTTCATTGTACTATGTTCAATTATTTCATGTTTTTCTATGTAATTAATAGCATTAAATGTTATTTCTTCTCAATCTAATAATTAGGACATTACTAATAAGTTATGAGTAAAACTGATCAAGAAATTGGAATGAATTTGTGTCACAATAAGGTTGTCTAGCTTATTATAAGTTTCAATCAAATATTGGTACAATTATACTATTATCATATAATATATGATATATATATATATTATATTAAATCACAAACTGAAAAACTCTATTAACTTTTTTAATATTTTTAAAGATTTATCATTCATAAGAAAATTAATTTGAATGTAAAATATTAATTTATTAAAAATTAAGGTGTTTAAAAAGTAACAATTGTAATTCCCATATGTTTATTATAGAATTAAAACTGAACTTGTATT
>JASXSY010001383.1:0-125975 GCA_034509805.1 Sipha maydis
CATATTGAACAAACAGATTTATATTTCTGAGAAAATTCGTATTTTGAGCTTCTGGTATGAAACGCCAGGGAAAATATTATCCCATATTCATGTATCAAACACTCTTTGTTACTTTTTGAAGTAGACGGGAACATTTATAGATTCCCCATTTGCAAGGTTCAATTTTGAATATCCGGAAAAGCGAACGCATTATTCTTTTGAGTAACACAATGTCAGATCAATCAATAATTCTCTGAGCCATGAAGTTTAAGGATTTTCAGATTGCTAAAATTGAGATAAAATACAAGAAAAATGTCTATCACAATCTTTATTGTGCGTTCGGTTGATTTGTGTCATTTGGAACTTACATTTTAATGTACCGAGTAAAACGTTATTAGCCATAAACATTACGCATGAATAGTCTCTTTGAGCGAAGGCCAAAAATTGTTCATGTGCCTATCCTTTAGGTTGAATATACATACACTGTACTGTATTTTCGACGGAATCATTAACTCAGAAAATTACATGTTAAGATTCTGAACGGACGGATGCTATTAGTTTTAAAGCGATGTGGGTTCGTATTTTCGTATTTTTGGAGAAACAAACCATATTTGTAATAAACTTGGTTTGAAAAATCGAATATGGTATAATGAGAACTGAAAATAAATAGTATCTAAAACACATTTATTTTTATTTTCAACACTAATAATTGATAAGAATTACGTTGTACGAATTAATAATACAATATGCTTAGGAAAATAGTTAAATACTTTAATTACTATTTAATCTTACCGTCTAATTAGGCATATAACATTAAACGAAATTTATAATTTGTAAAACTAAAGTTTCTAATTATTTATTTATTATTATTCTATACAAAATGGATTGTTATTTATCCGATTTTTAATAAATATAATGGCTACTTGTAACAAAACACTTATCTTTATTTTACAATGGTAAAAAATCATTTTACAAAGCTATGGGTGTTTTATTTTTATTTTTCTTAATTATAGGTAATCTTTTACACAAATATTTATTAAAATTAGAATCAATAAAATTAACTTAAAAAAACGATACTAAGTAAATATATATTATATTATATAAATATCTGTGAAAAATAATCTTTAAAATTTAAAATAAAACAACTTGACTAATGTATAAGTAGTTTCGGAGGTTATGTCTTTTGATGTGTTGGTCATATTTTTTAAATTAATAACAAAACGATATAAAAATAAACCACATATAAAGTGTTTTCAGGTCATATGACCGAGTGACAATCGATTATCAAAAACGTTTCAAATATTTTTGGATAATAGAATCGATGCTTTATCCTAATAGGTTCAAACTTAAAAAAAAAAAAAATACAACATCAATCGTTTTTTCGTAATCGTCAATTTGATGACTGTAATAATACGTTTCGATGAATAAGTCATTGAGGTCATTGTGACTCGCTAGACCCACTCATTTTCTAACGTTGTGCATTCACTTGCATCCATATGATTCGTTATTCGTCAAATAATAAAAATAAGGCATTTATTTTTTATTTTTATATTTTAAATTTGACCGATATTTTTTTATACAGATATAATTTATATTAATAAATCATCACATCCAAAGGTTTTTTTAAAAAAAAGAGCATATATTTACTCATTTACTGAACATCTCAGACTTATAACAAATAGTCGTCATTAATAAAAAGAATCAATTTTGAAATATTTTAAAATTCATCAGGTTTATTAACAACTATATTATCATTATGTGTGAAAAATCTTTTAAATTTGAATACTTCGTGAAATTAACGAGTTTTATAAATTATAAGTCTTAAAATTAAGACCGTATTTTTTTTTAACTAAAAATTATTATCGTTATTTTATCTGAAAAGTATGGATATGAAACTTTTCTAAATATTTAGTGGAAAGTAGTATTTTAAATAAAATCAAAATCAAATACATTTGAACTATTACAATTTATAACTAATTTTATTATATTGTTGCAAAGCAAAATATTATAAATATATATATATATATATATATATATATATGTATAAATAATTTTTTTGAACTTAATTTATTTAAAATCTAACTTTTTTAAGTTATTTTTTTAAGTGGTTATGAAGATGGACGTTGAAGGGAAAAGAGGAAGAGGAAGACCAAAAAAGAGATGGTTGGAGACTTTGGAGAATGACATGAGGGCTGTCGGTGTGTGCAGAGGAGATGTGATTGACCGAGTAAAGTGGAGGTGTAGGACAAGGGTGGCCGACCCCAAATAGTTGGGAGGAAGGCGAAGTAGAAGAAGAAGAAGAACTTTTTTAAGTGTTATATCTATTATATCTATAACATTTCTATAATCAATACTTAATTAGATGTTTGGAAACAAATGTGATTTACAGATATGTATAAAATAAGCAATTATGCTTAGTTTTCAACTGGTTGAATTTAATTTGATTAATAATATATAATATAATACATTTTAACCTTTTTCCATAAGTTATTTAAAATCCGTAGCTTAGCAAATTATATTTAAATAATTTTTTTACTTCATGGCTGACAATATTTCTTTTGTTGATTCTTTAAAAATAAAAATGTTCTAAAAAAACTGTGTATATTTGATTTCATGAAATCCATGGTCATCCATTGGGTGGGAGCAAACGTGCCCACCAATTTTTATTTTTATTTTTGTAGGACAATTATTTCTCCCTTATCAGATTATCTAGTGTGTTATTACTATAGTAACTTTACTTAAAGCTATTTAAAAAAAATTAAAAAAATAAACACATTTCTATATGCATATCTCGTTCCACAAAATATTTTTGGATTATTCAACCCAATCTACTCGTAGATACACATAACATTTATAAAATTGTAACTAAAACTATAAAGTTAAACAAAATATGAATCGTTGTCCGTTAAACATAATATATTACCCTTATATTAATTAACTTTTACCAAATCAATAATTGATACAATTATTGTACTTGGCGATCGGTACGTGTTTTCCTGTTAACAAAAAATAATACTCATCATTGTTGCAGTGCAGATAATATTATACTCGTCCGTTTAAAATCCACAATAACCAATTTTACACGATGTGGTTGTGAACTTGCATATATTATTCTGATTGTTAGCCAAACAATGGATTTGAATAGATAATATCGTGTGACTCATCATACTCCGCGCAGCTGGTGGAGATATGTAATTTGTTTATAAACGCGTATCACAGAGGTTCACTGAGAGGGTGCTTAATTATTCCGGAGTCTTGACTACGAGTCCCGAAACGATTAAACGTATTGGTTCACCACCGGAATCGTCTTTAACGGTTTATTGTTGAGAATTTTCAATGAATATAATGTATAAGTACCGAAATTAATTTTGAAGTTCATTTACGTCCGACAGTCACGTCTGTATTCAACACACGTTATGGTACCTACTCTCAACATTACGTTGTGGCGTGGCCAGTGTGATGCCAAAATATTGTTACGCGTAATACAGCAGTGAACGGTATTTCCATAGCATTTTCGGTGTATAGTCAATACTGTGAAATTGTCAGTCTGTTAATCGTATAAAATGCACACACGTACGTATTTGAAATATTAGTAGAACTATAGAGGGTTCTAAAACGGTAATAGTAGTTTTACAATAATATGCCATTAATGCAGTGGCGGTATATTTATTATTTTGCGATCCACTATTAATTTATTGTCAAGTTCTTCAATATTGTTACTGATTCATAAATAAATTTCATCAAAAATAAAAGCAAAAACGTGCTACATATTACTTGGTGCACTTTTCAAACACCAGACTTTTGATAATGGATTTATTTCTGTGGAAAAATAAAATAAATTCTTTATATTTTAGTACATATACGAGTTACGAGGCATAAGGGTGGCAATGACGTTAGTTATTTCATCCAACAGTCGTCATCGTTTATTGAAGCAAATCTTAACTCTAATGGATACATCGTTTAGTGGGTAATAAAGTGTTTAAGAGACTCTTTTCTCGTAATATCTCGCCATCTGTTTACTTTAGACTGTGCTTATTTCCTCTTATTTTTCATTAATCATCGCCCGATGAATTTAATCGAGCACCATGTACCATTTATCCGATGACGATTTCACGATTCTTATGATTGTCTCCGGTATTACCACAATATTATATTACCACATATGAACACGTTCATGCGGTTTTGCATACTGTGTCATGCGTCGCATTTGAAAAATTTATGGTATGCGTCAACCATTCAGTGTCTTTAGAACCAACAGCTTGGGTTGTCGAACAGACTTGTGTAGGTATTCCTAGAAAGAACCGTAATGGTCTATAAGGCTGTTAGATGGTACATTACCTCTCTGTGACTCCTCTGTAGTGAAAATACAAATTATGTAGTTAGTATGTCATTCCATTACTCGAAATAGATATTCAGAATATGGTTAGGCAAATAAGGTTAAATAGATAAAATGTAACATAACATGTTTTTATCTATTTTTATTCTTAATATTACAATATGCTTGATAAACAAATAAATAATTAGAAATAATAAATAAAAAATAATTAGGGAGTAGTTATTTACGTATACACAACCACACACACATTTCACCCATGACTACTTCAGGGTCTCTAGGGAAACGTTATTCTGAAACGCATAGTAATTGTTAGGACATAGATTTTACTAGTTTTTTTATTTTAATGATGAAATATTTTAAAAGTTTAAGTTGTGCTTTACATGTCAATAAAAATATTCTATTTTTATTTAGCATTTTCCATCAATGTTCAATTAATTATCATCCTACCTACTCAATAATGTCTCGATCTCGTGTTGAACGTGCTTTGTCGTTTAAATAATTAACTATTAGGGTCCAGTGCCCTGCATAGTGGTCACTACACCTTTGTACATTCAATTTTTTATATCACCGATCAGTCTATGGGTTCATCTACGTTTCGTTGCTGCATTCCGTCTCGATTGTTGGAATTTGATCACGTTTGGTGTTTGTTGTTCCATTCAAGGATCTCGATTTTCAGTAATTTGGATTCTCTGACGATACGCTTTCATTCGATCAGCTGTTATGAGATATAGGGGGGGGGAAGGAGTCCGATCAGGATTGCTTCTCTTGCCACAGTACAGTAAGACGAGGTTACCTTAAGTGCTACACTTAATGCTACATTCCTCTGTATCTTGTTTCGTTCTTTCCACCTCGTTGGACCAATACTAACACACCACATTTCCACTCCATACAGTAGCTGTGAGTAAATTACACTTGATAATTGTGTGCCCAAATAGGTATTGCTACGCCTATATCGGGAATTATCCTAGCTACGTTGTTAGTCATCTCCCGTGTTTTCACTGCGGTAATCCTCGCGTGTTCTGCGAAATTCGTCTTCACGTCGATTCCATAAGTAATCGACACACTGCTTTTCGTTTGTACCCCGATCCCGTCAGTAAGTAAATGATCGTATTGTTGCAATTTCGTTACGAGTTATGAGAATTTAAATCGAAATAGCTGAATGAACCAATGAAACTTGACAACCAAATTTACTAAATTGCATGAAACACGTTCGCATTTTATTCTTATTTTGTATACGAACAATATACGCTTTGAAATATACATTAATGCGTCCTATCCATCGTCATCATCGTAATTAGAAACTGTAGCATACATCATGCATATACTAAGTAATTTATACTAATTGCACAAATTTAAAGCGAATGAATACGATATGTGACATGTATATAATTTTAATATTATTCTTATATATTTACATTAATATATTAATTTACTATCTTGTTTTTTGTCAAAAAATAATACTCGCTATTTGAATATTTATAAAGTAAATATTACTTATATTTATATACTTATATATTTTATCCATCGATGATACGAAGTATGTAAATAGAACAATCTAGGAATTTAATTTGATAACATATAATTATATTTATTTATTTTTTAAAATTGTATACTCCTATTTCTTTTTTTTACATAATATATAAAAACTACAAATATTTTCTATCACTTGTGTTTTCCTATTCATAAACTGAAAATTTATCGTGTACTTTCACATTTTCAGATATAATAATATTATCCTTAGATATACTTATATTATAAGTATATAACAAAAGTCTATATACACATAAACAGTACCATTACGGTTGAGTATATTATAAATTATAAATATTTACAACACATTTATTTCTCTTTCTAAGCACAAAGACTCAATAACTCACTTAGTTTTAAACTCAGCGAACCTTTTAGATATATTATAAAATTTAAACTCGCATTATTCGTTTTAAACGGTTTTTGGAGCGTATACTATATTGGATTTACATTTAAAATACTGTCATTCCTTCATTGTCAGTATTCTGATCATTTCTGATAGCTCACACTATTAACAATAGTAATATTAATAATAGTAATAATAATAATAATAATAATAATAATAATAATAATAATAATAATAATAATAATAATAATAATAATAATACTGAATTTAATTTACGCATTATATTGTTGTTGTAAAAAACGTTTTATGGTCTGAAAATAATTTTATGCTTTACAATATTATAGTTGATTCTATTTATATCATACGTCTTTGCTATTTTGAAATTTTCATTATCTTGGATGCATCGATATCCACTTGAAGCTGAACCATTTAAGTTAATAGCATACCAAGTTAATGGTTTTTTACTGTAGATAACTTAGATGCAAAATTACTCGTTATTTCGAGTACTCAATATTTGTGTGAATACATTTTTATTACGGTTAGTATAGAAAATTGTGCTACATTTTCGGTATGATCATCGCACGCATTCGTGTCGTACAGTGACACGGAAAATAATGAGTGAAAATTAAATGTCCTTACTGTAATTTCAGCCGGTACCAACGATAGTGATGGTTATTATCATGTAAAATTTATTTAAAATCGTCGAGAATTATCGTTAAGACTATTTCAGGTAAACGAAAGACAGCGTTTTTTTTGCACTATCAAATTTGTAAGACATCGTTAAAAATAAAAGTGATGAAGACGTTCTTATAACGGATATCTGTGTATAAATACTTATTGAAGACTTTTATCTATAATTTCGGTATATATTTGCATTCCAAGTATTCGAATAGTATCTTTAAAGTAATTAATTTTTTTTAATTTTAATTTTAATAAATCTCAATATCTCGACATCATTCGGTGCCCTTTGAAATCTGATTCGTATTTTAACCGTATTCATGAAAACATTAAGTGCAATTAGTACGATGAAAAATAATCCTTATGTATTGAGTCATATCATCTCTGTAATCTGTTAAATGATTGACTACCGTCTGATCATCAGGTACTATTGTAAAAATGTCCTGACTTTTGAAGCAAATATTTTTATAAATGCGTCATTGTACATACAATATTGATATGAAATGTAGTTAAACATAGTTTTGAGAGAAAAATTTTATAAGCTATAACAAATTTTAAATATTTTAATGACAAAAACATACACGCATTCACTGGTAGTAGATTTTAAAAACGGTAACGTGTTGTCGAGCGTTGATGGAAAACAAAATTAACTCTAAAATAATTCAATATTTATACACTTTACTTGGAAGTTCAAAAACTTCATAATTGCTCAAGAAATCATTAATTTTATACGTCAAAACAAATTAAACAAAAACCTGTGCCGAAGAATAAATTACAACACAACGGTGGCGGTGTGCGCTGTGTAGTGATCGCGTCGTCCGCGTAGCTGTTATTGTATGGACGATTTTTGTTCGCACAAAAGTTTGGAAACCGTTGTGTACGTGTGTACTATAAATGGGATTAGATTTCACGACAAAAGCGATTCCGGGATATACAGATCAATTAATGTATACATACCGAGGATCTGATAATCCTCGCTTTGTCTATACATTAATTATATCATAATAACAGTCGTAGGCCTGTTTATACGCTCACTTCTCAGCAGTAGACATGCAAAAAATCACCACTCCAGTCGACTAAATTTTTATGATTATAGAACTCGAATGTTTACGAAACTTCATAGTTTTTCTATTCATTCAACTCAATGTTAACCCAAATTACGTATTTCAGGGGGTGTCCTAAATGTCTTGACGACCCCGACTTAAAAGGTGGTTCATTGTGTAAGTATTATCACTATTCGTTTCCAAAAACAATATTTATGTCCAAATTGCGAAAACGAAATTATTTTATCGGAGAAATAAAGTTAAATAGGTTACACGAACAATGATGTCAATAAAATAATACACAGAATTGATTATAGGAATTAACGGCAACTCGTAGGTTTCACGGAAAGTAGAACAAAGATATATTACCCTTCTTTCTAATCATCATAATTTATCATCCTTAATTCCTGGTAGCTTCAAATCCTACTTAAGTTATAATATTATTATTTAATATAAGGTTGTATAATGTTATATTATATCATATGAATATAATAATGGATACGACCGATGAAATCCTGTAATACGTAAAAGTTACAATCCGATTACATTTCGTTTGTAGGCGGCAACGGCATGTGACTCGTGTCAAAAATATGGGAATTTAGTACTGTACATCAAGGATTTGTGCTCACTATACGGTGGCCGGTATCCATGTAGCAGTGAACGCTCACTTTGAAATACGTATATACTTTTTTTATTTACTAAAATATTCTTTAATACACCAGAGATTTTAAACAAATATAAAATGTAATATAAATTCTTAAATATTTTTTTTGGTTTCGATACTCTAGATGAGACATGTACCTTTTGGTACCAGTCGACACTGATAGGAATCACAAAGAAACAATATACTCAATTAATCATTAATTATTAAACGTTATTTATATCACTTAAAATCCAACTAACAAGTTTGGAATACTTCCATCAGGAGCAGCGTCATTTTTATAATATGGGATGATTTCGTATAGGTATCTAATACTTAAAATTAAAAATGTTCAAATTTAAAATTACTGAGTGTTATTTCAACGTCTTATTTCGATCTATACGCTATTTCAAAAACAAAATATTGCGGCTAGCTTAAAATGCGGTTTTAGTTAACACCTTCATTTTTTGAACACCTCCTTAGAAAAATCAACCAAAATATTCTATTGGTCAATCTAAATACAAATTTAAGTAATTCTCTATAGAATCAAGCAATACCATTTTCATTTTACATATTTGTGCACATTCTATAGTTTTATAGTTTATTTATTTCCAATGTAATGTATTGATATTTAAAGAATGTAAATGTATATTTTAGTTTATTTTAACATTGTTTTAAAAAAACAATGTATACTAATTAATTACTTAGAGTAACTATAAAATTATTTTCACAATTTTTAGTTAGAATTTTGTCAATTATGATTTTATTACATCATTAAATGTAGGAAGAATTATTTTACATAACAATTACCTTTGGAACAACAGGCATATACGCATACGTATTAAAGTAATTTTAAGTGCATAGATTAGATGCTGAGTGAAACAAGGAATGCTTTGGTTTTACCAACATGTGTTTTTGTATCTGTGTACATAATTTTAACCATAAGGAATGCTCTGATCATCACTGTCAAAATTAATATATAGGAAATGAGTTTTAGTTGGTACTCTAGGAAGGAGAGCATTTTTGAAATGTCTCAATAGTTTTACTAATAATTGATAAAAACGGTGAAAAATTGCAATAAGCTTAAAATGTTTCCAAAGTTCAATTATATAAAAAATATTAAATGATCTATCTGATATTCTTCACTTAGAATCATTTTTCCGAGCGTAACGGTACACTGGTTTCAAGTTTAAATACAACAATAATATCAAAATATTCCTTTAATTGACTCGACCATGATTTCTCATCCTATCTAAGAATCTCGCCTCTTTCTTATAATTTGAAGTATAAAATCCATACCCGTTGAGCACAGTATTCATACCATGTGTTGAAAGTGACTGTAGTGGTTACACATACACATTTGTAACAAATAAACGATAATTAACTAAATAAAAATTTTTAATTTTTTTCCCGTCTGTTATTAAATAACAAAAAGAAAGATGACCGTACTCGGTAAAATTTTAAGTATTATGTCATAGACTTAACTGCGAAACGTCTGTCAAAAATGTATTTGTATCTTCGACGTTACAAGTTGAACAATCAATTAATTTTTGTATTAGCATAAAGCGTTGCGACTGTGTATGGTTAAAAAATAGATAATCCGATTCGAGGACGTCCAATCGTTCGATCTGCAGTGGAAATTTTATTAGAGCCCTTACGAACCGAAAACCCATTGTAAAGGAACGAATTATGTTTAAATAAAAAAATTGTCGCTGCAGACACGTGCTTTATATAATCGCGTTACTGCGGTGGTGTCTTACAGTGCGGTCGTGGACAAGCACATAACTGTTATAAGCCCAAAAATATTACCGCGACAGCAAAAAAACGTACGTGGGCTCACCGGCCGTCCGTCCGTCATTCAGAACGTAAAGATATACGGATGACACGGGCGGTGACCATTTGGTCGCGTTGAGCTGTACAACACACGACCGTGTGTACTGCACGGTTACGGGTAAAACACAGGATCGCGATGTGGAAAAGTGTACGGTGGTGATTTTTTCTTTATTTTGTCTTTCTCGTCGCAAATACCGTTATACGTTTTACACGGACGTATTAGACGTGTTTGGACCTTAATTTTATTACGGACAGTGTGTACAGTTTTTTTCGCCTGACGCGTCATTCACTAAATTCGTGGAACTAATTTTGATATGATGCCCACACAGCATATATATATATTTATTCAATACTTGGTAAAATAGAATATTTGATAAATATGCTCGTACAATATCCAATTCCTATAATTTTTTAAACATTTAACTAAGTAAGACATTTATATAACTTTAAATTTTCATCAATTTTTAATTTTTTTTTTTTCGAATATTTATAAATTCTTATTACATGCTTCAGTTTTAACATGAAAAAATCAAATATATATATATAATAACATTTTTATTTTCAATATTTGAATTCCAATCATATATAAATTTTGTTTCAATCGCTATAATTAAAAAAACCGGATGGGCCTCGCTCTGCTGTACAGTTAGGGGTGGAGTGCACCTCGCTTATAGGATAGGTCATTATTATAATGGATTTGTTAAATTTGAATGCAATGATAGATATCATTGTATACGAATAACGATTCTGAACGGAGTTCATATGTTAGTCTAGAATATAATACAATATATAATAATATTATATATAATATAATATAATATATTAATATAATAATATATTATATATAATATAATATAATATGTTATTTATAAATATTATATAAGTATATTTTATTTTTAAACGAAAAATTTAGAAAAACCGAAAATTTAAATTGTCTATAAATAAGTCAAAATATGTCAAAATACTTTGAAATTTTAACCATGTATAGAAAACGTCAATATAAAGATTTAATGATAATTTCAAGTTGTTGCGGTTTTTCGTTTTTGAGTTAGGGCATTTTAAAAAAACCGATATCATTTGTCAGTCTAGAACATTCTACATTATATTATATTTTACATGTAATTTTATGTCGATATTCGATGTTCAAACGCTTATAAAAAAAAATTGTGCATATGGATTTTAATAATTTTTGAATGACATTACGAACTACTTCTGTGGAATCTTCGATTAAATTTTCAAGTATTTTGTAGAAGCCAAATTTTTTTTATCACCGATTATAAAAATAAAATGTAAAAAAATCGAATATTTTAAATGACTATAAGTGGCTTAAAAATCAATATAATATTTTGAAAAAAATATGACATAAAGGAAATACCAATCTTAACAGCTGGTAGAAATTTCAAAAATCTGCGACTTATACTTTTTGAATTATAAGAAATATTTAAAATCGTTTGAGAATAAATCGCTATTTTATGCAATTTCGTAAATATTTAAATTTCAAACAGTCATAAAATTTTTTCCTCTAATTCCGGTAGAAATTTTTTTAAAGATTTTTGAAGAGTAGCTTATAGATATCCTCGTGTTAAAATTTTGAACCTTAAGTATGAACAGAAAAAATTTTATGAATTTTTATCTACAAAATAACTTGCAAATTATCGTGATTTTTACATATTTCGTATAAATTGGAACTTTGAGCACTTATAAAAAAAAATTGTGTCTTACGATTTTAGATTTTTTTTTATCAGTTAAGGAACAACTTATAAGAAACCTTGTATTAAATTTTCAAGATTTTCTAGGCAGCCAAAAAAATTTTATCGTTATTTAAAAAAAAAATACTTAAAAATATTGAAAATTTCAATTGTCTATAAATAGCTTAATAAAAATCAAAATACTTTGAACATTTAACGGTGTATAGAGAACGCTAATCTAAACATTTGGTGAAAATTTCAAGTATTTACATCGATTAGTTTTTGAGTTATAGCAAAATAAAAAATTTGATTTTGTCGAAAACTGGTTTTGCGTAAAAACTCCCGTTTTTCCCTTATTTTTTTAGAGTTTTTCTCGTCGCATTTAAAAAATATTGAAAATTTTTTACTTTTGACCCCCCAAAGTACCAACTAGATTCACTTTCCTTTCAGTAAAGATGCTACTTAAGCAAATCGAAGCATTTTTACTGCCAAAAAAGGTGTCGTCAGCCACAAAAAAAAAAAAAAAAAAAAAAACACACATCATTGTAAAATCAATACATTCTTCACTCCGTTCAGAATCTAAAATATGAATGGATATCGATCTTTCTCTCTCTCTGTCTCTTTTTCTCTCCCTCTTTCTAAATTCCATTTCTCCAAAGTTGCATGGGTTTACTCATAGGGAGGTTAATGGGGAACAAACCTCCCCCTATCGGCGATATTTCTTTTTTTTTTTTGCAATCAATTCTTTTTATATTTGTATGTGAAAATTTGTTGTCTCACCATATAATTTATATTTTGTTGCATAGAAAAAAATATATATACTAATAATAATTTACAGCTAAGTGATAATGATAACTCAATGATTTTTGATTAAGCCGCTCCCATTGAAAATTCCCGAGAAGGCCACTGCTAGACTGAAGTTTATATATAATGAAAAATGGTGTCGAACGGGAGGTGCAAGTCAAAGTTTACTTACCGCGTATTTACAATCGAATCAACAATAATATAAAAGACGTCTGAGTTCAGGTCGATAAATTAAACTTTAATGTGTTTGTTCGATTTCATAATTAAAATTTCGAGCACATCGATAATATTGTTTATGTATACTACATAATAAAAACAGTAACGATTTATTATGTAATCGATTTATATTGGATTGGACTTAAAATGTTTTTTTTTTTTTTTACAGTTATTAAGGTTTTATTTTGGTATAATTTATTCAATTAATATTATTATATATATTTTAATATTTCATATAAACGGTATCCATTGGTGATTTACTCGTTTTCAATGAAAATCGATTTTTTAACGTAATATCTATGAAAAATAATATAAGTATACAACAATTTGTTACTGTTATATTTATATTTAATATATAGGTAACAATAAATATACTATCGACTTATTAACCGTAACATTAAGTCACAATTTTTTTTTATAAGTGCTCAAAGTTCCAATTTATACGAAATATGTAAAAATCACGATAATTTGCAAGTTATTTTGTAGATAAAAATTCATAAATTTTTTTCTGTTCATACTTAAGGTTCAAAATTTTAACACTAGGTTATCTATAAGCTACTCTTCAAAAATCTTTAAAAAAATTTCTATTGGACTTAGAGGAAAAAATTTAATGACTGTTTGAAATTTAAATATTTACGAAATTGCATAAAATAGCGATTTATTCTCAAACGATTTTAAATATTTGTTATAATTCAAAAAGTATAAGTCGCAGATTTTTGAAATTTCTACCAGCTGTTAAGATTGGTATTTCCTTTATGTCATATTTTTTTCAAAATATTATATTGATTTTTAAGCCACTTATAGGCATTTAAAATATTCAATTTTTTTACATTTTTTTTTTATAATCGGTGATAAAAAAAATTTGGCTCGTACAAAATACTTGAAAATTTAATAGAAGATTCCACTGAAGTAGTTCTTATTGTCATTCAAAAATTATTAAAATCCATATGCATAATTTTTTTTTATAAGCGTTTGAACAGCGAATATTGACAAAAAATTACTTGTAAAATATAATATAATGTATAATATTCTAGACTGAGAAAGATATCGGTTTTTTTTAAAATGCTCCAACTCAAAAATGAAAAACCGCAACAACTTGAAATATTCACCAAATCTTTATATTGACGTTCTTTATACATGGTTAAGATTTCAATGTATTTTGACATATTTTGACTTATTTATAGGCAATTTAAATTTTCGATTTTTGTTAAATTTTTGTTTTTTAAACATCTATAAAATTTAATTGGTTGAGCGAAAACTCTTGAAAATTTTATACTAGGTTTATAATAAGTTAAACTTATCGTAACTAAAAAATATCGGTGATCGGTTAACTCAATTTTTTTTTATAAGCCCTTAATGCTCAAATTTGTATAAAATGTGTAAAAATCACGATAATTTGCAAGTTATTTTGTAGATAAAAATTCATAAAATTAAAATCCATAGGCACAATTTTTTTTTATAAGCGTTTGAACATCGAATATTGACATAAAATTACATGTAAAATATAATATAATGTAGAATGTTCTAGACTGACAAACTATATCGTTGTATGCAACTGCCAACCCATCCTAATTGAAAAATATATTTATCGTTTCAAAATAAAATATACTTTTTACAATGTTTATAAATAACAATGTATTATGTCCTAGATAAACATATGCACTCCGTTCAGAATCGTTATTCGTATACAATGTTATCTATCATTGCATTCAAATTTAACAAATCCATTATAATAATAACCTATCCTATAAGCGAGGTGCACTCCACCCCTAACTGTACAGCAGAGCGAGGCCCATCCGGTTCTTTTTATTATTATTTCTTGTGACTAGACACACTATTATGACATTTAGAATTACATACATTTCTATTTTTTTCTACATAAGCCTTGATTTGCTCTACATAACTTCTTTTCAAGTGCATCTTATAAAACATTGTCCTGATACAGTTAAAACTTTCAATTAGTTTATTTTATATTAATTAATGTAAAAAATACGATGATGAAAATACCTGTAATAAAGTTTTTTGACAATTTCGTCTTTAGTTACAATTCTGTAAAATATCAAATTCTTTTTTTTTTCAAAGCTACTCTGATTATATTAAGAAGATCTGTTTTAACAATATTAACACTTTGAATACGAATTATAACGTTAACACAAGTATCGATTCGGAAAATTTTATCCTAAAGAACTCCATACGAGTTGCCTGTGTCTATATATTTCCATAAGTTTCTTTGATAACCGTTCATATATTTGGACTGATTGAAAGAGACCGAATATTTGTATCTGAAGCATATTAAAAAAATATATATTTTTAAAAATAAAATATTATTAAATGTATAAACAAATTTAAAATGAATAAATAATAAATAATTTTAAAAAATAAGAAAATAAAATAAAAGAAATAAAGAGCGTACCTGTAGCATACTGGGCAATACTATCTTCACGTTCAGTATCTATTAGTTAGTTGGTCAAGATTGTCCTAAATTGTAATGGTATCAGTAATGTCATCGGCAGGTTTGATACAGCTAGCCCAACTCTTTGGTCAACATCAAACATGGTGTCATTTTTATCCCAAAAAGGTGTGTTCTATTCTTCATGAATTGGGTAAATTTTAAACCTATGGACCGATTGCTTGACTTGTTGATCGTCATCCATGAGGCGAGTATTCGTATTGATTGGTGGGCTCTTCAAAGCCTTGATTTTTCAAATATCTTAGCTTTTCGTGTTACTATTCTTAACTCTGGCTATAAAACTTTAAGACCCAGTAAGAATTACGTATTTAACAATTTGCTACCGCTGTCTTAATGTCTAGAGTTATCGGGGTACTAATTGTGAGAAAAACGTCTGCACCTGGATTGCAACTTCTTGTACACAGTTTATCTGTGAAGGGTGGAGATGGATCAACTCTTTCAGGTGATCCTGATTATTTATTATAAACTTATATTGTTCATCAGGTTGCGACTGTATGTCTATAGGATGGATTTGACACCTACTGCTGAGTTAATTGTGCTTAATTGGTTTCAATACGAGCTCTATCTTTTCAAGTTTCTTCTATTTCAGACACGATTTATAGAGAGACAAAAAAATATTAATCATTTCATTGGTAATATTAGCATACTAAGTTTCAACCGATATATTCCACAATGTTCTACAGCAACGTGGGAAGATTCAATGATTCAAAGATTCAATATTTCCTCCATCAGTGTATAAAACTTAACAGGTTTACCGTAGGTTAATAACTTTTTTGAATAACCAATTGCCAAAACAATAAAACGTTTTACCTTTTTGTGCGTATTGGTGGTTGTTTTTTTGGGCGCTGATATTACGCCTTTGACCTCTTTCACAATGAAATTGCACACCTCTTTCGTAATAATATTTTAACAGTTGTATTTTCCCTTTGCTAACTCTGCAATCGTCATCAAAAACGGTTAACGTGAACTCATTATTATTGTTTGTGACACTTGTAGTTAATCTTAAATAATCTAGGTAAATAATTCAGACGTTCAGTTAGTACAAAGACACAAACTGAACGAAGGATACACAAAGACTGATTACGACTGATTTAATAACAGCACGAATGCTAGATACTATCTTATCACATAATTTCATATTTTCACTATTGTTAGGTATATTTTAGGATTATCGATATTTAATCATCGGCCGATAAAAATTATCTTAATTAATTTGATATATATATATATATATATATACAGTGTTTAAACGCTAACTGAGAACACTCAATATCTTTGCGTAGAGACTTACAAGTTGAATTCTGATTTTTTATTGGTTTTTATGACATAAAAATGTGTATTTTTACGAGTTTTAAATTTTTTAACTTAAATAGACACGCGCATGCGCAGCACAACTTTTTTTTCTTAAATGGCAACCACCTATTTTAATTACAAATTATTTTTTACCTAATTTTTTAATGAATTTTGGTTGTTAAACCAACTTTCTAAGTCCAAAATTGACCAAGTTACAGCAATATAACCAAAAAACTGTAAAATGCGCGCGATTTTAAATTTTTTTGACAGTAACTCTGAAAATAATTATTCTAGAATTGTTAAGGCTTGATATTTCCACTCGTATTTATTAAAGTGATATTTAAACGTTATTACAGTTTTATCTACTGTATAATTTTCACTTTAATTTGGGTATGTATTATAACTTATAATAGAAAAAACGTAAATAAACAGGCATGTTTTTTATTTCGTGACATTTAATGGTTCTATTGGAATTTATCAATAATTAAAATATGTGTAATTTTTATTCAAGTTACAAGTTTATTTATTTGTTGATTAATTTAACGTATAAATTGTTCAAATTGTTGTCTCCCGTGAACAAAACATGATTCAGCGCGTCGTATGAACTCTTTATTTGTTACAGCAGTAATTTCTTCATCAGTCAGTTAATTGCATGCTTCTGTTATTTTTTCTTTTAAATGTTGAAGATTTATAGAAGAGTCGGCTTACACTATTGTTTTTAAGTGACCCCATAAAAAGAAATCTAGTGGCGTAAGGTCAGGTGACCGTGGTGGCCACTCAATTCCTATCCACTAACATTATTTCCCAAAACACTTTGGTTATTGGTTTCAAATGACCAATGTGGATTTTGATCGTCCCAGTAGCGGTTGTTTTGTTTAATAATAACACCATAATTAGTAAACTTAGATTTATCAGTCCATAATATTGAATTTAAAATAAATAGATTTTCGTCTATAACGGTCATAAACCACGCAACAAAAGTAAGTCTACAACCTGAATCACTCTGACGTAAATGCTGAACTAGATTAGGTCAATATGGATGCATTTTATACTTTTTTAATATCTTACAAATTGTGGTATGGAATATTCCAAGCTCTCTGCCAACGTGCCATGTAGAAACTCTGGGATTTACTCTAACATAGGCTAATAGTTGTTCCTCGACCTCTTCACCTAAAACTTCACCTCATCTTCTTTATTGACTGTTTACCCTTTTAGAAAATGAACCATAGGTTCTAAGATTCCTTTCTAAGTTATGAATACAACTATGGGAAAGATGTTCTCTATCTAAAGTAATTACCAAAAATAACGAAACTAACTTTAAAAATTATCTAAAGCAACAAAAAGAAAAAAAGAATATTAATAAGCATACCTGGGAAATGATGAGCATAAGTTTTTGCTGCACGACGTGCATTTTTTTGACACTCCCAATAAATAAATAACATATCAACTTTTTTCGAATGATTCATATTGTTCACGGAGTAACACGTGTTTGCATGATGGAAAATATCGAATTGTTCTTCTTCTTCTTCTACTTCGCCTTCCTCCCAACTATATGGGGTCGGCCACCCTTGTCCTACACCTCCACTTTACTCGGTCAATCACATCTCCTCTGCACACACCGACAGCCCTCATGTCATTCTCCAAAGTCTCCAACCATCTCTTTTTTGGTCTTCCTCTTCCTAAAAATATCGAATTGTTCAGTTTGTATAAATAATCATTTCATGTTTATTTCATCGTATTTAATTTTGTATCAAATTGTCATAAAGATAAACATTTACTTTAAGGGAGGTATCTAATGCTTAGTTCTATAATGCTTGGTAAAATACGATAAGATTACGTTTCTATTCCAATTTAAAATATCATAAATATCAATGCAATTAACTGACTGATGAAGAAATTACTGCTGTAACAAATAAAGAGTTCATACGACGCGCTGAATCATGTTTTGTTCACGGGAGACAACAATTTGAACAATTTATACGTTAAATTAATCAACAAATAAATAAACTTGTAACTTGAATAAAAATTACACATATTTTAATTATTGATAAATTCCAATAGAACCATTAAATGTCACGAAATAAAAAACATGCCTGTTTATTTACGTTTTTTCTATTATAAGTTATAATACATACCCAAATTAAAGTGAAAATTATACAGTAGATAAAACTGTAATAACGTTTAAATATCACTTTAATAAATACGAGTGGAAATATCAAGCCTTAACAATTCTAGAATAATTATTTTCAGAGTTACTGTCAAAAAAATTTAAAATCGCGCGCATTTTACAGTTTTTTGGTTATATTGCTGTAACTTGGTCAATTTTGGACTTAGAAAGTTGGTTTAACAACCAAAATTCATTAAAAAATTAGGTAAAAAATAATTTGTAATTAAAATAGGTGGTTGCCATTTAAGAAAAAAAAGTTGTGCTGCGCATGCGCATGTCTATTTAAGTTAAAAAATTTAAAACTCGTAAAAATACACATTTTTATGTCATAAAAACCAATAAAAAATCAGAATTCAACTTGTAAGTCTCTACGCAAAGATATTGAGTGTTCTCAGTTAGCGTTTAAACACTGTATATATATAGTCTGGTGGTCAAAGTTTTCTTCATTTATTCGCCTAAGTAATGCCACATATTGCATATAATTCTAAACAACAATTTGCATTGTCAAAACAAATAACAAAAATAATACTTATTTCAAATTGACTATGGTATTTTCAAATTTGTATAAACATAGAAGTCCTGGCTGATTCTCGTTTTAACTATTTAGTATCAGTTTTCATATGAAATTTAATTGTGAAAACTACTGATGACTAGTTTAAAGATGTTTTGATGGATTTAAAGTTTTAATTGTAACTTATATATTTATAACTATTACATTTTTTTCATTTATATTTCATAGTTTTACGAAAAGCCGTTCTGGTAATATATATAATAATAATATTTCAATTAAAATATACTTATCACAATATTCCCATACCTGAATGTCTCTGCAAAATATTTATTTGAATAATTATATTAAAAATGAGAGAATATTACATAGAACTAAATTGCAAGCTATAGATTTTAAATACTTATCTTTAATAATAGTTTTTTCTTAAATAACATCATCAAATATTTTTCATAATGTGTTTTTCGTCTACCACTTATTAGTCTCCTTATCTACATATTCTCGAAATAGTCAACAATTGATTGCCAATCGATTTAATTTGTTACGTATTTGCATACTTAAAATATCTGTTTATCTTCTAATTGTTTAATTTTTTATTCATTATAATGAATCGCAGATTGTATAAGTTATTATTTTTTAATTTAAGACCTTTGAGTAAGATCTATTATAGCTTAATTTTTACTAAATTTTATAAAATGGCTGAATAATTAATTACGACAATTGTCCAAAATTAGACATAGTACATTATTTATATAATACAACAAACTGCAAATAACAACAATTTTAAATAATAATAATGAGTAATGATATAATAATAACTTAATAATATGTTATAATAGAGAGTGTGATAAGGTAACATTAATGAGGTTTTTATAATAGGCTGAAAGAAATGTATTTAAAGCGAACGTAAAAGATTAATGATGTTATTTTTGTATGGCGTGAGAGGAGGGGTGAAAACAGCAGGTAAATTAATAATTATTGTGCTATTTAATAATTTGATTTTAAAAATAAAAGTATAAAAATAGAAAACATGAGCCGGTTTTTTAAAATTAATAGTTTTTTAAAATAATTTTTTAACAGAAACAGTAATAAGTAAATTATAGCTATTGTATAATAAGCTAACCGTTGAGCAATTTGGAAATAGTTTTCGGGCATAAATGAAGGTATTGCGTTGACAGTAGAGTCAGCATTGATATTACGAGTATAATATGATTGTTGCTCTTTTTGATTTGAGAAGGGAGTTGCGTGACTTGTAGTTGTATGGAAGAATTGGGAATGGAATGATGATGGAGTTTGTTTATTCGATATTTTTCATGGTTAAGCATAAGTTTTTTAATCACCAGGCATCCTTTATATGAGGCTGGGTGTGGTCTTGCGCATACAGCATACTTGTTTTATGCAACTTTTAAACCGATGCGAAATAAAGGCAATGATTATTTTATGATACGGTGCATAACAATAATGACACGAATACCTGAATAACTTTATAATCAATATTTGTACAACTGGCTTGCATAACTTCAACAGTAGTGGACGGTTGAAGGGTATCTAATAAATATGGTGAATTGTTTCAACTTTTTAAGCAAATATGATTGGAATTTGATCCGCTCATTTTCGAATAAGTACTGTTTGAATTTAATAAGCTAAATTATAATTAGTTATGCTGTCGATGCGAATAATCATGCGTTTCGGAGTATTTTTAAAATGTATACTCGATGGATTGACAAGATTAAGTAATGATTATTTAAGAGTGAAAAATTCGTAACTTTTACTTAGATAAAAGCGTAGTGCAAGAGAAAATTTACTTGGAGAGGATTATGCGTTGTATTGGTTTTGAGATGATATTGCAATGAATGAAGTCGACGAAGGGTTTAATACCTCTACATAAAATGCAGTATCCTCAGTAAGAGAGGCATAGCAATTTAGTGTGTCAAACTTTTTGCCTTTTTTATCGTATATGAAGATAATGATGTAGCTCAAATTGTGTTTTAAAGTATTTCGAAACATATTTAGATTTATAATGATTTCATAAGACTCATTAGTAAAATGTGAAATATCATAACAGACGAGCAAAATAAACGTTGTTCATGTTGAACTGTAATTATATAAGTTCGTTAACTGTACAAAGCTAATGAACCATCTCCATTTACATAATGTATTGCTAAACAACTTTTATTTTTGATATCTGTACATATTCGAAACATTTTTCGGATTCTCTTTTGATGAACGCTGAGCAAATATACTTGAAAAATAATAAGTATAATTTCTTTTTGGCTCGGATTAAATAAAACATTTTTATCATGAAAAATTGTGATTAACCAAAAATATTTAAAAATTGTTTTTAAAAACACGTATACTTTTAATCAAAACTTTCATATTACAGGTAAAGTTTTGAATTAATACTTTTAATTATTGGGATATTTTGTGATGGAATATTTTGGCTTGAGGATATTTTGTCGAGGATATTTGACCGGAATATTTTTAACCATAAAATTATACCAAAAGGATTCCCAAAATATATTATAAATTAAATAAAAAAAATAAAAAAACAACAATTTCTAAAAATATTTTTATTTTTTATTTTTCCCAGTATTTTTTTCCACCTGAAGAAAATAAAATGAACATAAAATAATTGAGAATTGTAGGTCGAAAGAAATAAAAAAAAATTATGATAAATTTCTTGATAATGTAATGTGAGATTAAAAATATACCATAGTTCACAACATAGTTTTTGAAACATTTGGTTCTGTCATTTTTTATTTTTTAAATGTTAAAAGTTTAATTTGTTGAAGAACTTATCAATTTTGCGAATAATGTAAAAATAATGACTTGAGTTCATGTTTATATATACATATATATTGCAATAATATAACTAACTACCATTTATTGTTATTCTAATGCATATGCAATTTTAAATTGATAAATGAACCGAGAATGGTTATCAAAATACGTCACGAAATGTGATTTTATACACCTTGAGAGTTTGTTCGTTTTTATATGACATGTGTGTGGGCAAAGTGATGCTTTAATGCTTGCATTAATCATATGTCATACAAACTTAAAAATAATACTTTAATTTAAATGACGTGACTGATATGAGATATTAAAATATTATGGACATTTCGTTACGTATAATTATTGTTATGAATGTAAGGTAACCAACAATTTTTTTTTTCTGTTTTCCGAAGTATTTTCACGATAAATTTATATATTCTTTAATGCAGTATTAAAAGTGACATTTTTTGAATATAATTTGTTTTAATTTATATTAAATGAGATCAAGGGAATAGTTTGAATAAAATGATTATCAGAAAAAAATGTATATGTTTATGACAAATATAAATGCAAATTAATTTTGGTACTTTGTTTGATATGTATATCAATTGTAGTAGAATTAATTTTGAGTATTATCACATTATACACCTATAGTAATTCACAATTGTAATATTATAGAATAATTAACGTAAGGGAACACTTTTACATACAGTCTATATTTAAAATGAAATAAAAAAAAGTCATCAATAAAAATTATGACGCACATTAAAATGGATTATAAAATATCGGACAAAAATGCTAACAATTATTCTTCTCTTCCACTGACTAATTTTTATACATTAGAATTAAAATAGAATTTGTTCGTTTTACATAAATAAGATGTATATTTGTTTTAGTTTAACATAAACGAATTATAATTAGTTTATTTATTTTCAAATAAGTCTATTGCTTACATATACTGAACATTTACATTAACAAGTTTTTGTTGAAATCGATTATACAATATCGGTCTATACAAAACAATCCGATACCGAATTGTATAAATATTATGATTTGATTTATTTTAATAATGATTAAGGTCGAGGTGTTTTTAAACATCATCGATTACTAAGGGGGAATGAACACCTAAACACCGTAAACGCGACAACAATTCATTAAGAGTCATATTCATTATTCTCGGAAATCTAAAGAGCGTGTCACACTGAATGAAAAATATCCGCATATATTGCTACTATTGGCTAAAATAAAGACAAAGTAATTATTTAATTTATCTACTCTTGAATTGTATGTTGTGGCGTAGAAGTTGTAACTAAAAAATTCACGTAGTACAAATAAATGTAATTACACATTTTTATGAAGTATTTAATGCAAAATACTAATATTACAAATTACTTGTTCAGATAAAACAACAACTAAAAACTTTTAAATTGTATATCTTATGATTATATTTAATATAATCGATGTCATGGGTGTAGTACTCTTCCGCGCCGTGATTTAACACAAAAAAAAAATAATCGATGTGATACTGTTATGTATGAAAATAAATCTGACATTAACGTAAGTGACTAAAATTGATATATTTTGCGTTACGAGTAAGTATAACATTTTGTTTTGAGCAATATTTAAAAATATATTCCATTGTTTAAATGTTTAATTACTCTATCGATTAATCGATATATTTTTAACTATTTATCGAAAAACACATACTCGTAATTCATAAAATGTATTAAACATGCATTAACATTCATAATAAATTCTAGCTAATTTCATAACAACTTATCTGGATATATGTTTAACCGGTTATTTTTATACACGATTTTGCTGAAAATAAATTTACTGAAATTGCAAGTTTGTATGTGTAATTGGATGTAAAGAATAATCGATTTATCTTTCACAAGAGGACACAAGAATTACCGATATAATTAATTAATTTTTTCAACCACGTGTCCCAAACGCAATACTTTATTATGATTTGTCTCAAACATAATCTGTATTAGGTATAATATATTTAATTATTATAATTATTTTAATCAAAATCTTTAATAAAAAAAAAAAAAAAAATACTTAGGTATACCGAAACCGATATTTATTCAATCACTTAGATGATGTGATTAATCTAGATTCTAGATAACATTTTCAAGACTTATATTTAATACAATTTTCAATCTCGATTCAAAGAATCTATAATAACAATTTTAAGCTATACGAAAAAATAATAAATTAAAACTTTTTTAAAACTTTCTTACTTTCTTTCTGATAAAATCATGATTAAACCAATTATGAAATATAATTTATTTAAAATATTACTTAATTCAAAATAATGTCAACAATTTTATCAAACGATATTCTAACGAGTGTAACTATTTCGTCAATAAACCAAAAGTTAGTGGTGAAAATGGTCTAGTCAATTGATTACGCATTTAATATGATATACAAATTAATTTAATTCGTATAATACGTATATTTACGTATGATCAATATATTAAAGTGTGTTTAAATTATTTTTTTTTCGTAAAATATTTATACGTTTCAATTTTAACTGACTTATTACGCTCCTTTCAGCTGTTCTAAATAAACAGTCTATAATATAGTCCAAATATTATTTTTACTCAATTAATTAAACGAATAAAATATTTTTTATAACCGTATTTTATGTTATCTGTAACTTGTTAATTTTGTTAGTCTTCGATCCATATATATCTCTAATAATATTCTATATTATCTAAAATATTTTGTTCATTATTATTATTTTGCATTGCATTGTATTTATCTTATATACTTGCATATAATTGTTAAGCTATGATAGTTATACTAGAAGTTAATAAAAATAAAAAGTAAATTTAAACTGACCTCATCTTATTGATGTTTTACAAATGCTAATGAAAATTCAACTAATGTATTGCATAATTTAACAAAAAAATAATATGCATTTTGATAACGCTATATACACGCTCAAAATTTTTCTTAAAGAGAGAGCAAAATCTTACATTTTTTCCATCAAAATCGTTAAGATAATAGAATATATTTCTCAGCCTCAAACTACAATTATTAACTGTTGTTCTCCTACATGCGTATGTGAGCTGAGTTTGTAATATTTGATACACACCTCAGTCGAGTGGTACGAAACGTGATTTTATTATTTATGTGAAAAATTTTATTAAAACTGCAGAAACTTTATGAACACGAAGAAAATGATTGGGTCACCAACCAGTCGATTTCCTGGAAAATATAAAAATGATGTTATAATAATAACATTCGTAATAAAAATAAATTGTATCGTAATATACTTTTATATCGGTTGGTTTTTATTTTTTCTTAATACAATTTTATACACTATTATTTTTGTACACGCGCACTCTAACGTGATAATAAAAATACAAAAGGTGTCGAACGCATCATGTTTATATCTTTGAATGTAACTCACTTGTTGGAAAAGGTTGGTGACCCCCACTGACTACAGCTTAAACTATAAAACTGACTAATATATAAACATGACCGGCATTGCAGAGGGTTAAGAGTTCTGAAAATAAATTAGAATTTGCTGTGAAGTCTACTTGACGACGGTCAGGCCACGTTCTTTGATTATATTTTACATGTTGTTTGTGTTTATTTTTTCCTAACCAATAAATGTTGTTTACAAAAGTTTTGAAACATAAAAATTAGACGTACAGAAGTTCGAGAATAAAGTTTAAAAAAATGACCCGACCATTATATATCAGTCTGTACGGTTGAATTCGAATTCGTTTTGGAAAATATTACTGCTTCGTAATGTAAAGCAATTTGTTGGATTTCAAAAATAATAGGTGGTTTTTGGTTAAAAAATAATCTAGATTATAACATAACAATGTAACGGTATTTGATTTAATAGTAAAATTAATTTTTACACACACGTTCGGTTACAATTCGAACTCAGCCGAATGGTTCATTAAAATTAAATTATCCTCTAAACTTTCATTAGAGTATCGTAAATTAAGATTTGTACACAATTGATTTAAAATTCAACAGTTTACGTAAACATTTTGAGATTTGAAAATTTTCTCCAAGATTTGTTTTTAATTTTTTTTTTTAATTTAGAAGCTTCGTATTGTTTTCAATGACGAATAATCAATCAGTTATTTTGTACTTATTTTAATATTTTGTACTCTCTATACATAAATCAATAACGTTATACTCGTTTCATAATATTGTATCTAAAAGACAATTAGGTTTTACTTTATTAACAAGATCTAAATTGTGTTAATGAGGATCTACTGTTATTTTTTTTTTACTCAACAACACGACTCTGAACGGTTATAATAAAACAACACTTAAGCAGGACACGTAAATTGTCTAAATTATCATAGAATACTTGGAATTTAAATAAAAAAATTAAACCACAGTATATAAGGTTTTCATAAACCCGATGTTGTATTTGACGTGATGTTATGGTAATCAAGTAAGTGTAATTAAAACGAGCAATACGCATGTAACCGAGCGATTTTAATTACAAACATATTCAAATTGTGTTATTTTATTATTCATTTAATGTTATTATTATTCAACAAACTACAAATGCGATAGTTTTTATAATCAATAACATAACAGTTTTGCTCGATGACATATTTTACACTTGTCGTCTTCATTATTGTGCTATCACCATTTTTTCATGATTCAAGTACTTTGCTCCCAAATTGATAATTTTTCCGAGTGTTGAATTGTATCTCAAATGCGTACAAAATATATAATTATTCATAGCAACTATTACATAGTTATTTTCTGGTTCAAAAATTTACTTTATTATTAATTGTATGAGAT
Organism: Sipha maydis; assembly: GCA_034509805.1. Classification (NCBI taxonomy): domain Eukaryota; kingdom Metazoa; phylum Arthropoda; class Insecta; order Hemiptera; family Aphididae; genus Sipha; species Sipha maydis. The sequence continues at coordinate 27,098 of JASXSY010001383.1, forward strand.
TTACCAGTTCAAATAATGGTTATTAAAATAATTTCAATTACTGATATAACAAAAATCGTTGTTGCTATAATGAGAATGAGATAACTTCTTTATAATTTCAAGCTAAGATTAAGTTTTATAAGTACACAATATGACAATTTAGCAACCAATACGGTCTGAAGAATACTTGAAGGTTCGGTGAATAAAAATAATGATCTATATCTATGATAAATTTTACATTAAAAACTGCTAATCTATTTGGTAAATATTTGTATTTCTTCGTGATCTAGATGGTAAAGCACTTATCACCCGAAACATACTTAACCTGTACTCTAAAAGTTATCTTTACAATATGTTATAACAAAAAATATCAGTGTAATATCCAATCACTAACTAAATTCAAACAGTTCCAATTTAAAATATATCAAAAATATATTATAACGAAATACCTCTAATTAAATATTCTGACAACACAACAGAAATAAATAATCTAAGTAAGACAAACTTGTTACCAACTCACATCAAAAACATTTCGCTCCTTATTCAGAAATGGAAAATATCAAATTTAGAAAATTAACACTAACACAATCCCTCACAAATATATTGACAGATATTAGTAGGTATACGTCATGATAAAAAATTAATTTTGACCCATATGAATAAAAAAATTGCATTGTTACAACATTAAAAGTGCCAAATATCCACTTCAAAAAATTACTAATAGAATTATTGAAAAACAAAAACATGGTTTATCTGAAAAATTATTTTGAAGCAATGATTCAGTGCACAGTGGGTTACAACTGTCTCTACATCAAATTTGCACTTTAGCGGAACCATCAATAACTGAACCTTACAACCGTCCCAACACCGAATTCGCTCTTTAGTCGAACTCGATGCACTCTATGCTAAATCTGGTATGCAAGTTAATGTTTAGAACGTGTTTGGAACGGAACAGTGCAACATCGCTATTTTATAAATGATAGTAAACCGTGTGTGACCCTAAATCGATTACGGATTATTTATAAAATGCTTTTATTAATAAAACCATAACAGCAAGTTATTCTCTGAGAGTTAATTGGTCTATACTTTTTTTGCTTTGTTTTTAAATACTCATTTGATCAAGAAAATCACTCTTATGAGATTTTTTTGCCCACTTGATAATAAATCGATCCAAATGTTTAACAATGCACTGTCATCGTTTGTTTTGAAGTTGCAAGAAACCTATGATATTTCATATCATGATGTGTCTTATAAAATCGCAACATTCTAATTTCGTGTACCATAATAAATACGCCTAGAAATATAAATAACACGTCAAAAGTTCATTCAGTTTGAATCATAATTCTAAAATGATTGAGCACGGTACACGATTTAACTTAGTGTTCATTAAAATGAAAATTGTTATGATCGAGAGTCAATCATCGTACTCTAAGTGACGCTGAAAACAGTAGGAGAAAAAAGTATATGATAAATACAAATAAAAATAAAATGTACGCACAACAGCGATGCAATCGTGTGAGAGCAATTAAAATGTTCACGTGTCATTATACATTTTTCCGATTATAGAAGAACTCGAGTGTTAAATGTTATGCAAGTGTTTGTTATTTTATCGATGAAAAATAATCATTCTACCCGAATTATGTTGGTACGATGAGGTATTATGCGACGTAGTTATATCGGAGCCGCGTTACACGAACTGAAAACATATTCCTTGCATACCCTTCGGGCTCTACACCATGCGGTGTTTATCATACTGTATTATGATGTGGTCGTGAACTTATGTTTCGAAACAACTATATTGACTCTTTACATGGATTTACGATAATGATATAACTATTTACAGTGTTATTATTATTTTTAGAAATATCAATTATTCACACAATTTGTTTTTCCCAGAGTCGCGCGACGAGTATGGAAAATTATTGGCAAATTACAAACTGTGTCTGCTCTACTGCCGTCAGTAAGTGTACATTTAAAAAAAAAAAAAAAAAAAAAAAAAAATGCTTGTAGACGACCAGTAGACTGTTACACATAGATGCATCTAAGCCAACGTTATATAGCGATCGCATGGGTCAATGACTCTGTGCGTTATAGATAATTATTGTATGACGTCTTGTCGTAACATTTTCATTCTTGTATACTATTTTGTAGTGTCTCATATTATGTTAAACTATTGTTATATATATATATATATATATATATATTTGATAAGCTTGTCTAATATTATTAGTTTAAAACCTACACACTATTTTGTTTCTATCTTATAATATTACTTTTTTATTTTTATATATTTTCTATACTGCTATAGGTAGTTCTTGCACAGGTGTGCATAGTAATAGTTCTTTCGTTAGACACGACAAGGAATCGTTTGAGTATCCAACACGTTATTCGATAACGGACGGAGAAAATTATAACCAAAGACCCGTGTACCATGGTTGTTCGTCAGATGAATTTTCACGTTTATTAATTTGACGTTTAGCTTATTTAGTGTTGTAGTTAAACCACGCCAATGTGTAGAATTTTTGTTTGTTGTCATAGGACAACATTTTTCGCACGTTATCGTGTGAATTACGGATAAGGGGCACAGAAAACGGGCATGGTGGTGGATAGTGGAGTTTATTAGTGTTTGTTCGGAGCAAAATCATCGCGCACCCCCAAGCTTTACAACGGAACGTACGGAGTGCATTATTCACGGTCGGGAATATTAAAACTTTCGTTAATCATCATTATGTTCGATCGACGTGTTCAACGAGGACGGGACAACGAGCGAATTCGAGTACATCGGCATTGTTAATGTGCCCACCCCCTCCCACACACACACACACACTCCGAAATTAGTCTCACGTTCAACAGGGGTCTATCTCGATGATTTTCGTTCGTGGCAGCCGTGTGCATTATTAAGCGCGAGCGTGCACGATCACGGTGCGCACAGAGAGGTTCACGAGGTTGCAATAATATTGTTGTAACGATTGACAGGCCGCTACGACGATCAGTACACGTTATACGTAGACAAATGGTGCACGAATCGCTAAACGGGTCGTGTGATTGACACAAAACCATTTCACGAATTACAGTATTATACGTGTAACACATCGAACCCTCCAGGCTTTTAGGAGGAAACGCGGTATGTGCGCTCCTCTTATGCACGACGAATCAACACGTCGAACCGTGTGTCCGATTCATTGTACCGTGGACATTTTGTTTTGCAGTGGAATCAGCAGTTTTACTGAATGCCCAGGAAAACGGTCAAAGAATTCTTATCTCATCTTCGTTCAACTAAATGCGTTGCACTAGCATTATTAACAAATTGATAATTAAACGTTGTGCACTTTTGTTTCATTTGACGTGGCATATTATTTTAATACTTTTTTTACGTAATACCCTTTTGCTTCAAACTACACAAAAATAAAATAATCCTATCCGGGTTTTTACTTGTGAAAATTAAAGCTACTCGTCCCATTTTACGAGACCGCATTATCTTGATTGAGTTATTGAACTATCAGTTCAGTGACCGATGACAAACTAATATATTGCACAGAACTTCAATAAATAATCAATGATAGAATCGAAACGAAAATGTAGCTTCCAATATTATAAACAGATTACATTTCATTTGTTATTATTATCACTTGTTTAGCTCGCAATACGCATGACTAGATTGATGGTCAAATTGAATTTTTTTTCGGGAATTTAGTAAAATTCGATTAAATGTCAAAGACATATAAATAATATTACAATGTTAATTTTATAATCGAATTACCTGACGCTTAGCCGTGTACAACTACTTACATTTTTTTTTTTTTTTATTAATATTTTAATGCTTTACAGTTATGATTATTTAAATTATAAAAAATATTAAAGTTTGCTAAATCAAAGACTAAACCAAAGCTTTCAATTTTCAGTTTAAGAAGAAACTTATTTTTTTAGATGATTATATATAAAAATAAATATGTAATAAAAAATAATAATTATTTTCAAATTAAAATTTTAATAGAAATGTACAAATTGATATTTATAACATTTTTATGAACCATAAGGAATTTGATTTTTAGGAAAAAATATTTATGTTTAAAATTTGAATTAGAAATTTTTAATATTTTGTGTAATTAGATCAGTATATTTTAATTAATATACAACAAAACAAATATTTACTCTGGTATATTTATTATTTAATTATTTTTATTTTAATACATTTTAAATCCGTAATAATACTTAATAAAGATTTTTTTTTATTTAAGCAACTGCATTATTAATTTTTGTAAAACAAAAGAATAGTAAAAATATTATAAATATATCCATTAAAAGTTTTCTATACAATCTGATACATTTTCTAATTTTCATAGATTTCCAAACGTAAGAATTAACAAAAAAAAAACATTCATGTTTATTCGTTAATACATAAGTTTATGTATAGGCAGTAAAATTACTATGTATTTTTTTTTTATTTTATATTAATTTTTTTTTAAAAATGATTAATTTAAGTTTATGGCTTTAAAATTTCAAATATAAATACTAATCTATTGTTAAAAAAACTAAAATATTTATTTTAATAATTATTTTTAAATGATTTAAAGTTTGGAATACACTATAACTGGTAATATTTACGATAATTTTAACGTACAATTCTAATTACAGTAATGCAAGAAATATGCCAGTAATGAAATTTAAGTAACCTTTAAGAAGAAAATTGTTTGTACTATTCATCACAACTGACATTTTCATAGTCTTTATGCATATCATATAGTATGATTTAATCTCTCAAATCAAATTTACTCTGCAATCTGTGTCAATTATTAACACTTATAAACTATGTATATTAAAGTATTTTAATTTAATTTTATGCGTGTAATATTCTGTCATATTATAAAGAATTAATTGTTAAGCATTAATCTCTATACTATTGTCTTTATACTAGTGAATTTTTTTTTCTTTTATTGAATTTCGTATCAAATCACAATGACGTGTTATGGTTTTTGTATGTATTTTTATGATTTTAACACCAACGAATTTACTTAAGGGATCGGTAAACCATAATTGTCTGTCTATCTACACGCACAATACAAAGATTTCGACAGTTTCTTTTTTCAACGTATCGATCGATAAATCCATGTGGTATTTACATTTTAATTAAATTTATCATAAAGTCTATTTTGGATCAAAATTCCGTGTTTTTTTGATTTTGTCTTCCAAAAGTTTACAAAAAAAAATTAAGTATAATTAAATTAAATTAAAAAATAATAACAAAATTATAAATAACCTCGGAGTTAAAAATTCTAATGCAATGAAAACCCTTGAAATAACGAAGACTAAATTATTTTTCTTTAATAGTATATTTATTTTATTTTTTATTTTTTTACATGGATAAGTGATAAATTTCACAACTATGTGATTAAAGTTTAAACGTTCTTTGAATTATTTAGTCTAAATAGTTTTATAAAACACATTAGACATTCGTGTAAGCGTAATTTACCTATACCATTGTGTATGTTATTTGTAGAACATACTACAACAAAAATTTTTGCTCGTCCTATTAGTGATAAAGAAATCGTATTGTTCATTAAAAAGTATTTTTGTTGACTTTAGGTTCAAGTGTCATATATTATCACCATGATAAAATGTTTGATAAAATAAAATCGGTAAAACTGCGTAGGAAACTAAACGAGATTTTCGTACATAAAAACCTGATGAATGAAAAATAATTGTGAATCGTGTTTATTTCGTGGTTCATCGAATCACAGGAATGAAACGGTTTTCGATATGCAGCTACAATATTATGTTTTGTAAAAAAAAAAAAAATTAACACATCCATATAAGCTGATTGAGTGTTAATTAATATGCCTGTACTGGTATTATGTGTAAAGTCATTATTTGTATAATTTAATAATAAATTGGTAATTTAAAAAAAAAAACACCAAAATAAGGACGAAAATCCTAGATCAGGTGAGATTTATTGGGTGATTGGTGAATTGTTTAGTTGTATCGGAGTTTTAAACTTGAAACTAATGTGAACTTCGGAAAAATGTTTTTGTGTGAAAGAAGTCCGGAGGGTCAGTTTGTGTTTCTGAATTTATTTATTAAAACAGTAGAATCAAATTTCATTATAAAGAAGATAAACTTTAAATATTTCTAGTTTTTACATAAATAAATATATCTAAAATTTGGAAAAATCGAATATTTCAAGCACATTTTAACAACACAAATTTCATTAATATATTTTGAAGTAGGTGTAAAATATGTATTATATTTTAAATGAGCATCTTAAAATGCGAAAATACATTTTTTGAGTCACTATGATTATTATTTATACCAAATATCTTTAATTGTCTTATTGAAATATCTAGAAATATCAGATTTTGACCACATTTCACATAAAAATGCGTAAAAAAATTCTTTAAATTAGATTTCAAAGATTTTTTATTGAACTAAAATAATTTTATCTAAATTTACGAAAAAAAGCTAAACAACTTAATATACAAATTGTCTATATACATATGTCACAAAAAATAATTTTAAATATAAACCCACCATCAATATGGAAATATGATTTAAGTATTCAGTGAGAACGATAAATATTTTTATAGTTACGACTAAAATAATAGTTCAATTTTGTCAGAATCTGGTATGACTTTTTATTTTTTTTACTACTTCTTGTCATTTTTTCACTTTCATTAAGAAAACTACTGGGAAGTATGTAAAATTACCTTTTTTTAAGTATCATCTAGAACAATCGTTACGTTTGGAATATAAAAACAGTGTACTCATGACACAAATGCAGCTAAATTGCCTATCTAAATTGCCGTCTAATAATTTTAATTACTTTCAAATACATTTCTTCTGCAATACAAATATTGTTACTAGTAATCATTGATATTTATTATAACATTTCTTCTACAATACAAATATTGTTACTAGTAATCATTGATATTTATTATAACATTTTTAAATATAGATAATGTATATGCACATTTCAAAAGTCTAAATGTGAATACGGATTTGATAAAATTTAAAATGTATCGTTAAGAGATCAAGTATAATTGACTAGTTTAATTGGACAACATTAACGTTTACTGTAAAGTTATTTTAATTGAATACCACGTCAGAATGGCATGTGTTACTCCTTTTATATGTTCAACTAAAGGAAACGTATAAGATATCGTTGATAAATTTTGTTGCATTTGGGATTTTATCGAAACGATTTTTATCTCAGAACAGTAAGCCCGATACTTGTCAAAACCATTGTATATTATTTCTCAGTTATTTTTTTCAGCACCAATTTAAAATTGTTGGTATCAGTAATCGAATGTGACGAGCAGCTAAAAAGGTGTGATGAGTAATAAATATCCATTACGTGTATCCTTCCCTCGTTTTTTATTCCCATAGTTTTTATATGCAGTAAAGTTTTTTAATTTGTCAGATAAACAAGTTTTCATCACAAAGTTAAACGCAAAAGTAAAACTTCTTTATTGGAATAATGTATTATCACAAATATTAATTTTCAAGTAAACTTATTGATATGTTTGTCTCGTATTTATTTTTTTATTTTTTTATTATTTTTTCATTACATATTTTCAACATCTTCGTTCACAGTATTTATAGTATATAATGTACCATCAATTAGTTATTAGTAAATATAGTTCAGATATAGAGGTTTTATACATACTTTTTGTAATATGCACTGAAAAATGTATTTGCATTTTACAAAAACTAAATATCAACTGGCTGCTCATTAATTTTCTTGTTATCAATGATTTAAAAAAAAAAAATTCGCTGACTGTAGGTATTTCTGATTTATTTTGTTAAAGCGAACTTATTTTTATTTGTAAAACCGTAGTAAATACGAGTATAAATATTATAGTAGTTTAAATAATAGGTAAATGAATAAACAAGTATTATTTTGCCTTCATCGAAAGTAACAGTATTCACTATTTATAAATCTAAGATGTAGATGTAAAATTACATTAATTAGAAAAAATAATAAAACAGAACGTTACGATAACATAAAAATTGGCACTGTACTCGTACAAACGGATAAAAGAAAATGATCTACAACTTGTTTATATTTATAATATTTCAAATTTTTAATTAAAAAAAAAATAAGAACAATATGTACCTAGTTTATTTTAAAATATAATATCTAATAGTCAAAACATAATTTATTGTATTTAATATGTCAGATTTAAAATATATATATATAAAAAAAAAAGGAATACAACTTTTTAATTATTGATTATTTGGATTTTCAAATAAATCCACTTTTTAATTACATATTACAAAATATCTATATTAAATATTGTTATTTTGATGAATATTTTAAATGTACAATGCAGCTATGGAATATTTCTTTAGGTGAAATAAAAAAAGTGCATTTTTATACGTATAAATCTCGACGCTAAAAGTCTGTTAAGTACGGTTTATAACATTTTTATGCTCATATATACGATAAAAACCAATTATGATAACAGTTCACTTGATGGTTTCGACTATTATCGATGATTATTTAAAATAAATATAAACATATTTATAACATATCTTTTTATCAAGAGATTCTATCTAAAAAAAATATGAAATAAAATCATTAACTTAATATAGAATTATAATGAAACACGTGTTTTCATCCAAAATTACAAATATTAAGAAAAAAAATAATAATTAATAAAATATAAATTTACCATGGGTTTCATCAATAATACTGTTATATAATAACATGAATTTAATACACTTTTCTAATTTATTAATGGCTAAGTTTTATTTTAAATTCTTCAGTCTTATTTAAAATCTAAAAAATTTAATTTAATTTAAATTAAATTAAAAAAAAAAAAAAAATATATTTTTTTAATATAATTTAATGTTTCAAAATTTAGTTGAAAATTGCTATTTAAAACGTGGTTATATTTTAATATCTAGTCCAAAATGGTAAGAATATATAATATGATCAATATTGTACTAAATACATGTATAAAAAATTAAAATTGTATATTGTATAGAAAACAAAACAAATGTCAACATTCTGTACTCAGGTAAGACTAAATTAAATTAATCAATACGTAATATGAGGATTTTACTAACGTAATTATAACTTCACACTACTGTAATAAGATAATTACTTTCAAAGTATATTTTATCGATTAATATGTGTACCGATGCATAAATATCTGTTATTGAATTAGTTAAATTTCTTAACTTAAAGTTAAAGAATACACAACTAATGCATTTAATTGTAATAAATATTTAAACATAAACTATGGCCAATATGTTTTATCTTTTATTCCATCTATGTTAAGCTTTATTTTCCGAATTTATACCGATTGTCTAATAAAATATTACATTTAAAACTAATTTAATGTATGATTTGTGTGGATTATAAAAAATACGATTGCAACATTTTTTAAATAATGAAAAGTTCAATCGTATAAATGTTAATGCTGCAAATAAAACCTTTTCGTTTATTTGTTACTGTCATGGAATGAATTTTGGCGTACAATCGTGATAAGCCACAAGGTTGTTACGGACATCAAATGTGAGCAATCCACTATGTGGCAACCACCAACAACGGTCGGCTCGATTTTCTCTTGGACAATAATCATAACAGTAATAAAAACAATCGTTACGCGTTTGTTGAGCGTGATATTTTTAAATCTTAACTCTAAGTCCGGGGGCCTCGTCTTTGTTTGAGGCCCGCAAACTCATTTTTATCGTAGCATGTATTTGCTCCATTTTGATCACACAATAATCCGCTATTAGACGTTGAAAAACACGAGTGCTTGATTTAAATACTATGCTAAACCTAGATATTTGTTTAAATTACATTTAAGAAAATACCACTAAAAAATAAATAATTCATATTTTTTACTTTAAACTAATACATGTTATTATAATAATGAGTAAATAGTTTGTAGTTTACCAATTTAGTTATTTATTAATGTTTGTGATAACAATGGAACTTGAATGTGTTAAAAACACATGTTTTCATAGCGAACGTGACTATCAAGTATTTTTTAAATAGAAGACAGAGACTTAAAGTGGCAGACCATTGAACTACAATCGTAATGATCGTTACCTGCTGTGCTTTGAAAATGAAAATGAAAAATACGTTTTCTATGACTATGTACGTATTATCAACGGATGGCTTATCAGAAGGGTAGTTTTATTACAACCAACCAATTTGGATGAACTATTGTACTAAATTATATGCAGAATACAATATAACATAGCGCGGCTTTTTTGGCATTTTTATTTTTTTTTCAACCAAAGTGCAATATGACAAAATACCATTGATCCTACAGCGGTATATTTTTTATTTCCTCAAACACTGTTAACGGCAAAAAAACTTTAACACCACGCCTTATTTTATTAGGATATCCGCGAATACTTAATTAACTTAATATAAAATATACTCTATTCAAATATAAGCGTGTATTATTAATTTCTTTTGCAATATTTTGTTTAATTACCGTTTTCAAGTTATTAAATTATCATAATCAATTTAAAGGTTTAAAGGTTATATGCAACATCTCACAGTCAATAATTGCAACATAAAAGTTAAAAAGAGAAAAACCAGACATAATTGAATTTTCTTAGTGTCATTTCCACTTAATTAAAAAGGAAAAAATTTAAAATTAACTGTATAAAATATTAAATATCTGGAAGAAAACGGTGTTACGTATTTCGTATTTCTTTTTTTACTTTTTTATAAAGTTATTAGTTTATCAGTTTTGAGGTCATTTCCATTAGAAAAAATTCAAATCTAATCATATTATTTCATTTTATTGTTGAATAAATGTATATTTAGGTTAGTATAAGTACAAAAATGAATTAAATCTCCTTTTCATTCAGATTTAATAATAAATTACCTACGCCAAAAACAATTGTTTTCTTAAATGATGACGTTCATTTTTATTTATAACAAAGAGAATTATTATTTAACTGGAAATTATGTTTCTTCAATATACTTATCAACTTTATATTAGCTTTTATATATTATATTATTTTTATGATTGAAATATTCTAGAAATCATAAGAAACATTTTCGTATGGCTGAAATTAGTTTTTCCAATCTTTACTTATACGAGTATACTGAAAACATAACTCTAATATACGTGTTCAATATTCGACTTTATAAGATACTATATGAAACTTTCTGAAACGGATTTATTACCACAGAAAAGCGTTCACTGAAAAGAAAACTCTTCAGAACCAATCCATTGTTCGTTGAATTTATATTCAAAATACGGTAATTCGCCTTTAATATATTTTCAAGAACCGTAGAAATAGTAAACTGTGTAAACTTTTTCATTACTTCTGAAGTAATAACACAACCGACTACGAATTACACTTAATAATCTAATGTAGGTAAATTATTACAAATTTAAATACTTTTATTTGTTGCATTTTCCTATGCAGTTATAAGAACAATTTTTTATGTTGATGACTAGAAATACTATTTTCATGAATACTTTCAACATAAAAAAAATATTTTGACCAAATAAAATTAATTTTCAACGATATGTGCTTTGAGTAAAATTTACGGTTCATACAATTAATTAGCTAGATAAACTGTAATATCAATATAGAATTTTTTATTTGTAAATAAAATACTTTATGTTAAATATCATCTATATACAACTAATACAATATAATACTAATTTGTATGATAAAACGAAATTATAATTTGCACATAAAAACTAAGGAATTACATAATTATTTCAATTTTTGTTTTATATTTTGACATTTTTAACGATCGATATAATTTGTATAATTTGTACATTTATGAGAGTGTTCATTACCGACCTTCAAACAATTATTAATTTTATAATAATTCATATTCATATATTGATTATATCAATTGAGGTCCTATTTTCCAGAATTATCGACTTTTATATATAGTTGTTTTTTTTTCTGAAGAATTTTAGTGTTCATTGAATTTTATTTAGGGTAAAAACCCTAAATACATGATGAGATCATAATCATCAAAACAATGATGAGCTTTATACCTAAACACCTATACTTACCACAAAATGTGTCTGACCAGAGTAAAACATACCTTATAATTAATAAAAATGATTTACGGTTTATCGATTTTGGAATAAATGGTTAAAACAGTTCCACTAAAAGTTTATGTATGGTCAAAGACGTGATACTCCATAAAAATAGATCGGTCATATTGTTCTGTTCATTTTATGTTTTTGTTCTCATCACATTATATGTGAAGTAGTTCATCGGTTTTTTTCAATGTAAAACATAAAAAAAAATATGTTACTTGTGTTAATAAAAATAAATTGAGTGAGCAAACAAAAATATTAAAATACAACATAACAACTGAAATATGAATATACATTGAACCACAAACGGTTTAGAAAGGTTATATAAAACGGGTTTGTCTAATTTTGCTATTATAAAATAAAAAAAATAAAAAGTAAACATTTATTAATAATGTAGATTTATTGAAGCTGTTTTACATTATTTTTGTCGTTACGACTTGCACGAAACATTCAAAATATTAAAATTAGTTTTCCGTTCAATATTTTTATAAATTTTGCAAAAAATTTTTCCTATTAATTGACTAAAATTTAAATAAAAATATTATTTGTAAATATCACTATTCATATTTATTTTTTATTTTTTATTAGACATATTCAATTAATTAATTCATAACAGTAACTATAAAAAAACTATGATTTTATAACTATAGTAGTATCACATTTATAATAAACCAATCGCAGTTATTTAAAATTTGAAATTATATATACGTTGAATACAATGAAATACTACAGTAAATAGATGTTAAAATAAATATTCAATTAATAAAATTGTTTTAAATTGTATTTTGTCGGCAAAAGTCATTCTTACCGTAACAGTTATATACCTTAAAATGTGTATTGCATTTTTTCCTTGTTTGTGTCAACAACTAATACAGCCTTTGTTTTATTAATGATTTATTAAAAGTTTCTCGTAAGAGAATTTTGTAGTATACATCACATGATTTTCTAAAACACTACCGTAAGTTTAGAGTGTGACTTAATTAGATCCTCTAGTATCCACTCACATAAGCCTTCCGGACTTTTAGTCAAAGGTTTGATGCTGTACAGTGTTGAACTTTTTACTTTAAAATATGACCTAAAAATACGGGACAAAGTTCTGTCTACAAACTTATAATGTTTTATCGAAGCTTCATTATGGAACATTTCATGTAAAACTTAACTCGTCATATTGACATCGGATTAATATGTCATCAAAATAATATTTTTTAAACAACACATTTTTTTTAAAGAAAAGAGTATTCAAAGAAATTTCAACAATGCATAAATTCATAATAAATTTTTTTTCGTCATTTTATAAACAATTAAAACAGCATTATTATAATGTTCAATTTAATTTGTTTTCTTATCCTTTATAAATATATTGTATATCATATACTGGACAAAAGATATTATATGTTTGACCAGTGGTCTTAAATATCTTTAAAATTACAATACATTTTGATGACTTTCATTTGATAATATAATCATTTTGATAATTAGTACGATGATTTTACTGTAGAGTATTAATCATTTAATATACTTCTAAAACGAAAGTATTAAGAGATTTAAATATTTAAATGTTTTAATACAATTCCGCCCGATCAATATATTTTGATACAACAATATGATAGAATACGCTTATTTATTACTTTTATAAATTTTCGTATGATTATATGTTCATAATAAATGTTTGATCGAATCAGAGAAAAAACAAATTATATTTTTACTGTATTGCATAAAATCAAAAATGTTGATTTCTTTAAAGTTTAGTCTAAAATTGTTGATGTTCTGTTTTACCTCTAGTATTATATGACCATTATCACTCATTTATTAATGAATAAAAATGATTTTTAAAGATTATTATTATTTTAATTTCCGTGAAATAATAGGTTTATTTAGTAGTAAATAACAAAGTATTACATTAAAAGATGGACAGTTAATCGTGATGCAATATAAATACAGGAAAGCGTTATGAATAACGGAAACCAAATCAACAGGTGGGATTAAATAGCATTATTTCTGTAATGAAAAGAATTTCTAGAAAAATATAAATGGATTAATGGATTAAAACAACAGGTTGAACTTTTGAGCTATTTAGAAAAATTAATTGATAAAGTTTTAAAACAAATTTTTATTTTGTCATAATCAAATTAATTATTACAATGGACTTAAACAAATATTCAAACGAAATTAGAACCATTCAAATAGCGTAACTATAATAGTAATTATTATTATTTTTAATTTAAATTTAAATTTAAAATGACATTTTAAAATAATTACGATAACACACTGTACTTTTCGTAATGATTCTAAAACTATACTTATCGATTATTTTTTAAAATGGTATTTTATGTAGTAAAATTATATAATTTTAATCTAATAATATAAAATAAAAAAAAAGAATAACAACTTATGTTAAATTTAATTAAGTAAAAAATTTTAATAGAGTACAAAGAAGTATTTCAATGTTTGCTTGAAGTATATATAATGAATTAGATACCTTTTTATTTTTACCCATGAATCTAAAACTGCATAGTTATCGTCTCCTTGTTTTACAATAGCCTTCAAACGTACACAGAAATAACAATACAAAAATGTTTTTACATGAGTAAGGACATCTATCTTTAAACAGTTAATTTCATTCAAATAATATTTTTTATCTAGTGACCTCGGGTTTAAATGGAGTTTTTAGGTGGAGATAGGGAATACTGAAACACTACTTTTTTGATGATTAAAAAATATCTAAACTTTTCAGTTTGCACATGTGCAACACAACTTGCTTTATGCATCAACATGTATTTTTAATACCTAATTTTGATAGACCAAGCATTTTTTATCAAACATTTTTAAATATTTAACTTAAAAATCTTCAGTGATATCACATCCTTTACCAAAATAATGGTTTCGATTTCAATAATACAGGCCAGTTATAATAATTCGCTTAGATTTTTATTCAACGTTAAGCCACATTATGTCGGGCGTACACAAATTTTCTTTCGGAATTATTTTATCAACAACGTTAATGTACATTTCAAATAAACCGATTGAGCTTGTATTATAACACAATTTGGACGAGTCTTGATAAGCAGTATAATTGTCGAACACAAATGCCATGAATGGTGTTCTTTTTTTTTTACTGACATTTTAAGATTGATAATCACTTCTAGATATTTAGATTTATTTACAATCAATCGTAAACATAATGCTATAAATAAAAGTCTAAAATAGAGGTTTATAAATAATTTTCTAGTAGGTAGTATTTCTTTGCAAGGCTGGGAAAGTTAATGATTTTTTTTTAACTCAATTAAGATAAGTTAGAATGTATCAATAAGAAAAAAATATAAGTTAATAGTTTATTTAATTTTTGGTTAACTCAGTTGTGTTTAAAGTTAATACACATTTTTTTAAACTTTTTATTAAGTTAAAAAAATATTATACACCGTTAGTGAACTTTATTTCTTAAAAACGTAAACTAAGTTATTTACTATAGTACTTATAATTCAAACAGTATTTTTATTTATTATATATTTGATTGAAGTTTTTAATTTTTTTTAAATAATTACAATAACTACTTTAATTAAAAAATAAACATCTCTTTCAAATTCAATATCGGTTATAACTTACATTTATCGATAGAAATTATTGTAAAGTTGACGAGTATTTTTAATTATAATATTTAATTATTAATTTATAGACCACAGAACAATCTGAATAGTAATAATGAATCCGTGATATTACTGTTTAAATGTATAATAAAAAATACATAACTGAAACATATGTACATATCATGTACATATATATAACTGATCTAAATACTAATAAAATTATTGACCTAAACATAGGCACAATTTCAGTTTTTCACTAGGGGGACTGGAATTTTTTTTATCTAACAGACTCGTGGGGGGATCTACCCACACACACCCTCTTCTTAAGTGTTTTTCAAATAACTTTATATTTTATTTACAAAAACAATAATTTTAATATAAATAATATATTTTATCATAAGAATTTGTTTTATTCACCATTAAAAATATTTTATTTAATAATAAATATCACTTTTCACTTTTTAAATACAATTTTAATCTATGATCACTTTTAGTAAATTCTTCTAGAATGTTATCAGCCTTTAAATGATTAGCTGAACTTATTTCTATATAAATTATAAATAGATTAGTGAATCGATCCTGTAAGTGTAATTAACCGGCTTTTAATTCTGCGCATAGCAGAAAATGTTCTTTCACAAGAAGCAGAACTGACTGGTATAGTGAGTGCTAATTGTATAAGACTAAATAAACTTTGATAAACCTCATGACTTAGGCATTTTTTAATACCATCCAAATTTTCTATAGTTTCTGCGTTGGACCTCAACATACACATTTTTGCTACCTTTATTACACTTTTTAATGCATCGATATAAGTGTTCAGTAATTGCTATAAAATCATTAAAAATTAATCACAAACATAATAGTATTTAAAATTAATATTTTTATAGCTGAAATTCATAATTATTTTACTCTCTTTGTAGAGATCAATAAAAAATGTACTATCATCAAAGTTGAGCTATAAAAAATTTTCTACTGCAACAGCCATATTAAGGCTTTCGGGTGAAAGTCGTTTTTCTTCATTAATAATGAGACTATCAATTATTTCATAATATATTTTTACCCAGTTATCTTGAACACTATTGGCAGATTCTTCAACCTATGTAACTCCAGCACTTGTTATAGTAGTCAAACAGAAATTTTGTAAAAAATTGGGTTCTTGTATTCTTCGTTTTGATTTTAAAAAAATTAAAATTAATAATAAATTATTTATATTTATATTAAAATATTTGCATGTGTCCACTTATATTACATTACTTGTTAAGTAAAGTTCTAAATCAATATTGTTCAATTCAGCAAACAATTTAACATTTGACCAAACATCAGAAAAAACAACATAAGTGCGTTTATATTTCAAAGTTTGTATGACTCCTCGGACAGCAGAAACAGATTTTCCGTCCCAGTGTAGCTGATTTTTGCTGTAGTTGATTAGATAAAATATTCATAAGCTGAAAAATATCTCCTAGCACAGTTACATGAAAAATGAATGAAACCGAATTCATTATTATTTTTATTCCTAAAAATAAAAATGTATCAAATTACATTATTTTATACAAAAACTATTTAATAATTTGTCGACAAATTGTTTACCCATCAAACATAAAACTTTACCTATTGCTTGGGAGACATCCCAATCGTTTTGATTTTCAATCTTATCTTCTAATACATTACTTATTGCTTTAAAGTTATGTTTTATAGAAATGCAATTTCGTGCTCTGCAGTTCCACCAAGTATAACTAATTTGACTAACAATAAGTTTCTTTATCTCTAATTTTTGAAAATGAGCGCTTTTGTAAGCCAAACTTAGTTTTTGGATAAACCTGAGGTGCAAAGATATGAATTTTATTAGGTATGTTAGTATCACTATGTATTAGTTTCAGGCTAAACGAACCTCAAAATAAGTTATTACTAGAAGCACTTACAAACAATAAAATAGAATATTGTTGGCATAAATAATTCTATTTTCATGAATAAAATACAACAATATGTTAATGGCATACCTTTAAAATTGGTCTTTTTGGTCCTGAATTAAAATGTCCAAGATCAATTAAATACTGTTTTTCTGAAAGTACATAAGTATTACTTGTACTATGTCCAGGGGAAAAACATCAAAATCATCAGACATTTGCTCTGGCTTTTTTTGAATATTAAAAATAGAAAACACCTTTTTATCAATTGTTACGAAAACATAACCATACGTACGATCGTACTCGTGCTCGTTTATGTGTACACTGTATTGTGTATACGTATTTATAAAATAATATATAGATAGGCGAACGGTTTTTCCTGGCCGCGACGGATGGCTGTATATTAGGTGTATACAATAGACACAGTGAGCCGGACTCAAATACTCAATATTGCCAGGCGTACAAAATATTCGTACGAATATTTATAAATTATTTTCTAAGAAATCTATTTTTAGACGGAAATCCTAATAACCTAATAACCTAAAAACCAGATAACAAAGTTATCATGGGCTGAGTCCTACGGATAAGGAATAAAATATAGTAGATTAGTAGAACACTAAATAATACGTACGTATGTCGCATTATAGGCATATTATTATGTAGATAGTAGGTACAATAAAATAGTATGATAGAGATTTCTGTATTTGACAGATTTTTTTTTCGTTTTGCTGTACATTTTTGGGGAGGCTGCAGGAGATTTAGGGAGAGGGGCTTATCCCCCTAGACCCTTCCAGATTGTGCCTATGGGCCTATATCACCGTACAAAATCGTAAAATCAATCATATTATTCTAGTTAATTTTTAGATTTAGTGTTGATATATATTTTTTCCCGAAATGACGACGTCGTGCCTCATTGATCGTTGATAACAATAATGTACCATGTATATGTTACGGTTAAAGACGAAAATTGGTAAATGTCGTCATTCACCGGTCATTGACGTCATTAACCAAAATGATTTAATTACGAAGGTAAATTATGTAAAAAAACATATTTTAAACTCAAATGTACATCTTTCACCGGTCATTGATGTAATTCACCAAAACTGGTGGTAAATGATGATAAATTTGAAATAATACACGGATTGTTTGAATATAGATACTATTTGATAATGATTTATTGTTGGTGGTTGATTCATTTTTGAAATGTACTCCAATGAAATTAATGAAAGGTTAGTTTAGTTGAAATTTATAAAATAGGTGCAAATTATTAATTATTTATTTGTACAGTTTTAATTATTATGACATTTTGAACTGCATAACATTTCCGCTGAATTGTAGGCACATTTTTTGTACCTCAACCAGTTTTACAATTACATCGTGTGAAGCCTTGAAGCGTTGTCGCGTACCTATTCACTTATCACTCATCTTTCACAATTAGATAAATGTATATAACATCATTCTCCAACTAAACTGAGGATTGACAACAATAACCGGAGAATGTCTACATTTAAAACATTTACCAATTTTTAGGTAAATGACGTCATTTGCCGGGGAATGACGTAATTTACCATGGTTACATCATTCACCATAACATATACATTATAAGTACTATAATATGTCTTTATTATTATTACTTGTTACTTGTTGTAGAAAAACATTGAAAATATAAAATTTTATATTATAAAATATATTATGATATATACAATGTGTTCCTTTAGATTAAAAATTGATTAGGACATTTTTTAACTTAAATCAGTTAACGATAAATATTTTTGATGTGAAAACGAAAGAGACCAAAATAATTAATTTATTAATTTAATAATGAAATTAAAAAAAATAGAAAATAAATTAACGGAACTTATTTCTTAAAATGAAAAATGAATTCGTTAATTACACAATAATTAAAAAATAAATTTAATAGGTTAAGTTAATGAAAATCCAAAAGTAACTAGTTAAGTTAAAAAGCTGAAATGAAATCAACTTTTTAACTCGTTAACGTCTAGCCATGCTTTTTTGTAGAATAATCGAGTAGTGTAATGGTTGCTTGATAATAGTGATACCCACATGCGTTTCGCTATATGGATAAACTTGTTGTAGATTCGTAAAAAATATACATAATGTAAGTCTTTCTTGATATTAATTATCAACTATAAGTGTGTATTGATACGAAAAAAGATTTTTTCACTGAAATTGTATTCATAACATTCGTGCATCGATTACGATGTGACGCCAATGCTGTAAGCACGTTTTAGTTTTAGATCAACTGAGTAATTTTGATAAACTATTATTGTAATGCTTATTATAACCTATCAGGAATATTACAAAGTAATTTGTGCGTTTAATTTTTAAATACTTATATAATATGATATAATTTTACTATGTAATGGTTAATTTAGTAAAATTATATTATATTATATAAGTATTTAAAAATTAAACGCAAAAATTACTTTGCATTTGATTTTAAACATACGAACCGTTGATATAACAATACGGCTAAAATGCGTATAAAAACGTACAATGTAATTGTTAATTTTGTACGTTTTTATACGCATTTGAGCCGTATTGTTATATCAACGATTCGAATGTTTAAAATCAAATACAAATGGATACAGTATATTTTAAAAGATGGTTCGGAGTCATAACGATCCGTCAGCAAATATTCTTAGATTTCGAGAAATAAAATAAAACTTTGATTTTCTACAATAAACAGTTTTTCGAGTGTGCCAATAAAATAAAATCATACCTACCAAAATATAAATATAAAAGGTTTTATGAAATATGAAGTATAAAAATCGATAATATAACTCTTAGAAAAAAAGAAAAAAATCAGAATGGAAAACATAATAAGTTGTAGTACAAACATTTCCAAACTATAGTGTGGAAAGATGCCCTAAGGAATCTCGAACAATTGGCAACGAAATACGAGTTAATATAATCCAATATGTGTATAATATATTATTATATCGTTACTATTCCAATAATAGCGGTTTCAAAATTAATATATACATATTACACGTCCCTGAACTTGGCCTACTGACTTACCAATTAGTTTACAAAATCTACACCAACAGTTAGAAAAATTGTAAGCAAATGATAGCAAATTCATTTTCAGAATTAGCACATTATCCAGTTTTTTTTTAAAATAAATTCATTTTTGGGTGGGCCAGGTTCAGGCAGCCCACCCACTTTGCGATATCACCATGAAATGTATACCAAAGGTTAGCAAATAATTAGAAAATGATAGCAAATCGATTTTAAAATTTAGCAAATCATTGTATCATGCCTAAAAAACATTTTTTATATGGGTGGGCCAAGTTCAGGTAGTCAATCTTATACTCACTTTAAGGCATCACTGTGAAATTTATGTTATAAGTCGGAAAATAGTTAGCAAATGATAGAACATTTATTTTAAAAAAATGGTAGTATAAAAAATGAAAATATTATAAAACAAAACAGGTTTTTTTGCTGGATTATTTTTCACTGGACTAGCTTACTATTCAGATAGAAACATAGAACAACGAATGACTTTTATTAGGGGAAAACATTTTATACAAAATCATATAATACATACATTTTTCAATAAACTTAGTCACATTTAACTTCTAAATTTATAAACGTAATTTTTTACCGTGCTGTATGGATTAAGTATTCTTAGAACTTGCCATTACCAATATTTGGTTACGAACATGTGTTGTATATCATTCAAAGAAAAAAATCTTTAATAAATGTATAATTATAGTGATTTGTAGTATTATATTATTATAATACACAATGTAACACGGTTAATTTTAAAAGCAATACCTTAAAGTGAGTAGAAGATTGGCTATCTGAACTTGGCCCACCCATACAAAAAACGTTCTTTAGGCATGACGTAATGATTTGCTTATTTTGAAAATCGATTTGCTATCATTTACTAACTATTTACTAACCTTTGGTAAACATTTCATGGTGAACTTGGCCCACCCTTATACAAAACGTTTTCAGGTAGGATGCATTTATTTGGTAATTTTGTAAATTAATTTGCTATCATTTGCTAACTATTTGCTAACATTTGGCATGAATTTCAAGTGGGTGGGCTGTCTGAATTTGGTCCACCCAAACATACATTAATTGTAAATAAAAACTGAATAATTTGCTAATTCTGAAAATCAATTTACTAGCATTTGCTAACTGTTGGTATAGATTTTGTAAATTAATTGGTAAGTAGGTGGGCAAGTTAAGGGACGTGCATATTACAGACATGCCATACTCAGTATTTTATCAACTGAAAATATTGTATAACGTGGACCATGCAAAAAGAAAAACTATTAAATTAATAAATTGTACAGAAATTAATCATAATTTTCACATTTTTTTTTTTTTTATTCGTTACACATGCATAGAAAAACATAATTCCAAAAAATTATTAATCTTAAATAGTATACAAAATTATTCATTTTTTCTTTATTTATATTCACTATTTTCGCACAATACATTTTTAGAATAGATTTCAACTTTATCTAATAATTAATTGTTATTAGTTTTGATTGAAAAACAAAACATGTTGTATTATTTGTGGGTAAATATCCCATGACACATCCCAAATAAATTAAGAAAGTTAAATTCAAATCAACTCCTATTTTTTATCATAGTCTCGGGATCTATAGTGTAATTAAATTAAATTGAACATACATTTTATCTTGAATTTGTTATTTTAGATTCTGGACGGAGTGATGGAATCTATTGGTTTTACAATGATGTGTGTTTTTTTTTTATTTTTTTTTGTGTCTGACGACACCTTTTTTGGCAGTAAAAATGCTTTGATTTGCTTAAGTAGCATCTTTACTGAAAGGAAAGTGAATCTAGTTGGTACTTTGGGGGGTCAAAAGTAAAAAATTTTCAATATTTTTTAAATGCGACGAGAAAAACTCTAAAAAAATAAGGGAAAAACGGGAGTTTTTACGCAAAACCAGTTTTCGACAAAATCAAATTTTTTATTTTGCTATAACTCAAAAACTAATCGATGTAAATACTTGAAATTTTCACAAAATGTTTAGATTAGCGTTCTCTATCCACCGTTAAATTTTCAAAGTATTTTGATTTTTATTGAGCTATTTATAGACAATTGAAATTTTATTTTTTTTAATTTTTTTTTTTAAAAATAACGATAAAATTTTTTTGGCCGGCCAGAAAATCTTGAAAATTTAATACAAGGTTTCTTATAAGTTGTTCCTTAACTGATAAAAAAAAATCTAAAATCGTAAGTCATAATTTTTTTTATAAGTGCTCAAAGTTCCAATTTGTACGAAATATGTAAAAATTGCGAAAATTTGCAAGTTATTTTGTAGATAAAAATTCATAAAATGTTTTCTGTTCATACTTAAGGTTCAAAATTTTAACACTAGGTTATCTAAAGCTACTCTTCAAAAATCTTTAAAAAAATGTATACCGTACTTAGAGGAAAAAATGTTATGACTGTTTGAAATTTAAATATTTACGAAATTGCATAAAATAGCGATTTATTCTCAAACGATTTTAATATTTGTTATAATTCAAAAAGTATAAGTCACAGATTTTTGAAATTTTTACCTGCTGTTAAGATTGGCATTTCCTTTATGACATATTTTTTTCAAAATATAATATTGATTTTTAAGCCACTTATAGGCATTTAATATATTCGATTTTTTTACATTTTATTTTTATAATCGGTGATAAAAAAAATTTGGCTCCTACAAAATACTTGAAAATTTAATTAAAGATTGTACAGAAGTAGTTCTTAATGTCATTAAAAAATTATGAAAATCCATATGCACAATTTTTTTTTATAAGCGTTTGAACTGCGAATATTGACATAAAATTACACGTAAAATATAATGTATAATATTCTAGACTGATAAATGATATCGGTTTTTTTAAAATGCTTTAACTCAAAAACGAAAAACCGCAACATCTTGAAATATTCACCAAATCTTTAAATTGACGTTCTCTATACATGGTTATGTTTTCAAAGTATTTTGATGTATTTTGACTTATTTATAGACAATTTAAATTTTCGATTTTACTAAATTTTTCGTTTCAAAATAAAATATACTTATTACAATATTTATAAATAACATTGTATTATATTCTAGACAAACATATCATCTCCGTTCAGAATCGTTTTTTGTATACAATGATACCTATCATTGAATTCGAATTTAACAAATCCATTATAATGACCTATTCTATGAAGAGTCGCACTTCACCCCCAAGTGTACAGCAGAGCGAGGCCCATCCGGTTCTTTTTTAGAATGGTTATTTCAGTATCTTTGGAAGACTTGAATAATGATGATGTCTTGTTTGTGTGTGTGTGTGTGTGTGTGTGTGTGTGTGTGTGTGTGTGTGTGTGTGTGTGTGTATATATATATATATATATATATATATATATATATATGATAACCTTTGAAGAAACAATATTTTTTTTTCTGAAACAATTTAGTTTTCATATCATTTTTTTCTCATTTAATAAAACATAATATAGTTTATGAATTCCAAAACAATTTTGATTATTATATATTATTATATATTCTATAGTAACAGATTATGATTATGATCTGTCTGTTGCTACAAAAATCAGATTGTTAAGGTATTATTTGTTCTCTGTATTATTTTATGGAGTCAAAACCTGGAAGTTGACAGGTTAATATGAGAAAAAAATTGAAGCCTTTGAAATGTGGTTGTATAGGCGAATGTTAAAAATTGTATGAACAGATTGAGTTACTAACCAAAGGGTACTGGAAAGGATGGGAAATTAGAAGGAACTTTTACTAAAATAAAAGCTCAAAAATTTGAATACATTGAACACATTATGAGAAATAATCAACGATACAATATACTCCAGCTTATATTACAAGGAAATATAGAAGAAAAAAGAAGTTTCGGAAGAAGACGAATGTCTTGGATGAAGAATCTCCGAAACTGGTATAATACAACATCAATCGATTTATTTTGGGCATCACTTAACAGAAATTACATTGCTAATATGATATCCAACATTCGGAACGGACAGGAACTCATAAAAGAATAGCAGCAGATAAATTAATAATATTTATCAAAGCATAAGAGGCATACTTTGATTGTATAACCTTATAATTTTAAGTCTTTCGACATTATTATAATATGTAACAACATAATAATAATAATAATAATCACAAAAATATTGTTTTTTATTCTTATGCTGAACTATACTTGGAGTACTTGATAATGTATAATTTGAGCATATATTCACAATTTTGTTGTCATACCATTTCAATAGTATAATACTATTTTCTACGTTTGTAATCTCATCGGTTGTACCATCCTGTTAGTAAATATTCCGAAAACGATCGATTCCACAAAACGATAATATTCTCTTGTATTCTTATAGAGTTTTTGTAAAAAAAACTTATTTTTGTTTGCTATGCGCTTTATTCGTGTCTGATTATTAATTTAATGAACACTAAACATATATGCAAACACTTGATGCGAAATAAAAATATAAATAAAAGTCTAAAGAACAGTTACGTACCTGATTATTGGCACTGTATCTAATGCTCTACGAACATCGAATCACGTGTGAATAAAAACATACAAATAAGTATTTGCGTACGTTGTTATCGTTACATTACCCAAAACAATTTGGCATCGAACAAATACAGGGTGTTCCACGATGAAAATATACCCAAATAAAGATAAACTAATTCTGTTATGTTTCTACGTTATTAACTGAAGGGGTAATGATTACAAATATTCATATCTTAATTTAGTGTTTAAGTTTCGATAATCATTAAAAAAAATAAAATATATAAATACTATACAAATAATAATAAATCTTCAAATTTTTTAAAAACAATAAAATACTAAGTTATTTCTTTGGATTATTTTTTATCAATACATACAATTTTATTGAAATCATTTATATTTTTAGTTCTTATTTGTGAATTACAAGAAAAAAAAATTGATTATCTTCGATATATCAGAAGATATTGCGAAATCGGTATTCGTAAAACATCCTGTATAATATAATGTTTACACATGAACGTGTACGTGGCGGTTAAATCGTACGGTGCACATAATAGCATAACGATGAGTAAACGAACACGTTCCTATGTCGCTGTATTGCTCTTAAAATTGAATAGATATTGCTTTTTCTTTTTCTCTTATTTTTTTTTTTTTTTTTATTTCGTTTTTATTCCAAAGTCGTAATGGATTTGATACGACGTTGTTTTCAATTATTTTTTTTTTTATTTTATATAAAAAACTACTATACGCGTCCTCAAGATGTCATCCATATGCTTACAAATGGTTTTCGATTATTGCTTCTAACCGTGGTGACGTCTTGGTCGTAATGATTTTCGGCTCACGTGTAACTGAGATGCATTATTATACGCGTTGACACTTCACCAGTAGAATAACATTAACAATAATGTACGCGAGCATTCACCGCCACGGACGACGATGCATCGCTTGTCGCCGGACTCTCGTCACGTGCACGATTGTAATAAAATCGTGTGCATCATGCTGTACGAGGCGGTATTTCGAAGTCTTCGCATACGATCAGCGAGCCGCATTCGAAGAAACGCTAGAAATCCGATGATTCAACGACACAGACGATCGGACCAAATATTTTCGCGATGAAAGCTAACACGGATTCACGTGACGGGTTTGTTTTAGCGACAGGTTTCGACCGCAAGAGGTCCTCGAGTACGTTTCCGATCACGGACCTCTGCGGAAATATAAATAAATACAATCGGGAGCAACATCAACGATTAAAAACTACCGTAAAATAATTGTATACCTACCTATAGGCTATAATTTATTTAAAAAAAAAAAAAAAAAATAACCACACGATTCACCGTACTATGAGGGAACTCAACGATAAACCACAGGACGTATATCGCGGAATAGGTATAAAATACATGTAAAAATAAACCTACATTATATTAACCGACGGTGTGGACCATGGTATCCCCGGCGGGCACCCTTGTTTCTATGTAATTTACGTCCCGGATATTATTTGTATTTAAAACATATATTTCAATTCTAGAGCTAATACTAATTCTTTCCAATTTTGTCAGATATTTATCAGACCGTCGATGTTACTGCAATAATATCGGTCCGGTTAAAATATTTGATTATTTTACAAACACGTTTTTTCGTTAGAACATAAAAACAATGAAACTATATATTTATATTATAAGTAGATTTTTCAAACCCGTTACTGCAATATGCATTAATAACATAATCTTTCACCGACTATAACTAGGCAGGAACAATTTAAATGAACGTGAAACAAATTCAAAACACTTTTTCAGTTTCCAATCGTCATCTGAACGTTGTAACTAGCTTATTTTACGCACTTAACGAAGGGTTGATGCTATGATCTTCACCAATACCATTTATACTTTGTTAAAATATTATTTCAACGCAGTTTACTTGTATGCGTCGGAAACACAACTTACGTGTGTTCTAATCGGAACCTTCGTTCGGAAAGCGACATACGTGTTATACCGCGTTGGCCGCGTATGATGCAGTACAGCGCGATTATGAATTATATCGCTATTGGTACCTAGTGAGAAATGTCTACAATACAATTTTCGGTCAGGTTATCGGCTCTGGATCGATCGGATTCGGTACATGTTTTGACGACACACCTTACCGCGAGAGGAGTGGTTACAAATGTCAACTCATTTTTTCACAGCACACATACTGCGGCGTACGCTTACGGGTCGAGTGACATGTGCAAAGCGTTAAGGAGCCGCGTTTCTTTTTTCCAAGTGATCGCATTGATTTTCTTGACGTTCACAAGTTTTCGACCTGAAGGTGCACTCCGATCATAAGATGTTCTTTTTTTTCTGATCGAAAATTTTGTTTAAATGTACGTGCGAGTGATTTTTTTTTGTGTAGGTCTCAAGAGTTTTCCAAATAATTGTTGACCGAACAAGTTCAACACGCAACGCATTGTGTAATAGCGCTTGTTTTCCAAGATTTTGCTGATTCTGCAGAATATTTTTTCGAATATTTTTTTTTTTCTTTCCAAATTTTCCATCTAAACGATCATCAGAAATCTTTGTCCATATATTTTTCATTTAAGAGGGTAAAGTAGAGTATCACTTTTATCTCCTGTCTCTAAATAGAGAATTATCATGTGTGAGGGTTTCATTACCAATGGCATTGTTCCGATAGGGTAACCAGAACGATGGCAGAAGAGAGGAACTACAGAATCAATTCTGTAGAATAAAGCATAACATTATGTTTGAAAACCAAATGGGTAAAAAATAATTCATCTTTAAACGAGCGTTTTAATAATTTTTTTTTCCATTTCTTTGACGTCTTACGTATAATATATTTATTTATCTTTAAAAAACATAACTTTTGGTAAATGTTTTAATCGTCTTCGCATGGCGCGATAACCAGTCACAAATAATGAGGAAGAGCTGTGTACCTCCAGGATTTTTTTTCAATTTATCACTCTTAAATGGACCCATTACAATTTTAGTTTAATAATTTTACTATTATAAATTTTTTTTTAAATAAAATATTTTTTATTTTAAATTAATTAAAATCGTATAAAAAACTATTTATTATTGATAAAATATTCTAATTCTCGATAGAGATAATGCAATTTCCTCTATACCCTCTCCGCAAAAAAAAAAAAAAATAGATAAATAGATAGACAAATAAATAAAATATATATTTGCTACATGCCTGTTGAAAACGGCTTAATTTCAATAGAATATATCCAAAATAAGCTCTCACACAATCGTTACACAATATTGCCTCTTATTTAAAAGAAAATGGATATTTTTCCGATTTCTTTGCCTTTTGCACGTTTAAAAACATAAGGAGTACGGCAAAAAAACGAAATTGATCTAACCATATTTTTAGATAAGCTTTGAAGAGAGGTAATTTGGTCACGGAAATGTATTGAATTTCACATTTACTGGTTGTCGTTGACTAGAGAATCCTTTTGCATCGTTTTTCAACGGCACGTGTGTATGTAACTTAAGGTGTTTATTTTTTTATTTTTTTTATTCTCTACGGTACGTGATTTATCAAGAACACGATCATTCGTGTCTAAAATATATATGTCACACCGAATTCGTGAAATTGTTGATTTCATGAAATTGGCAACTTTTCTATCGATATTATATTATTCTATAAATTGTGAATCTAATCCATTTTCGGATCAACTTAATCGCACACACAAAATTTCATAAAAATCCTAACAGCCATTTCGGATGAGTTTATTGACATACACACTGGCAGAATATGTATAAATACTTACTGATATCAATATATATTAATCTCCGTAACAGCTGAACCTCACATACATAGAGTTGTCCGTACCACAAATTCGAACAATTTTATTACAAACAAATTCGATATGTAGTCCATTGATAATATACCATTTAAATACCGAATTATTGGTTTGTATTGACTTGTTTTCACTCATTTAAAAGTGATTTACTTTTACAGTACTTATTTTGTAAAAAAAAAAAAAAAGTCTTTGAAGGAATACCATAAACTTCAGTAGTACATTTCTCATAGTTAAATACAAACAGAAGCTTACTTTTTTTCATTCGGCTCAACACGTTGTGCATAAAATACAGTATATTAATTTACGTATACCACTAATGAACACATATGGCAATGCAGTCACAATGCAGTATACTTCGTTTATCTCTATACTTTTGAATGGAAAAGAGGAAAAAATTGTATCTTTTAATGTGGTGTCAGTGGTTTTAATATTCGAACTTAAATAATTTTATAAATAAATAATCGAATAGTTTATATATAAAAATAAATAAATGAATAAAAGCTGGAGTTTAATTATATTTGTAAATAACGAGCGGTTGTAAATCAAAATTCTTCAAAAAAGGTATATGAGTACACAAATTAAATAATATTGTGACTGAATATAAATAATAGTATGGCAATTGAATATGAAAAAATAAAGGATTATATTGGGAAAAATTAGTCATTTACTTGGAAATATCTATTAAATCTCTATTTAAACAATTTTTTAAT
The DNA here is from genome assembly GCA_034509805.1 of Sipha maydis. Classification (NCBI taxonomy): domain Eukaryota; kingdom Metazoa; phylum Arthropoda; class Insecta; order Hemiptera; family Aphididae; genus Sipha; species Sipha maydis. Next base: position 56,630 of record JASXSY010001383.1, read on the forward strand.
TATAATATATTTTCAAACCCATATAATTTAAAAATATGTTTAGTTTTCAACATTCAAATAAAGTTATACATAAATAATATTTATACATACAAGGTGTGTTAAAAAATAACGGGAATTTTAGTTTTGCAACAAAAAAAAAAGTAAAATGTTTATTCGTTTACATTAATATTGTCGCCTTCAAAATAGTTCCTATTAAATATTATGTACTTGTGCCATCACTTATTCCAATCTTCAAAACACTTCTCAAACTCAATCTTTAGGATAGCATTTAATTATTTCAGCTATGCGCTTTTAATATTATCTATGATTGTAACACAGGTGTAGTCGGATAACTCAGCATTCGACTATATAAATAAAATTCATGTATAATTTATTTATTTATTTAGTAATTAACTGATTGTTACATCTCAAAAACAACAAAACGTATTAATTTTGCGTTTGAATCGAATCTCATCACCACATCGTATTGTTCGGCATGGCGAATTTATAACCAAAATTAATAACTTAAAGCATAAACATGACTAGGCATCTAAATAAAGTAAGTTAAAACCGTTGAAAATCTTAAAGTTAAAAATAACTTTTTGCCTTGGCTAAAATTGTAATATGCGAAACTTGATAATTCAGCTAGTTTACAATAAAATGGTTACAAGCCAATATAAATAAGTCAATCCGTAAGGAAAAAAAAAAAAAAAAAAAATTCAAATCGGTGAGTGTTATTGATGGATGACTTCTCACTTCACCTATTGCCTGTAAATACGTAATTATATTTTATCTTAATGTTTTAATGTAATTATTGTATGTAGTATACTCTAACCTCATAAACTTATTATGCCCTTAAAGTATAGATTGTTTATTTCAAATAAAGAAAAAAAAAAAAAGAAAAATATATTGTTGTCTGATTTTATCGGAGCAGCTATACTTTTATCTACGTGATATGGGAAAACTATAAATACAACATAGAATAATATAAATAGTGAATAAAAAATATTATACCGATATTTTATACATTGTTCTGTATCATACTAGAATTAATTATTAGTAAAATATTTTATGGTATATTATAAGTTTAACACATATTTATTTCTACTTGAGGTTCACATTTACCCGAGCAATGCGTACATTGTCCGGTATTCTATATTATCCAGTATTCCATATTGCCCGGTATTCCATATTTCTCGGTATACCGTATTGTCCGGTATTTCATATTGCCCATAACACATTACAAACATTTTATCTGAACGTTGGAGAGTTTGTTAAAGTGTTTAAGTTTCACTAAAACGTATAACTCTACAAAAACTAGAATTTACCCTTAATATCCTGTACGTCGTTCACGGATAGTTTAAAATTGAGCAATTCATCACTTGTAAATGTTTTCGTACTCGGAGCGAGAATTGACAATACATATTACTGTTACTTTTATTGAAACAACCACATCAATAAATCTCCAAAATTGAAACATCGTGTTATTAAAATCAAGTAAAGCGGCCGTTTCTAATAATTATTTATTGACGTGTACGTTATAATAATAAAAATATTGTATTAAAATTCTGTAAAACACACATTTTTACTGTATATAATGTATATGTAATAATATATAATAATAATATATATATATATATATATATATATATATATATACAGGTTGCGATTGACGAGTTTTGATGGGCTATAAATAACGAACAGTAAAACTTGGAGTAAACTTTTTTTTTCTCATTTAAATCAGTATTTAATCCCATTTTAGATTCTGAATGGAGTGATGGAATCTATTGGTTTTACAATGATGGGTGTTTTTTTTTTTTTTAAATTATTTTTTGAAAACTATATCTCCAAGATGGTGGCCGTTAGCCTTGATACAATTTTCTTAACGATTTCTGAAGCTCTCATATGATTTTCGGCACATTTCAACTGGTATGGCCTCGACTTCCACTATGATTTTCTGTTTAATTTCTTCTATGGTATGTGGGCGATGTCTGGAAACCTTATCATGCTTAACATGCTTAAATCTGGGGACCGTGCTGGCCAGCCTATTTCTCCTATCGGAGAGATTAACCGGATTAACCGCCCAGGGAATATTTGTCGCAAGACAGCAAGTAAAATTCTAGCTGTGTGCGCTGTATCTCCGTTTTGCTGAAACCATGCATCTCCCAAATCATGTTCTTCAACCATTTCCTCTAACCTATGCTGCTGATAAGTTTCCAACATCACAACATAACGAGCGAACGTGACAGTGGCGGTCCTCTTCTCGTCCTCAAAAAAGTAGGGGCTGATCACCCCAAATTTGGCCACACCACACTGTAACTTTAGGAGAGTGGAGAGGTCATTCATGGAGCTGCCGTGAGTTATTTGTAGCCCAGTATCGAAAATCATCGTGAAAGTTAAAATGTGCCGAAAATCATATGAGAGCTTCAGATATCGTCTACATCAGTGTATCAATACTGACGGTCGCCATATTGGTAAAGCTCTGCACGGTCCGGTCTAGACCGGTCAGGACCACGGTCCGGTCTTTTTCGGTTTTTGCTTTTTGTAATTTTATGTGGTTCGGTCCGGTTCAGTCCCTTCTTCTAAAAAAAAAAAAATTGGTCTGGTTGGGTCCGTCTTCAATTCAAATTTGGTCTCGTTCGGTCCGGTCCCATGATATTAACTTTATATATTTATATGACGTGGTAAAATAAAAAATAACTTCATAATATTAGGTATATTATTTAAATTTAGATTATAACGTATTGGGATGCAAAAATAGCTCATCACGTTTTTAAAATAATTATATTAGTCTTGTTGATAAAATTCTTATTTTGTTTGGGTTTACTTATTTTTTCTACGTTACCCTAACACGTACCCACCTAGGTATTAGATAAGTAGGTATAGTAATTAGTAGATACCTACTACCTTAGACCGTTTACACTAGTCACTACTTACTGCACGATGATTACTTATCCACACTATAGACTCTACAAACTATTCAGTACAAGTTATTTAATCGTCTAATAAATTCTATACAGTATAATAAGTATGTCAAGTGCTTTTAAATTATACGTAATATAATTATAGTAATGAATAATAGTCAGTGGCGCAACCGGATGGAGAACCCCGAATTTCAATTTTACTTTATCGGGCTGATCTGGTCCGGTCCTGATTTTTGTTAAAATGTATCAGTCCGGTCCGGTCCGGTCCTGGTCTTTGTTAAAATGTATTGGTCCAGTCCGGTCTATAAAAAAACGGACCGTGTAGAGCTCTACATCTTGGAGATATAATTTTAAAAAATAGGATTAAATACTGATTTAAAAAAACAAAAAGGTTTTCTCTAAGTTTTACTGTTCATTATTTATAGCCCATCAAAACTCGTCAGTCGGTTCTGTCGCACCCTGTATATATAATTTACTCTACATTCGTAAAAAGTTTGTTTATTCTTTTTACACGATGTTTTACTAAATTATTCTATTTCATAATTATACTGTTGATAAACAAAACAAATACATTTTTAAATCCTAACTAAAAAGTTGAAGGAAAATAACGCATTAAGCTCATATCTAAAGATAAAATTACAGTTACCATGTTATGACTGTTTTAACTTTTAGTTATGTTATATTTAGTGTTAGTTTGTGAATATGGTTTGCTTTTATGATACATAATGGGTGTTAAAAAGGATTAGAATGAACGAATTTTACCAATCGCTCCCACATGCGATATGACAATGATAATGGTTACATGTTTTTTTTTGTAGTGTGGTTATTAACAAAAATAAATTATACGATTAACGTATAAAATCATCGTGATATCAGTACTTTGTAATCATATTGCAAATTATATTTATTATGTTTTTAGCCACTAAAAATGACATACTTTGCTATTATTTCATCAATTTTATAAAAATAAGAATGGACATTTTAAAACAGTAGAGACATAATCATATAGTAATCAGATTGCAATATAAATCAAAATATAATTTTAATGTTTTTCACCGGAATATTAATGAAATTGTTCATTGTTATTTAAAGTTATGTATGTTACGGTAAATGATGAAATATAAAAATATACAAAATTTATCATTGAATATCGCAAATATTGATTTTTAATTTAAATGAGTTGATTTTTACGTTAATTATCAAGAATTTATGAAAAAATATTTTACAAAGGGTAATTGATGTATCTATTTTTATTAACTATTTATCTTTTATAAATAAAACAAAGTCAAATAAGTTAAACCATTTATAACTCAAGAACGACTAGACCAATTGTAATAAAATAAAGAGAGATTATATCTTGGATAAGAATATAGGCTACCTTCTGTCATGAAAAAAAGGAAAAGGAAGTATCAGTACACTTGATAAGACTCAAATGGGTATTCGTAGTTTTGTTGTTGCTATAACAACAGAAAAAACGAAAATGAACGACACTTCAATGTGCACCACGAAAATTGTTAACATGTATTTTTTACTGAAAATATTTTCTGAGTGCGACTATATATTGACCATTTTTTTCGATATCACTGTACAAAAAACAAATTCGCAATAACTGGAAACACCAAATGATACTTAGTATGTGTAATTTTGTTCAAATAATGTTATTTGCTTGTTTATTTATCGATAAAAACTTCAATCGGCCAATCAAATTGACCAAACACAGCCGATAACAATAACGAAAAATATCTTATATCATAAGGTGTTTCAATGAGAAGAATCAATCAATGTGTAATCCATCCAGAAAAAACATAACTTTAAAGGAAATGTCTTGCCATCCCACCATTGAAATCCTTGAATCCTGTAGTTTAATAAAATATTTGTTTTTTTTATATTTATTATCCTAATGAACTATTAAACTTAATACATTTTTTGTATTCATTTTATTACATTAGATAAAAGATATCACTATATTTATTGACAATTTGGTGGTATGAAATTTACTGAAACAGCTAATTTTCACATGTTAAAGACTCATAACATTTGTAACACAAAGTTTACCTGAAGAACGACGAGCACATTTAGTTTCGCAGAGACATCTTTGTAACCTCGTGTCTCTGAAAAAAAAATTACACAAATTATATGCTCAGCTCTCAAATCTCAATCTAAAGTACATGCTTATACAGTACCTATATAAATAGTAACGTAATTAAGTACAATGTGGTCCAAAGTTTTGCCTTCCGTGGTCCGGATCTGGATCTCTGTCCGCCAGTTGCCGACCCCTTGCTCCAAGAGTTACCTCTTTTTCTTTGATCGATTTATTTACATTTAGAAGTTTTTTCTTACAAGGAGTTACTAAATCAGGTTTCGTGTGCTAATGTTTGAGGTATTCATGTTGAGTACCTACTCGTATATTAAAGTATTGCATTCAATTTTTGGAAATATTTTAATAGTTTAAAAGTAAGATATTATTTATAAGATAATTTTTATCATGTTCAACAACCGCCATTTTATTTCGGGAACTTTCACGAAAACAATGTACATCTGGTATTGATACTCAAACTGATTCCTATTTTGAGTGGCTCAAATCGAGATAATAACGACCTCGTCTTTTTTCTGCTTGTTTTCGCAAACATAAAACTGTTTTTTTCGTTCGTTCATTATTTATTTATTTATTCATTTTTTTTTTTTTTTTTTTTTTTATACGGTGGTTATTTATTTGTTTTAAATTTTCAAATTATATTTAATAATAAACATAAATATGATATAATAATAATAAAAATAATAATAATAATATTTTCAGTGTCTTAATTTCTTCTAGTATCTTCATCACTGATTTAAATTTATGGTTGAATTGATTTTGATATTATACACTGCATTTATCAATGTGTTAGGTAAAAATCGTAATTACATGTAAATATTAATACATCTAAATGTTTTATAAATAAGTACGGCAATCACCGATTAATTACGTAATTTTCATATTTTACATAATTTATTGTAACATGTACATAGGGTAAATATTTAATTGTAAAATTATTTTATTTTATTTTTTCAATGGTTTTATTAAATAGTAATTATTTCAATGGCCTTTATTAGTAAATTTAGTATTACAACTTTTTTTAAATCCTTATATTGAAGTATAGTAAAAAAATTTATTAAAAATTAAAAGGTAAATATTTTGTATTTATACCTTATTTAAACTTATAAGATAAAATTATATAAAGTCTAAAATATTAGAAAATATTAATATTTAATCTCATTAGTACTATATCTTTGAATATAATTATTCTATCGGCTTTAACGATAAAAAAATGTTCTTAAAATAAATTAAATTCAGAATCATATAATTTTTTATTATTAACACTGAAAGTGGAACAGAAAAAAAATGTTGGATTTTTTAGAGATTCATTTTCTTATTTTTTTTATAAAATACTATAAAAAATTATGTTTTTAAGCATACAAAACGAGAAATTTTGTATTTGAAAAAAGGGTTTTAATTTTAGTGTAATTCCCCAAAAAAGTTTTAAGTTTTATACCTAACTAATAAACTTTTAATCATTATTTTTGAGATTTCTTCGAATGCTGTCTGAATATGGTGTGTTGTAAAACTAGTATAAGATCTTATACAGTTTCTATGTGGCTATCATAGAAGAGTTACTTCTTTTCAAAATATCAATTCGTCTTGTTATTCGATCAAATTTAAATTAATAAAATAAATTAAATACCTTACATTTAAATATTGGTCCACAATATAAAATTGTCTTTTTTGTTTTATTTATATTTTCAGTTAAATCCGTTTCATGCAGTTTCGAATGAATGCATTATATTTAGGCAATTTAAAATCGTTTATTGGAGACAAATCATCGGTTATACGGGACATATTATAATCTATACATATATACTTTCTTATCAAAACTTTAATTGTCTAATATCTTTGTCTATATCAGATTGTATGCGATTGTATGCAATAATCTTACGTTTAAACAATAACAATTACTTACATATTTTACTTTTTCTAATCACTTCTTTATCTCCTACTATCACATATTTCGCGAAAAAAAATTTCGCGAGTCGATTAGCTCACGTACAGAATTTCTTGATCCATAATATTTAGTTCACGGTTTTTCGGCTCGTGTACGTACATATAATATAATTTACAATATCATAATAAATATTAAGATTGATAATTTTTAAACAAAGTATAAACTGGGTATGTATGTTTCTTATAATAAAGTTATAATAGTTATAATAGCACTTCAATAGTTTTTAAAAACGGTTTATTAGGACAGTCGGATAATGGGTGCATATAATTCACTGTTTATTTTTATTATACGTGAATTCGAATGTATATAAGTATTTATGAATAAATTTACTTTAATAAGCGAGTATGAAAAACAATCTTTTTTTCGTAAAAGAAAAATGATTCAATTTATATGTCATCAAACTTGCTGTAACTTTTATTGGAATAACATTGATAAATAACTTTTGGTGACAAAGAAGTTCATCATTTTTTCATTAACTCATTATGTATATATATATATATATATATATATATATATACCATGTTATGTGATATTTCGTAGATAAAACCATTTACTAAAAATTATCAGTGAAACTTATAACCAATTAACATAGATCCTGTGAGGTGTTTGAATTAAGAATTATTTTTTTCGTGTAATTTTTAACTTTATGAGATTTTATTTGCTTAAGTCGATTTGCTATTAAAAATGTTTAAACTTTAATATTTGTTCTAATGAATATCTTGATTAATTGCGACGTGAAAATGAATCGGCTGCAACTACACTAAAACTACACTACCACAATTTTAAATTAGAACAAGAAGTTATTCCAATTCGAATACGTGTCTTATTTGTTTGAAAAGCATATTGTTGATTTTATTTTACAATACCTTTATATAATAAATGAATCCAACCCTAAGGTACAACAATCGTAATAATATCAAAGATTTGTATGCACTATATTATACTAGATGATTAACAGATATTTCATAATTTTTCAATTATATTCAATAAGAATATTTCAATAATATTCATGCCCATTAGATGGATGGAAATGTAATTTAAACACAATTCCGAACAACTATAATTGATTTTTCATTTCTGTCCATTAATAATAAACATCCAATACAACTCGTACTCGCGTTTTAAAACTCAATCCAACCGCGTTATTGTGTGCTGTAAACTAAATTTTCATAAATTGCATTCATGCGTTTCGTATTTAAATATATGATACAGAAAATAATACATACTCAATCGTATCCGTCTTGAACGACGTTGTTAGGATAGACGACTATATGTCAACATACTACTTGAATATGATGATGTTTGGACGTGCGATAGAGTGTTTTTGCGACACGTACAGTCACTGCTAAGAAAATCAACGTTAAAGATATTAGGTTTTAAAACGTTTTGGAAATTGCCGTTCGCGGACGACTTTTTGAAGAGCCATTGTATACGTCAACCATAAGTACCCGGAGTTGTGTTTGCGTCACAATTTACTCGTCTCTAGGTTTGATATGTGGCTTCGCTGCTGTTATAATAATAATCATGAAACCTTGTGAACAACCGAGTTAATATATATATATTTATGTTGTCTTGATTAAATAAATAAATATATATATATTAATATCTTATTTATGTGAATATTTAATCCAAGATTTCTTATTATCTCATGTCGGTTATCAAAAGTATGAACTTCAAATAATCACTATTCTAATTATAGTCCGCCTGAGTATATTAATATTTCATTGAGTAAGAGCTTAAAGCGATACATAATCATACGTATAGCATACATATATAGATATAGAAGTTTACAATTAATAAGTTTACACGTATCCTATATAAAAATAAAAAGATAAATTATCTTGCTACTAAAACAAAACAGTACATAAATCATATATTTAATGTAAGGTGATATATTATAAACTCGAATAATTATAATAAACATATAAAGATAAATGTTATTTTCTTTAATGTACAAAATATTATTACTTAAACCATTTATTGTATAATAATCTAACAAAAGTCATTTTTTTTGTTAATAATTAAATAGACAATAGTCTGACTAACGTAACACATTTTGACCTTATACAATTCTGTTTACCATTGAATTGTAACATAAATTAATGTCCGGTGCAATATAAATTAAGAATATATCAATTATATTGTGTTGAACATATTATATTCTTTTATAATATGTGAACGATTATCAAATACTGTATCCCAATATGTTACACCAATAAGGCGTACAAAATGAAATCGTGTGACCTATAAATAAGCCCGTACCGAATAAATTGTACGTAGATTGTTTCTGGAACGCGCTAATCTTTAAAATAATTAAATTTATAAAAATAACGTAATGTCAAAACAATGCAAAATCACAAAACAAAAATGACATTGTAATCCATTAAGTAACCTATAAAATGGACAGTATAACTTAGTACCAAAACAAAACGTAATTAAAAACTATAAACTAGTATTAAATTAATTTATTATTTTTTTATCATTGTGGCAATCCAAAACAGTTATGAATATAAATAAAGTTATAAATTTTGTTCGTATACAAATATAGTTTTAATTACTATACTTATATAGAATACTCAAATGTTTCTTTCTATTGAAATTTTACTTTACAAATATGAGTCCTTGAAGTACTGTTACACATTAAACAAAGAAAAAAAATAAACAAATATGCAATGTCAAGAGTATAAAGAGTGAAAAAATGATACAAGCGTGATTGAAGTATTGTTTGAGTATAGAATGTATTTAATTTATAAGTATTCTAAGAAAACTGTAACATCCACAAACATTGTTGCCAACCTCTTACATTATACTAATGAATTAATAACAATTTTGTTGATACGTAAACTTTTAAATATTTATTTATAGAATATATTATTTATTTATTTTCTTTTTCATTAAGATTTTCTTGTGGTAATTATTTTATTTAATATACGATCATTTTTAAACGTTACACTGCTGCGTGATATTTTTCGATATAATCAATTTTCAACGCCTATCTGGACATAAATCTATTGGTAAATAATTATACTGTGTAGCAGTTTACTGGAATTCAAACGAAGATATCATTGAATCATAGTTGACAACGAATCAATAATGATTAGTTGCTATTATCAAGCTGCACGGCATGTGTAAAATAAAATTAAAATAAATATACAATTGATAGTGTGGAACTACAAAGAAATACTAATGAATTTGTTCGTCGTTGGAAAAATCGATGGCTTCTTTTTGAGTTTAAATTCCAATCGCTTAGTTTCAAAGTTGGCGGATAGATTGCACCACTTTTGTTAAAAAAAACAAACAATCGCAATAATTTTTTTAAAACCAATATTAACTAAATTTTTTTTTTTTTTGTATTTATTTATATGTAGTTGAGTCATAAAAAATGTAAAAATGAACTTGTGATAGGTATAAAAAAGAGCACGTTGTAGATCTAGTAAAATACCTTCATTTGCAACATATGACTAGTAAGTAAATGTTACATTTCTTAAAATCCATTTCCATTAACTTCAATGTTGTTTAGAATGAGTAAGTAAATCAACACCAATACCAACGATACATTAACATTTATTTTCTCGTTTTAATTTAACAACTTTGCAGTATTTTCAAAGTATAGGCATTTTAGGCAATGTATTTCACTCAGCTATTGTATTTTCTCGAAATCTTTTCACTCTTTTTTTTAAATATTAATAAGATTAGCCATCGTGGTTTATTTTATCAGCAAAACAGAATGCTATATTATAAATATTAATAATTTCTATAAGATTTTATTAATTTATATGTGCATTGCATATTTTATAATTGGTTTTATTACTCTATTTTTGATGATTTTTTTTTCATTAAACTAGAATAAAAAACCATAAAAATTATCAACAAATCGAACGCAACATACATATAAATAATATATATGTATGATTGTATGTTGGAACTATTTCAATTAGATTTATTGATTACCTATGTAAAAAATAAAAAAATAAATTATAGTTTTTTAGTTGTGCAAACTCTTAAAATAATAACAAAGTTTTATTAAATATCTATATGAATAATTTATTAAATAATAATAACTATTTCTAATAATATGAATACAAATAAAGTATAAGGTATAAAAATATAAGTTCTTGCAGAGTGTATTGTTTATATTGTAGAAATATTTAAGTCGAATTTCAATTTAGGAAATAATCATCAATAATTATTAATATATATTTTTTTTTCGTAATTATTACTAAAAATAGAGTATAAATAAAAATTTTATTTCAAAAATAAATAAAAGTTGTTTACATTTTTACATTGATAATAAACATATAAAAATAATAAAAAGTATCAATTAAAAGAAAAAACATGTTAATCTATATAAATATGTTAGTTATTTTCGTGTTTTATATTATTAATTTAATTTTTATATAGAGTATATTTTTTATACTAATTGATAATTTTTAAATCAAAATATTTCATAATAATTTTTCTAAATACAATTTTAATACGGCTGATGAAAACTTTTACTTATATACATTCCTTGAATTTAATTTTTGTTGAGATTATTTAGAATACTTAATAATATGTAATATATAATTTTCATATGTTATATTAAAATACTTTTTTACCGTTGATTATTAATAAAAAATTATGATATTCAAATACATATTTTTTATAAAAGGATGTTTTAAGTTGGTTTATAACTTCATTCAAATAAATACACAATACATTTACATAAATTTAATTTGGACATAAACTTTTACTATATATGTTAAATATTACTTTATTTTAGAATTTTTAATATAAATCTACTAATACAATAACTTAGTTGACAAAGCGTTAATGATATTTTTTACTGTTTAAAAACATTAATTACTATATTTTTATTCGTAATATAAAACTTTAGAAAGTTTTAAATCTATATAATAAACAATAAAGGGTATTATTTTTTAGGTTGCATTTTCTTATTTTTAAAATTGCTTTCTTAAATATGAATAATAAATTTCGCGTTGTCAACGTTTATTTTTCATAATTTATTTTTGACGAAAAATCGAAACAAATAATTTATCTTGAAGTAAGATCCTATTTTATTTCTAATTTGATTTGATTATTAAACAAAGTAATTTTCATAAAATATCCACCAAAAATGTATCTTAATTTTTTAGTACCATTGATACAAATTAAATATTGTAAAGATTTTGGATTAATCATGTTCAAACCATTATTTAATCTTTTGAAAAATATGTTTCTAACAGGCCACAGTAGAAGAAATTCACTTAATGGTAACCTTGATTGAGTAAAAAATTAATTCAGATTTTTCAAAGATTTCAAGGAGCTACTTAATTCATTAGTTTTATTTATCTTATTCCAAACGAGAAAAATGAATTATGAAAATTCGCCAAAATTTCTTCAAATACATTTTACTTTAAATTTAAAGTCCGAATCTTGCCAGATAGCATTATCTACATTTTGAGTCTGTTAATTATTATGCTAGTATGTATACGGTCCATAATTACTTTTGGTTTTGAGAACTATGCTATAACACAATTTTGATCAACTTCAATGTACAAAACTAATTAGGAACCATGCTTCATAGCATTTAGTTTCAATACATAAATTATATTTTTCCGTTTTCATACAAATTAATAACTATTAGTTTTATTTAACAAAAAAAATTATCAACTATGTTATTGGTTTAAAATAAAATCAAAAGTGTTTGGTTTAGTTTATAACAACCATAATAATAAATAATTTATCTAACATTTTAGAGAAGTATAGACTAATATTAATACTAAAATAAGTTTGCAATACTTACGTATACATAAATATAATAAAATGAGAACGATAACGAATAGTTAAACAATATGCTCTTTTTACATTCGGTAACACTCGAGTTATTTATTTCCATTAACACTTTTTTTTATATTTAACATTTATTATTCATTATATACTCCAAATATTTAATTGTTGCGTTAGTGATTTACTATTATCTCAATAACTATCTCCTTTAAAATTTAAAAATTAAACACAGAATAACAACTGCAAAGTCATTAATATAATCGCAATAGTTAAAAAAAAAATATTATACTATCTGTGATGTGAATACTATACTACAGTATCATTATTCAACAACATAGTATAATGTACTTATCTACGTTAGAAATAAAATAAAATGTATATGTTTTAAGTTAAAGTTAAAGCTTTAAAGTTATATGTTTGATAGTTTTATCGTTAAGCGATTTTAAGTGTTAACTTTTTTTGTTTTGGTGAAATACATAGATGGTATTAATATAATAACAATATAACGATTTTATATATTTTAACAAGTCTCGCAAAGATAAACCTAATCAAAAACGTATATTCTTACTACATAATTATGTATGGTACAAATTATTAAATAAAACTTTATTCATTAAACCCGTCCTGCGTATGATAATATTAGCCAATGATCTTAACTCATTCATTACTTCTATAAATCCTTGTATTTTTAATTTTATATATTTCTGTTAATTAGCTCATTTACATTATTTTAATTTTTAAATACCTGCTATCAATGTTTCGATGATGTACTTTTTTTTTAAAGCCAAATTTCAATCATGTGTCAAAATTATAATCGAATCAAAAAATTAAAAACACTTGACGACTGTATCGGCACTGATAGGAAAAAAAACATTGTCAATTTTTGGTTTTTTAACTTCGTAATATATAAATTGTAAAATATATTTGATACAATGATTACAATAAAATGTCTATAGTAATTAAATTTCTCGTATTTAGAATATTTTTAATGAGGTTGTTTCGAATTATTTTAGTTTTCAGTAAGTTCCAAACTGCGCCATCTGGTTTTACATAATCCAAAGTAAATGTTTCATGTTCTATAATTTAGACAAAAGGCTTATTCCAAGAATAAATTAATTAATTTTTATGAACCACATAACAAGATTCAACAAAATTTTGATTTTTTATTCTTTCTATATCGTGTTCATTATAGCTAAATCCAATATTTATCGATCACTATAGTTCAGTTTAATTCCAGTTTCTCGATGTTGACGCAATTGCATACGACACGTGTACGTTTTTTTTTTTTTTTTCAAATTATTCTACATTTTCATTTTTACTTTTCCGTTTTGTATACATATTGTAGTAAATTAATTCGTTTCTTCACGAGTCGATTCGTAAGTACTTTACCCGAGGAGTTTTACGACGTGCGTGAGATTTAATATTATTTAAACACATATCAATGTCCAACTGAAAGAAAAAAAATAATCATAATAATGGAAAAAGCCACCTTAAACTCCATTGTCCGCGATACGGGTATAGATTATGAAAGAGACGGTCGGAGGAAATATTATCGTTCGATGCGGATTATACGTGGCTGATAATTGATTACCCGAAAGGGTTACACGCGTGCGTAATATTGAGCCGTTGATGGATTATCGATACTGGCGACTGTCCTCCTACACGTGACAAATATTATACGTGTAAACGTACGCAAACGATGACTAATATTTATAATGGTAGCGGACCATTGTCTCGCCAACCATATGCGTCAATAAAAAAATGTAAAAAAAATAAAATAATAATAAAAAAAGGTAAAAGGGGGAAAAAAAGAATTACACAAATGTCAATACGGATACGCGCGCACGTATTTGCTTACTATACCACCGCCGCACGTCCGTGTTCTAGACGTTTGTTCAGGCATTATGTTACGACACTCCCGCGGCATTACTGTTATTAGTAGAACGTATTGCGTTACGGTTTACGCGGTTGTACAAACAACGATGCGACGTGAATGAGTTATCATAGAATGATGTATTGCGAGTAATTTATGGGCACTGTCGTTCTTTTGATTTGGTTTTTTTTTTTTTTTTTGACTTTTATCTTTTATTTTATCCGAGAAAATGTAGTCGTAATGATAATAATATGCAAGTGTGTGGGTATCATGTCGTGAGACCGACTGGAATTATAATAATATTACGATTAGCTTAAACGGATCAGAAGTGTCGCGCGTGATACGCGTGTAGATGTGGGATGCGTGTATCGATACGACATGAAAATATGGAACATTTGTGAAATGTGATGTAAACCAATTTTACGATTACAAATCAGCTAATTTAGAGAACGTCGAGTGTCGAGCGGTCCGTCGCAAGTAAAAATGTCAAAGGACGCATTGTTCATTTGAGTTACGATTGCCCAGTTAAGTAATTCCCGATGGTTGTCGGCCCGATGTCATGATCTCCTATAAAATGGTATCCAAACTGTAACTCGAGGCGTCGATTTTACTCTGCTGCAAATATGCTGAACATAACTTTCTACTGTGGTATCGGCAATTTTACAACTCGACTTGTGTTTAATTTTCCTAACAAAATTATTAAAAATGTATTACGTTTTAGTGTCTAGGGCGTGTAATATATTGCGTTCACGCGGTTCGAAATTAATTCATACAAAATGTTAAGAATGTAAGAAATTTATGAAATCGTTAATTGTAGAAAAGAAAAGAAAATTATTTCGCTAAGATCAAACAAATGGAACATGACGCGTAATTATTATAAAATTGCATTTGTTTCCGGTATATTACTGAACAAATGAATTTCATCATAACGAACCAATCTACCGAGCGCTACGCGTGTATTTCAAGAATTCTGAAACTACATAATATACCGAAATAGATTTTAGCATCGATAAAGTTTTTCAAGTGTTTTTAGGTATAATGTACGGAATAAGTTATCACTATGCGGTCGTGACCAAATTCGATTGTGCGGATAAATTTAGATCCAAGACCCACTACGGCGGGATTTCGTTTGGGTGGAAAGTAGCGGAAATAAAATACCGTGTTCTTTTCTTGGACCGCGTACCGAAATAAGTCCCTGGTGTAATGGTGGAAACGGTTTACAAAGTTAACACGCAGAAACACCTCTGTCAAGAATTACGTCAAAACCAAATTGAATGCCGTACACTCACGACGACGTATACTAGTAAAATATTGATTTGGGTCAGATATTATCCTTGGGAATACGCGTTTATATTGTCGTCCTCGGAAAGTTCGTAATTCAATTTCGTTTGTGGGCGAAATGAGACGTGGCAAAAGGTATCTTCTAGATATTATCGTTATTACCACGTGAAGGGTTCAAAACAGATACGGTGACTTATATTCTGGTCATGAACATCAACGGCGACGTTTTGTTTTCGGTTACATCAACGATTTGATTTATAAATGAAAATATTAGTTTCCGAATGATGATTTCACTGTTTGTTACGCGTCTTGGCTGGAAAATATTCCACGTAGATTATAAACAGAGTACGAAAATTTAACATAACCGAACTTCAGGAACATTAAGACGGGGTAAATAGAATATTAAAATTAAAATAAACGTAATAATAAAAATAAAAATAAACTCTTTTTAGTCGTATACAATGAGGTACAAATGACTCGTGATTTGTCTTGTGCATAATATTATAATGTATTATAATACATAGATCGGTACCTACTAAACACACCAAAATATACCATACGTTGAACAATGTAAGATATCGAAACATAGATAGCAATTTTAATCAATCAATACGACTGTTTGGCGAACTGTTGTAGAATATCGATTTGCATAAATATTGAAATGGTCCAAGTAAATGCATACACTTTGCGTTCTGTATAATATATTCAAATTAATATAGAAAAACCATCAATAACCAAACGCAGAAAAAAAAAATCGCGAGACAAAACGAGCTGTACAAACACGATTGTGCAATGTAAACGAAAGAATTATTTAAAAAAAAACTAGCACATCGGTCGCCTATGAGATGTTCCGTATCGTAACGTGCCATCTATCAGTCAGTGAACACGTCATGTCGTTTGGCCGAAAAGTAAACGGATATTGCGCGTACAATTTTATTACCTCGACTATATATTTATTATGGTGTGATTTGGATTTCATTACGTACGTGACAACTACTGTAGACAGTCAAGTAGAAACAAACATTTTATTTTTTCCGTCCTGTACACGCATTATTATATGACAATTTAATTAATACGAAACTCGATAGACTCATGTATTTCATTGAAAATATCAAACAATTCGGTTATAAAGTCTTCCGTTTGCAGCACAGCGAGGGTAAGCAATTTGTTCAGATTCTTTAACCAAAGCGATAAATGTCATTTCAATACGTTGCAATACGTTGTACACAAACACGTAATGTTACGTAAACCAATTCATGTTTTAGCTTCGAATAATCCTTAACAATTCTCAAAACCATTGAGTAAGATTTGAGCAAAACATTAAGCTAAAGTGTAAACAAATTGATAAAATAATTTTCTATCGATTTTGCGAACAAAAGCTCAGAAGCAATTAAGATAAAGGCTTAAGTACAGAAATAAAAGTTTGCATTTCATTCAAACCGTCTTGATCCACGATACAAAATTAATTTATATAGATAATTTACGAAAGTAATACATTAAGTAGATAAAATCTACTTATTGACAAAAAACCCGTTTATTTATATTTTTTTTTAAAAAACGTACCCGAATTAGTTAACTGAATAAGCTAATGTCTTTCACATACATTGTAGAATAAAGGTTTTATATTATTTATAGAAATAAGAAGTTTTTATTTATTTTATATTAAATAAAACAATAATTATTTTTATAATTATTTTAACTAAATAGTTATAATATTATTAATATTTATTAGTATGTACATAATATAATGATTTAATAATTAATAGAAATCGTGATTATTATCAATATGAATTGATGAATTTCAATGTATCTCTGGCATTAAGTTTTCATATTTAAAGATGAATATTAATGAATGATACTATACAAGACTATTATTACTGTACATATTATTTAATTAGTTATATATAGATGTATAGTAGAATTTTCATATAAAAATAAATTTGTCTCTATTGTAAAATTTAAAATTGGACGATGACTTCAGGTAGAATGATATATCATGTCTTAACTATTTATTGTATTAACACATAGAACTGATTAATATTAGCTGGAAATCATAAATAATTATTTGAGATACATCATTTAAATACTGAAATAAATAAGTATTTAGTAATTTTTAGAATCTCAATGTAAATATATATATATATATTATTACAACGTTACAGCGTTATAAGTAAAATTAACTACGGTAATATATTTTGAAAACTTTTTTGTGCATGATTATAGTACTTTTAATAAATTACCTATTTAGAGAAATGAAAAAAATTCCAGTCTTGAATATGGAACTTTTATATTATGTCGGCCTTATTTATTTGAATACACTTGTAAGTAATGACAAATCGTAGCACTCTTAAATACTATGAACGAATGTTAGAGCCATGAGTAATTAGGTATTGAATACCTTGTATTTCGTAAATGTAACTCGAAAGCTTAAAACTATAAAATTCAATATTTATTTTATTCAAAAATACTTGAAAAAACTACACATAGGAATCAAAAATTAAAGTAATAATTTATATTTGCGACAAATGTACTTAGTATTTCTTTAAAATATTGACTATATAAAAGAATAATATGTCTTCGGATTACGTTATTCGCCTTTAATGAACAGTAAATATGATGTCACATTTTCATAGTTAGAACTATACCGATTGATAAAGAAAATTCGTCATAACTTTCAAGTTGTTTTCTTTCATTTCATTGAAATGGTTGAAAATTACTTTTTAGTAGCATTGATTGAATTATTTTCGTGATTGTATAAAGTATTAGAATAAACGTTTTCTTACAGATTTATCAACGGGAAGTGTTTATCACCAAAGAAAAAAAAAATCGTTGAAATCTTATACATTCTTTCCTTTACTCAGATAGTTTATAAACGGAACCTAGAACACTTGTTTCACGGAATATTTTTTATATCAATATGTTATTATTCAACGAACCATTGACAGAATTCTAACAACAACACGGCTGGCCGTTATGATCTAATAATTTAATAAGAACTTATACGGGTTTTACGATTTGTCATAAAATATTTATATTCTATCACTACGGTTGTACTTGGGCCACTTGTCATAAATTTAAATAAATAAATAAATATGCCCATTATACTTCGTTATACGAATATCAATGAGATTTTTTATGAATTTCGCAAAATCGCTTCCGAAATATTGTTAACCTATTCACCTATCACGTATCACTCACATCGACATCAAATTGATTAAGTCTGATACGTCAACGAACGGCACAATGTTATTATAAAATTTTAGCTATAATACTTCTCCGGTTCGATCATGCTGGGTTGTCGTCAGTCCTTTGTTGCTCGTATGTTTTGTATTTTTCAACGAAGTGACGGTTTCAAAACCGCATATTATCTTTATTCATGAGGCATTTGACGTGTGTGATGTTGATGGCAACTGTGCGAAGTTTATTAAAATATAATAAATAAAGTGACCTCCCATGCACGACAGGAACGTAGCTAAATTGCCTATTTATGTCGCCGTCTCAACGTTACGTTTTTTATAGTTATGAATGATCGGCGTAGGAACTAATTTCTATGGCTATTAGAACTCATTAACAAATTCATATATCACGCTATGGCTCCTACTATATACAAAATACTACTATATACCTATAAATTATGAGATAGTTTGGTTATCATATTGCCTAAACTATAATAGAAAAAGAATAACGATATATTTTTTAAACATCAGTAATTTTAATTTAAATTATGATTATTAACATGGATCACTTCGCCTGAAGAGATTACCGTTATGACTTTAGGTAAATTCACACATACCGTTTAAATTAATTTATTATTCATTATAAAGACCAACAATTTTTTAGAAATAGAAAAAATTTTACATAACATACTTATAAGGTAAATATTTTATTTACAATGTAAAGTTATTATAACTAATAGAACTAGCAATAGTAATAATGTATACAAGTATCTGTAGAAATGAGTGAAAAAATTTACAATAAACTTGGAGGCTATGTTATTATAATTTAGTGTTAGTAATATTGTCCCGATATAAATTTTTCAGTATATATATAAATTGTTATTAATTTGTATTGCTTTCAAAAGATTAGAATAAAAATAGAAAATGTACAGTCAAACTTGTATTTACATCCCATAACTGTTTGAAAAAATTACTATTAAGTTTTAATTTAAAAATTCCACAAAAGTCCCCGTAATCACTGACACCCTATTTTTTCAGAATTTTCCCCAAACTCCTTTCTGGGGAATTCTACAAGGATACTTAAGCGAATATGGTACAGAGATTTTTCAGTTGATAAACAAACTAGTAAGCATAACCTATATTTAGTTATAATAAAAATATATACTGTTCTATATACTATAGAAGTACTTGTTGATGGTTGGTCTTTACAAAGCATACACTTTTTTTCTAATGCGTATAATATTCCTATTGTTTTAATAAGTAGGACCTATTTGTTATTGCTTATAATTAATAACTAAAAATATTGTTCGCTAATTATGCTTATTATACCATATGCGTACATTTTATTAACTTTAACTATTAAAGAAAAAAAAATAATAAATTGAAAGTACTAATTGATTAAACTGCGGCAATGAGACTGCGCAGATAAGACAATGCGTGTACAGACAAACTGTATACTGTACAGTTTTAATTTCACTACAGCCACGACATTTTATTTATTATTCTCGTCATTAAAAAAAAAAATAATTATTATAATTTATAATAATTTTTATATAATTTATATTAATTATATTGATTTATTATATTATTATATCAATAATTATAGTAAGGCGCAAATAAGTATCTTCATTCATTCTCAATTTATTAATAAAATCTTTAAGATTAATCCTCAATTCGTTTATCAAAGTTGTAGGTGAATATTCACTTTTTTTAACAACCATTTTTTACATCATAAGCTGCAATTATTACGTTTTTTATTTTTTAAAAACACACATTAATCCAAGAAACGCGAAAGTGTCATTTGTCGTCCCATATTATTTGACTATGACTCCAAGATTTATTCTGATTGTACAGTCAAATCATACAGATGTAACTGAAGATGTGTATTCTGAAGTGTAAAATGTTTTATATGTACAAATAAGACTGTACAGTCAAATCGTACAGTTTTAACCAAACGCGTATCGTTTGCTGAAGATCGTAAAATCAATAATTAGTTTATATTTTTGTTTAGTTTTAGATTTTAATGTTTGTATATATTTTTCATAATTTTTTAGAAATAAAGTATTCAAAATTTATTTTTCAGGCGTTTGTGTGTTAAAAATACATATTTGATAAAAAAAAAAAACCTTTGATGTGGCATTCTTTATCAAACTGTTCAAAAAAAAAAAAAAAAATTAAAAAAAAATAATAATATTATCTACAGATATTTCTATGGGTATATGAGTGGTGGGCCAACCGTGTAAATATATATTATGTTCCAAGCGTGCGTGGTTCGGCATCATTATATCGCACGTATATAATGTGATTTGGTTCGTTATGTAGGTGAAATTCCTTGCACGGGAAGATAACATTGTTCGAAATAATAAAATACTTATAAATCATATGCCAGTTTATATACATCCCCGAGTCGCATTGTTGTTAAGTACCTTCGTATAAAATAATAAAATAACTGTAAAAAAGGGGAAAAAAACTAAACACACAGACGTCAAACCGACGGCAAGCGATCCGTATAAATGCATATCATATGTCCTAATTTATTGTTCTTTAACACGACCTCGGACTTAACGTCAGATAACGGTTTACAAACAACCACACGTATCGTCAGGCCAATATTTTCCATTCGTGTGTTGTTGAGTAGACCCTCGAGCGTATACAACTTACGTATAATATTATTGAATTTTCCATTTTAAAAAATAAACCGTACATAAAATGACGTTCAGTGCAGAAAAAGTCTCTGGAAATAAATATTACTCGCTAATTATAGTTATACTTCCCCGACGGCACTTACGATATCTTATTGTTCTAGTAATTTTGATCATCGTTCGTTGTAAAACAAATATTTCTCTTAAACCTCGTTATAAACCAAATCGAGTTATTATCATCGGGTTAGTATTTAAGATAAACAATAATTGATGTTGAAGCTGTTTCACATAATTTAAATTTTGACAATTTTATGATACATATATTCTTAGATGATCAATGATTTAAAAAATCGTCCATGTTATTAAATATAGATTACTTTCCTGTCAGTAGAATGTCGGTCAATTTAATATTATATTTAATGTGATACAGAATGTTTAATTTAATATTAAAATGTTCAAAAGTAAAAAAATATAATTTAAAATTATAATTTTTAAATTTATCCTAATTACTTAATATTTAATAAGATATTCATGCCCTTTTTAATTTTTCAATAATTATATTTTACATTAATTCTTTATTGAACTTTATATTTACGTTTCCCTCAAACCTCCAACTACCGTAACCCTCTTGTATCAAACTTATATATTCCCAACATCCTAAGTGGAAGGCGTTTAAAACGCAAATAGTGCCAGGACCTATTGAATTATTAAAAATTGTCCAGAGTCTCACTGGATGGATTATTCAATCAAGTCTACAGTTGTACCACTACTATCACATCAATTATGCTCATTGTAAAAATATATATTAACAGATTGTTTAATTTAATTTATTAGTAAAAAAAAAAAAAAGAAATCATAAACTCATTCAATAATTATATATATATATATCATAATTCATAATGTTTTTTTAAATTTAAAAGTTATATATTATGTAAACATATAAGTTGAAATAAGTTTAGGGAATATTACATTCTAAACATAATAATTGAGGTGTATACTTAAGTCGTAAAACACAAAATATTTAAATTTATGTTAACAAAACTACCTATATTTTGTAAGCGAAAAAAATATTAAATTGTTACTTAAGATATTTAAATCACATACAAATTATTTAAAATCATTAAGTGTTTTTCAACGTCAATGACTGAATATTATTAGATATTATTTTATAATATTATATTAATATTCTACATATGTTTGTTCCAAATATTTAAAAATACTCGAGGTGAAATAGATATAATAACAGGGATTCGTGAACATTGTTTTTTTTCAAAAAAAAAAAATAACAGTACCTAAAGTTAGATTTAATATTTATTTAGTTTATCTTCATAAATCTTTTTTCTTTCCCCCCTCTATCCATATAATAATGTTGAAAAACTCGATCGATATTCGTTCAAGTGTACGGTACACAACATTGATCGTTAATATTTATAATTACTTATGGTATATAGTCAACGATGATACGGATATCACTTGTGATTCGTATGGAGGTACGCGTAATTCATTATGACAACAGCTCAACGGGCGGGAGGTAGGGGCATTGGACGTTGTATTTTCGATTGGATTACGCGTGTGCAGTGATAAGTAGCAATTAAACAATGGTCGTGCGAATGCGTTCCGTAACGGTACCGGGCGTGTAATTATTTTTTAATAAAAATTACATATTCGACTACGCCATCGTAATTGTACGTGCCGCCGTGTTGCATACGATACTTAATAATACGAGCAGCGGTGCGCGATTGAGGAATAAATAATTCACGGTGCGCACATTGAACGCCGGCATGTCCGCGTAGTGCGTATAAACGTACGGCAAATAGTACGACGACAACGGAACGTTATCGAGTTCATCTGATGGGGAAATATGGTGAAAAACCATAATAATACAAATATCATTAAGAATTTATTGAAATGCGAGACGGCGCCGAGCGGAAGCGAAATGTTTTTTTTTATTTATTAAAAATAATAATGCTTTTTTTAAATTATTCGTCCCTTATCATGTTATATTATTTATGATTCCAAATATTTGGACACGCCACGCGTTTTCCCGGAACACCTATCTATACTCACCGATTTTTAACAGTGCTTGAAATCGAAATGATAAAATTTGGTTTTGGATTTGATTTTGAATTCCGATTTTTGATTTTACCGGTTCCTATTTCGATTTTGAATACAGGGTTTCAGATTTTCCAGTCTCAATCCTAATTACGTGTAACGGTTTACACTTTTCCCATTTTCCATTCAGGTTTTAAATACCAATTTCAACTAAGTTCGGTAGCAATTTTCGATTTTAAAATCTATTTTAGTCATTTATGGTTAAATAAATATCGACTTTTATTTTTTCCTGTTTACATGCATGTCGGTTCTAAAAACCGGTAAGAGTAATAATCAGGCACGGATCCAGAACATTTTAACAGGGGGTGCTCAAAACCACAAACTGTTACACATTTATATTTGTTTATCTTACTATTTTGTATTTGATTTATCGGTACTATTTATTTTTAATACATAAATATTTATGAAATCTAAACTTGAAAATAACCTTAATTTCTTATATATATATTGTAACTGTTATTTTTTTGAGTGTTTTTTACTGAAATATTTGATAAATTCTTCTCGAGTAATTTTAATATTCCTATGAATCATAAATCCATTTAATCTATCTTCTCCTATTGTTGATCTTAAATATGTTTTTGTTCGTCAAAGTGAGGAAAATGTTCTTTCTGCGGTGCAAGTGGTAACTTATATAATAATAATAATAATAATAATAATAATAATAATAATAATAATAATAATTATATCGACGAAAAATATTAATATTATTATTATTATTTTAATTTTGAAAAATAGCAAATTATATAATGTATTATATAAATTAATTTTGTTGATGGCTAAGACGACAGGGGGTGTCCGAGCACCCATAACCCCCCTGAAACCGCGCCAGGTAATATATTATAATTAATATAAATAAAAACAGTAAAAATTCCCAAATATAAGATATTATTTATAATTTTAACTTCGGTGAAAACAGCTGCTAATGAATATTGAAAACATACTAGAAACCTATATTAATATATAAAAATATATTTTTTTAATACATTGGTTATAATTTTGTTTTGATTTGTAATCCTCAGTTATAGAATTTATTATGACTAGTATAATTTTGTGTTCAATTTTTTTTTAGTAATTTTAAATTTTCTTTTTCATTTATTTATATTTATAATTTATTCTATAATCATACGTAGTGGTAAATGAAACATTAATTCCCGTCTATTTATAACAAAATTATATACTTTTTTTAAAACTTTTTCTCACTTCTTTATTATATCGGTTTACGATTTTAGAAATTTGCTTCTCATTCCTGGTTTGAAAATTATTTTTTTAATTTTCATATTGGTTTTAAATACCGCAGTTTTCATAACTTCTGGTTAGTTTTATTTTAGAAAATTGGTAATACATTTTTATTGATTTCGAATTGGGTTTCAGATATCAATTTTTCATATTATTTGGTTTTGATATTAATTTGAATTGTGATTTCAGTTTTTATTATTATTTACCAATATTTACCGGCTTTTAAACCAGTTTCTAGCCTTGGTTTTTAATCACAATTATTTTATTATTTCACATCACCCTCTCCTTGCTCAAGTAAATCACTATTCTCAAATGGTACGTTAAAAATGATCGTTTTGAAGAAATATTTTAAAAATCCTCATTCAAAATGTAAAACTAAACCGATAAACATTACGTAACATATATTTTACGTGTATATTTAATACACATTTCTCCTAATCAATTCTAGATGAAAAAAAATTGTAATTGATTGATCTTATCTTATCAATCACATACGATTTTTTTATTTTTATTTTTAGCAACTGGTACCTACAACTACAGAATAATAGAGGGAACCTGAATTATGAGAGGACGATAATTTTATACTTTTCACCGGCTAAAAAATATACTAGACTCGATCCTGAGTGAACTATTACTTCATGTATTATTCAAGAAACTCATTATATCATCTAATCAAAGTTAAACAACAGTCTTCGGTGTATATATATATACACATGTAACATATAAGGATAATTTACGTTAACTGTAATGGATTGTAGTTGCTTCAGTGGTTTTAATGAAGTATTAAATTATCATACAAAAATAATTCTGATGCATTTATAAAGGATCTTTCAAAATTTTGCAAGAATATTTGAAAATGATTCGGAATTCTAATGTAATAATAGACTTATATTTCAATATATTTATTGGTGTACTAAATAAAAAAAATATATAAAATATTATACATTTGTAACCATATAGCAAAATATTTTGTGTTTGAATTTATAAAAAGATTAATTATGTTTAAATAAAAAAAATAAATAAATAACTTTTAGTTTGATTTTACGAATGTTTGGATACGTGACAGATTATTGAACTCTCGTTTTAATTTTTATTTATTTTGTTATATAATTTCATGAACAAATACTGAAAATAAAGCAGATTGAAAAATGTGAGACTATGTTATGTGTACAAAGGTATCACGTATACGATTGACATCACTCACAATTTTTATTGTCCGTACATAAAAAAAAAATAATTAAAACAAATTTTAATAACATATATCTGTTGGTGTGTATGTGCATGAACACTCTTTGTCCCAAGGTGTGATGTCGGTTCCACGGCATGTTGACGCGTTAATAATAACAAAATATATATTAATGTCACTAAAAATGTAATCGTTTTATGGGACATTCAGTACATTTGACTGTTGATTTGTCTTATATCATTAAATTATTCGCACACTAAATTTTTGGATCGGTTATAATTTTACATATTTTATTATCATGTTTTTTATGTTTGTATCACATGTAACTACATTGGAATAATATTATATTTATGAGAGAACAATAAAATAACTATAATATAAGTGTTCATAACTTTTAACGAAAATGTAATACGCTCATCCTCAATTTTGTAGGTATAGTCCATGAAAACATAATATATATTTATATCAAATATGTCTTGTTAATTAGAACGAGCAAATTAAGATTCTTAAACACTAGCACGTTTTTGTGCTCTTGCGTTTATATTTTATATTACGGGCTTGGCATTTTCTCCGTTCCTAAATTTTTCGTGTAGCTTTTGAATAACCATAAGAGTTTTAGGCTGTGATAAATGTTCCTATAAGTATAGCTATGAGAATATTTAGTCAAAAATAAAATCGATTGATTATAGATGTATCTAATGAAACTATTTTTAATTACCTCTTATGTTTTGTTTAACTGAAAGAAAGATGAAATTCTTAATGGCAAAATACTCGATATAATATTATACGTAAAATGTCGGGATTGAAAAGTTTGGGTCATAAATTAAGTTTAGATTTAATTGAAACCACGAAATTCGATATTATACGTATCTTTAAGTTTAAATATGGATAGATATGTTATATAAGGTTTGGAGTGAAATCTAGTTTTTGCAAGTACGATAATTTTAAATTATATGTTTACAGCTCTCGCTTACTGTATGTGTTACAGCTAATGTCTTGCACAGGCAAAATCATCTTAGTGTAATACTTATGTCTACTATAATTTTGATCATCGAATGATTGTGAAATTATTTAACTTTTTTAATATCTTTATCTGATAAGAGGTCATAATTTCTTGGTTTTTAAACTTTATGTTAGCATAGTTAAACACCTTTTCCCATGTGTCCGTCTGTCCGACAGATAATCGTCATAGCATAATTATGATTGTTGATATCAAGATAATAAATTATATTAACACTAGTCAATATTAAAGTTATCATACTATGACTATAGAACAATACTAGCATGTACGAAAAAAATAGTTATCTTAGTATATATACTTTAAATTTTAAAATGTAATTATTTATTTAGGTTTATACACATTAGTATAATATATAATTTATAAAAATTATTTTTAATACAATTATAGTTTACCATCTAAAATACGCTTATAAACCGGGAACCCAGCTCGCAGAGTGAGATAGGACAGTAATTTTCTTATTAGTTCTTAATCTAATATTTTTATCAGTGTATCAATTGGATCTCTAGTTAAATTATTATATTATTGTATATTAAAATATTTTTCTAAGTTTTGTAAGTTTTGTGTGATTTATACTACTGTAAAACTGGAGTTCCATCTGAAAATTTATTTATGATTATTCTTTCTCAATAGAATATTTTTTTAGGGTTTCTATATTATAAATATATATGTTGAAATTTAATATAAAATAATTGCTAAGTATATGCAGTACTGTCGTGAGCTGTATAAAAAAAAATGTTTGTTTGGGAAAATTCAAAGACATGCTTTTATGTGGTATTCGTATTATTCTAGTGAGATACCACTCAATATACAATATTGTCCGTACCTTACTCTGTTCAAACTTAACTGTACACAAATTACCTATTCAACATTTTGACCCATATAATATATACATAATATTAGTATTACCTTTTTTTTCCTAAAAATAAAATAACATTCAAAAGCATTTTCATTTTTTAACTTTATTGTTGTCTTCCCCCAGATGAATAATGCACACGTGTGCCACTCGAAAAATGAAAGGGTTTTGTCATCCCTCGGTATAGACAGTACTAGCGCGGATTTTGTAATTGTTTGACGACGTGTCAGCTAAAAAATAGACTACTAAGCAGTTTGATTAAGATAATATATAAAATAATAGTGTGGTAAAACTACTGTAATCAGTTCGCTTCCGGCCGTCATCGTGATCGAAGGTGCGTACGTGCTGCATAACCACGTCATATCAGCTAATCGTGAATCGGCGTTCCCGTTTATGCTTGAGACTGTAATTCGATTTTCATTGTGAGCATTACAACTACTTTGAAACGTGAGTGCGAAGAGGGAAAATCACTTCCGAACAAGTCCATGTGAAATAACTAGTGTCATTTGTCGTCAACGTCAATACCGCCTAAACATGACAAAAAACCCAAAATATTTAACTCTCAGGCCTGCTACACCATCCTATTGGCGAACGAAAATTTTAAAATTAATAGTCCAAATTCAATCAGTTTAACGGTTATGTCGTCGACCACGAGCAACACCATCGCCAAGATCAGAATTTAATTACTCTAATCCGAGTCCCACTCCTTTACGTCAAAACATCACAAACTTTTTTTAGTTTCCAAAATAATTGTTAAACTTCACGGGTAATATGGTTTCTTCCACAAAAACACACGGTTGTCGTCCTTAACCATTTACGCGAAAAGACAATGGTAATTTAATTTGATTATCGAAGACACCGAGTATTATATATTCTCTCAGACAAACGTCCATTTAGGATTGTTATCAGGATTTTTCATCATTCAATAATCAGTATCGTTATCACTAATGCACTAAATTATTTAAGTCATTCAATAAGACGTATAGAAAATCACAAAAAAAAAATAAATAAATAAATAACATTTTTTGTGAAACTCTACTAAGATTTAAACAATTCAGACATTTTCAATATCTCTCCGATTCTACGTACTGTGGTTCGGATAAAAAAACCACATAAATAACCGAGGACTGCTTCAGTGCCATAATTGCCAATTACTTGGACATTCTAAGTAGTGTTGATTCCTCTAGGTAAAGTGGGAGAGGGAAATTACCTGTCTTAAAAGAACACTAAGATTGAAAGCTTCCGGCCAAATGTGCGGAAACTAGTGCAGCCTCTTAAAAAGGATACCCAAAATATAAACAATAACTAAAAAAAATGATATTTCAAGAAAAACATGATATTTGAACTTTAAATTTTGTTTTAATTACCAGTTAAGATTATTATTACCAATAATGGTATTATAAATATCTAATAGATGTTTAATGTCCCTGTGGTTAATATTTTTTGGCAACAAAATATCATATCATTTAATAAAATGCATTGGCATATACAGAAATTTTAGCAATTTTCTCTAAAATGCTCGTTTTCTTAATTAATTTTTTTAATGCTTATAAAAACTTATTGTTAAATAATAAGAATTTTTCAAGTATAAGGCATAACGTTATGAGTTATGCACTACAAAAAAAACAATACAGGTTTCGTGATTTTGGTCAAGTTATGATAACATTTAAACATTCAAATACTTATAACACAAAGTTTTAACTATTTTTTATATGTTTATATTGAATAAATACTAAATTATTAGGAGTATTTTATAATTTGTATTTTTACTTTTCTTTTTTAATGTAATTTTTAAATTCTTTTAAGTTGAAATCGACAAAATGATCATTAGTCCCTACGTTCGTTGTGTTATACTATATGGTTGGGTTACATTACTGTTAATACACTTGTTGAAATAATTTTGTTTGAACTCATGTTTTGAAGAAAATGGTTGGGAATTAGTGGCCTTTTTTATCAGGACTGTAGTCTATGGAAAATGAAACCGCCAACAGCTGGTATTGAACGATCATGCATCATGCTCTAAAACACAGCCACCTAATTCACTCATCCTCGAAATCTCCAAGTATATTTTGGCTAAGAATTAAAACCAAAAATTGAAAATATTTTAAATCTCAATAAATAATTTCAAAACTTATAAGATATAAATACTCAATAAATGTATCAAATTGCAACGTATTATAATTTTAGAATTAATATTTGTACAATTTATATAAACGTTTATTTGAAGTCAGTTCAAATATCCGATTTCGTCTACGTGTATTGATATCAGATTCATTTCTATAAACATACAGACAAATGAAAAAAAAACCCACGTAATGGCAAGACCAATACATAATAAATTCTTCATTTCACTTCGAATCTAAAATAAATACTGCACCTATATACAATATTGAATAATCGATAGTGAAATCAGATTTCTTTAAATATTTTTTCGGGGCAATCCGCCACCACGGATGGAGTTGGTCTTTAACTTTTACATGTTATAATATAATGTACAAACATATATATTTATCCATTTAGACGTATATGCATATACTTATGCTCATACACATTTCTATACATAAATATATACATTACAAATATGGGTTAGGAATCAGCTTACGCACCGAGAGTGCTGGCGTAATATATACACTGCAAAATAAAAAAACATGAACTTATTAGACATTTTCCTTTATTGTTTCGGCGTAGACCTACGAATAATTATGATCATAAAAATTGTTTCAAGAATCAGGAATACAAAACTATACGTAGCAAACACAGGCTTTTGTGAAATTACGCAGTGAGATATTTATATTTATATTATAAACATTAAGAAACATAAGTCGTACAATTAGCATTATCATCAATATATTCCAACGATTCAGCATGACGTATTAGTTAAGTCGAACTCGGTTATGAGTAAGACAAAAGTAAATTATTTGACATATTTGGTACATATACATTTTTTAAAAAGAAAGGTAAAACTCCTAGGTCAGAGGGTAACACTATACAGTTGATTGAGGTAAGGGGATAGGTAAAAAGTAGTGTTGGCAACGATATAATATTGTGTATCGATATCGTTCCAATTTTCTTGATATTGTATATCGTAATTTGTTCAATATCAATATTGTATCAAATTATATTTTTATAAATATATTAATAAAATTTAATATTTGATATTTATTATTGGTATACCAAAATCGTAAAATGTTATAAATGAACAAGACACAACCTACTCCTAGTACCAAGTACATATTGTTTATCGATACAGATAACATTATAAGGTATATCAAATATATTACGAATAAAGAAATGTAAAATTAAATACAAATAATATAATAATTCACATTTCCCGAAGACACGTATACAAACCTCATCAGTTATATTATTAATAATTAGTTATTAGTTAAGGTTTAATACACAGCTCACATAATTTAATTTGATATCGTTGCTCATCACTAGTAAATAGTATGGTTATATTGTTATTTTAAATTCGAAACCAGTGTATCATTGATCTAAAAAAAAAAACTATTCTGAGTGAAAAAGGTTGATTGGATCGGATTGTATTTCTACAGATGAGTTATATAGTTGAAAAATCAAATTTCTAATGTCAAAAATGCTAACCGATAACTCCCACTAGAGTATTTACGAATAATTTATTTTAGTTTTTAATGCACACAAAAATAAAATGTAAATTAATACAACTTCTTAATTAATAAAATAAGTTGAACTATCATTATTGGTTACATGAAAACAGTTGAATAAACTGTTGGGCCTATAATATATCAATTGTAAAGTAATAGAAGTTAAAAAACAGATTGCAATTCATGAAATAATTACAAATTCTGATAAATAATCAGATTATAATCAATTATTTTGTATTCAGTAGTACAAAGATATTATTATTTTATAAATTCTTATCGAGATTATTTTTTTTTTCAAAGTTTACCTAAGGCGACACTTGAACTCCAAGTCATGATAGTTCTGAAAAGGATTTGACCTACCCCTAAACCACCTTGGCCTTGGAAAATTTATTAAAAATTGAAGAATAATATCTACATCAAAATCATTAGATAAGGATGACAAAGATATAATAATTAATTATGTAAATTTAAAATATTTTGATCAATAATATAAAATTAAATAAAACAATCAATTATTCAAAATTAAATAAATAAATAACAATAATTTTAAGTTATAACATATTTTTAATTAAATGATAAGGAATTATAAATTATTTTGCAAATATTACAGATCCAAAATCGAACCTATATTTTATCAAGCTGATAATGGTTTATTAGTCTTTAATTTATCAATTTTAAAGAACGGTTTTATTTTTACAGAGCCTATTATTCGTTATTGGTTCTGTAAATTCTCATGCAATCCAGTATTAATATTCTATAATAAAAAAAAAAAAAGATATCTACGATTGGGAAACTAAAAATGTATTATAATTTTTCGATATTATGAAATGTGTTAAACTAAATAACCAATACTGTTTATTGAAATATCGTTAAATATTTGATCCCATTATACCATCATTTCATAACATTAATAAAACATTTCTACAATTTTCTAGTTATTTTTCTACAAAAAAAAAAAAAAAAATATATGAAAAATATCGTACCCAATTTTCAATACTCAAGTATTACATTGAAAATGTTATAAATTATTAACTATGAAAATGTAGCAGATCCACACCATGTATAGGAAACGTTGATGTATAAAGGTATGTAGTATAAAAGGCAAGTCTATACGGTTATACATTTTTGAATAACAATGAAAATAAATATTTTATTTGAATGAAAATCGGTAAGTTATAAATATTATAACTTTTAGAACTTTTCATCAGTTTTTTACAATAATTAAGAAATCTGTAATGAACTTCTTAAAACTATAGTATACCTCACAAAAAGACAACCTTTTGTATCAGAAATCCTTGTTATTTTTTTAATTACAATAATCCTTCTGATCATATTCGTATACAAGAAAAAAATAAATAAATAAATATGCATTATGCTTAAACCAAAACATTAAATAGTAAATATTGATGTATGAAATATTTACAAATATTTTCATTAATTGTCCATCATAATTTGAAAGTATAGATTTAGCATGGTGCACGTATAGAATTCAAGAGTTTGATATGAAATGTGGTTTGAGTTGTAGTAATTTTTAAGGCTAAAAAAACTATTATACCATTTGATGATATAGAGCGAAAAAAAGTATGAAAACCCTTTGATTATCACAAGGATCTAATTAGAAGTTGCCGCCTACTTGATAATAATAATAACGATAGTTATTTTTTTTTCTCATGAGAAATCGGTTAATGACAAACACCTCAAAGGGAAGGAGTACAGTAATATTTATTAGTAAGTAATAAATATTAATTGTTAATTAAAATATACATTAATTATTTAAACTTTAAATACATGTTTTAAACGAATTTAATTTAAATACAAAAATCTAAATTTGTCATTTGATTACATATCTTTAGTAGACTACACACTAGACTATTGGTAATATAATTTTGTTTTGACTGAAGTATAGCAAAAAGAGAACTATCTTTAGAATTGAAGGAGTATACTTTAAAGTTGACTTTTTGTAAAAATTCAAGACAGTCAATTTCTTCATTCAAAATGTTGTACACTAAAGTAACATAAAAAAATAACCGACTAGTCTTCAGTGATTTAAATCCTGAAAAGTTTGTAATTACATCAAAACAACCGAGTATAACGCGCGATTGATTTCGTCCGATAAAACTACGTAAGATTTTTTGCATTTTTACTATTTAAAATAACAGAAGATTGGAAAAATAACGAAATAGTCAATAATAAATTTATAATACGTTATGATATTAAACTGCAAATTATTTTCCAAAAAAAAAAAAAGAAAGAAAATGACGCTAAATTATTATGCAACGCATCAAATTGACCATACACGAGTCTCAAGAAAAAATCTGAAAACAACGATTTATTGGTGTTTTTCAGTATAACAGTGTTTCGCGTATAATAATAAGCGTGTTATTATATACTATAATATACTATAATCCTCTTGAATGTTCATTACCTAGATATTTTATAGAGAGTGCGGGGACGAGAGAATGAGAGAGAGTATTATACTTAATAATGAGATTTACTTGTAGGGTATATTTACGTAATTTAACTAGGATTAGACTTAAACGGTTAAAACACACATTTTTTTTGTCACACACAGTTAAGTGTTTTTATAATACGTTAATAAGTGTTCATTATTTAAATATGTATTATAATATTTGATTGACAATCACCAATCTAGTTGATCCAGAACATTTTCAACCACTAGGTGATCCAGATCAAATATTATATAGATACCTACTAACCTACTCATGGTAGTCTAATAAAATAATTAAAAAAAAACTAATAAATTATTTATATTCGTAAATTAATATATAAATAAATAAACTAATAATTCATATAAATAAATAAAAGCTTAGCCTGAAGTATTTTTATAATTGTGAAATTCGACTGATTTCGAATTCAAAATTAATCATCAGATAAATACAATGTTAATAAAATTGCGACTGAATATGAAAAAATAAAATCGCAGACTAATATTTTATTTATTTATTTATCTGTATAAACTATGTTTCTATATTTATATATATATATTATATATATATATATATTTCATGTATTTTGTTTATGATATTTTTCATTTAATTCCAGTAACTGACTTGGAAAACCAAAGTCAATCGTTCATCAACTAAGATCAACAATTCATACTGTAGACGGTCTTTATAGTTAGATATTGCATGAAACTTTCACTTGTTAATCGTACAATAATGTTATGGTATGATATTAAAATCGAACTTTCTTTGGTTATACCAACCTATTTTGTTAAGCACATTTACATATTTAATTAATTTATTTTGTTTTTGTTTTTTTTTTTTTTAAATATAACTTTAACGGTTTTGAATTAAGTTACACTGTCAGTCGCAGATATAAAACGTGTAGACTCGCCGCGCACGAATACGCCACGCCCACAAAAACAAACCATTTGAATATTTGATCGGTTTATTAATATATTAATAAAGTATGGTATTGATTTTGCGGTGCGAGCGAATATTATAATAAAAACATGTGCAAATCGTTAGATCATCACGAACTTTGTTACTTTGTGTGCATAATATATAATGGTACAAGGTGGGTTGGAAACAACCACTAAACTAAAACGAATAACTACACGCATTGGAAAATACACTACAGTAGAGTCATGATAATCTGAACGAGATCTATA
The DNA here is from genome assembly GCA_034509805.1 of Sipha maydis. Classification (NCBI taxonomy): domain Eukaryota; kingdom Metazoa; phylum Arthropoda; class Insecta; order Hemiptera; family Aphididae; genus Sipha; species Sipha maydis. The sequence continues at coordinate 91,979 of JASXSY010001383.1, forward strand.
CGTTCCATAATCAATGCAGTCGTACGTATAAAATATGATCGCGTTACTCCGAACATAGGCTGATCAGAAATATGAGAAATTCCGAACGAGTTTGAGAATCATATTAATATATACATGTGTTTAAAATAAAACTCAATATTTTAAACGAATATGTGGTGTGTATTTGTATACACATACATAATGATAATAATTTCGATTGTGTTCATTATATTTTTAAATTATGTCTCGTTAAAAAATCAATTTCCTGAAATTTAAATTTCGAAATACATTTTTTATGAAGACATAATTGAAAATGATAATGAACACAATCAAAATCATTATTATGTATGTATAAAAAATTACACGCCAACATGTTCATTTAAATATATTTTTTTTTTTTAACACGTGTACATATAAATATAATTTTCAAGCCTGTTCGGATTTCCTCGTATTCCGGGCTAGCCTATGTTCAGACTAACACGACCCTATTGTGTATGTATAATTTATGACTATTTGATTGCAGAACGTACAGATATATATATATATATATATATATATATATATATATATCGTACTAATGTTAAAATGTGTAGCGCCTAAGTGGACGCATCCACAAGGCGTCGCTGTAATCGTTTACATTCAACTTGATAAAATCAGATATTTAACAATAATATTAATAGTTTTCTGTTGTCATTTTTATCAAGTTTAATGCAAACGACTACGGTCACGTCTAATATCTGCGTACAAATACAAACATATATTTAATAATATGCTACGGTAAAAGTACAAATACCGGTTAAACCGTTTTATTCGAAGCTATCAATTATAACGATTCAAAATTAAGATTTACATTTTTTTTTTTTTTATGGCATATGGCTTCCAACAAGTTATTAAATACAATAATAATAAAAATAAATATTCATCTATAAATAAATAATTTTGGGGAGGTGATACTATATACTCGAAGTCTCTCTTTTGAGTTACGCCAGTTTCACTCCATAGTATAATTTAAAACAACACATCTTTGTGAAACTACGAATATGGCATGAAACGTTATCGATTTGGTGGCCATAACGTCCATGGACTTACTAGTCATTTGGGTAAAAAAGTCTTCTGCAGGGCTACCCACACCCACACGATAAGTTATTCGTCCTGACTTCATTATACTATCACAACAGAAAATAATTGAATTGAACAAAGAATACAAATAACAAAAGTTATATTTGGCGGCATTCTGATGATTAAGTGATAAAAGGAAACCTCACAAAATGTATATTAAATTATTTGTATGCCGTTGTAATGAAATAGTTACTTTTTTGAGGTGGAATATGGATATTTCAATTCACTAGATGATTTATTTATACATTTTTTTTTTTATGAAATAATTTAAAAACAGAATTTATTATTAAATCAGATTTTTTTTTAATCTTACTCCTAATATTATTGTACAATGTGTTGATAAAATCGGAAGAAAGGCTAGTTTATTTTTTTAATTGCGGAAGCTTTCACACTGTCAAAATCCTAGAAATTGTGAACTATCAAGTTTGATTTATAGTATCGCATTGAACTTCTAACTTTGATTATTTTCAATTTCATTTCGATTTAAATTTCGAATGCAATTTTGAGTATGAAATTAAACATTGTTTGTATTTTATATATTTAATTTACTAGCACCTTTTAACATTTTTGACCTACAATTAGTATTCGATAAACAAATATATTTTCATTTTGTCTATTGCATTGATGTTTTTAATTATTTTATAACAATTTCAGGAGGTTCTAATGAATTTTATGCATTATAATAATTTTGATTATATTTTTTTTAAAAATGATTCGAACAATGAACAAAGAAACTTATTGTCCAAATCATAGATTTTTCATTCATTATACGTGATCGTTATTAGTTTTAATTGCATCGGAAGTGACCAATATTGAGTTTTATATTTTCTTTTATGTTAAATCTTTCGATTTTTGAATATTTCAAAAACATTGGTAATATGTAATTATAAAATGTGTGATGATTTATTTTTAAACATACTTGTACGAAATAATAGCTGTTAATTCATATAAATATGTAAGAACTAAATATTGTAACTAAAAATAAAATAAAAAGATATCCATTAGAAAATGTTTCTAACTGTAGATTTTAAATTGTATTCGCAATAAGTGTGCATATCTGATTTATAAGCTACAATATAGTTTAATTCTCGTGAGAATTGCATGAGTAAGACGTAAAGTTTTTTGAAACTACTCTTTGATTGTTGTGTGACCAAAGAAACTTTTTTTTATTAGCCTCGTTTAAAATATATTGCCAAAAAATGTTAACTCAATGTGATATATACGAGTAGTTATGTACAAATGTCATTATGTCAAAATCGATAAATATTGATCGAGTTTCGATTCCTATACGTATTCAAATGGACTTTGGACAAAATTCCTTTATAATTTTTATTTATTATTTTTAATAATGTATTGCTCGTGATCCAAGGGTTCTCCACCTGGAAGATTGGTACGCTTCCCAAAGGAGATATGACAACGTTTTCGAGAGAAAATGAAAATTATATTAGTATATTATTGAAAGTATAGGATATAGACACATACATATATTTATATACTACGACTTACAATCATAGAAAATAACGATGAGAAAATATTTGGATTTAAGTTCATACAACCAACCATAGTAAAGAATTGAGCGTAGACCGTAACAATTTTGAGAACCATAAAAATAAATGATAGTTAAAACGTTACTGACTATGAGAGTTTACGATTTAATTTTATATAAATAAATGTTACTTCGGTACACATCAACACATTAAAACTCTTTGGTATTAAAATCATTATGACATTATTAGCAAATAATTTCTCTACATATCAATTCTGCATTACGTATATAATGTCACTTTGGAGTAGGTACAACGTTCGTATAATGGATGACATTTAGAGAACTTTGTATAATAACACTTTTGGCCTCAATTAATATTAACATAATTTCACTCGCAGCCATCGTTGTATGGTCACTCGACCTATATTGACCCTCACACTCGTAATGCTAGTAACTATTCAATATGGTTGAATATTTATACATGAACTGACAACTCTCTCTAAAATAATTACATATAATTAATTTTATTTCATAATGAACAAGAAAGAAAAAATATTTTATATAAATCTATAATTTTATATAGTAGTTTACAAGATCATTCGATTTAAATAATATTTAACTAACAGAACCCATTAGTCTTTCGAACCCGATATCTTAAATATTAGGTACCTATAAATACAGTGTGATTCCTTTTAAATGTAACACTAAATAATTCTAAATAATTCTTGATTACAATTACGCAATAGTAAAAGACAGTACTAGCTCTATTTACAACAGAAAGAGCAAATTTCTAAAATTATAGTCAAATCTAGATTATTAATGTTGCATACAGCCATAGCCTTAGCCAGTTAAATTGTTTCATAATACTTTTATAATAGTTTATTCGTAAAACGTTTGATCGTAATGAGTAAATTAGAAAATTGCATATTATTCAAATATGTCTGAAATCTATTAATGCATTTTATTTTAATTATTTATTTATTTGTAAAACTAAGTACCATAATTGTTTTTTTTGTTAATTATTGATAATATACAGTATGATTCCTTTTAAAGGTAACACTAAATAATTCTGTCCAGTGACATCGGATTAATATGCGGTTTTCAGAAGAGGATAGGAAATACATAAATACACATTTCTTGATGATTTTTAAATTTTTAGATCTTTCCGTGTCCGCATGCGCAAAACAACTTACATTTTTTAAATGGTAATAGGTGTTTTGAATACCAAATTCGGATAGACCGAATTTTTTTAAGTCGATTTGAAAAATTGAGTTGGATTGTGTTTGTTTGCACTTAAATACCGTATTTGCGCCTATTTAGAAAAACCTTGATTGCGCTTAATAAAATTTAATAATACTTACCTATTTACACCCATGGTTCATACATTTGGCAACATCGAAATATAACAATATATATAGTATGTATTAGAGTATATACAGTTTTTTCAGACTTCAGACAAAATATAATATAACTACTAATAATTTCAGTGATGCATTATTATTCAATCATTTGGCAACAACGCGTAATGGTCCAAATATATAAACAGTTGACCAAAATGAACTTCAAAATAAATTAAAGAATTAAATTTAATAAAAAAAATGATTTAATTTAATTGTCTTAAAGAATTTCTAACGAACAGTCATGCAACAGATCGTGATTCGTAATTTTTAATCATACCAGAATATATATAATATATTTTATTCTGTCAGTTTGAAATCTGAAAAAAATGGAATAAGAAATTTAAGTTTTACTGTAATGTTGCCAAATGTATAATTTATGAGCGCATACAAGTATTATTACATTTTATTAAGCGCAATCAAGGTTTTTTTATTTAGGAACAAATATGAAATTTAAGCGCAAACCCCCCCCCCCTTTAACCCCCTTAAAAAAAAAAAAAAAAGGTTCTGTTTAAAAAGTAGTTTAAATTTTTATGTGATAAATAAAGAAATATACACATGTAAGTACATACACTATGCGTCTAAAATCTTATTTAAAATTTGATGATAAAAATGTTAGTCTTTGATTTCGATATTGTTTCATTTTTGACACGTATTATATTTTTCACCAAATTGTCTGTGAAACAGCCGTCAAAAAACATTCATAGAGCCGCCGGTTACTGGCTATTGATAATATTACTTTTGCTTCAGACAGTTAAAAATATATATATATATATATTTATATTACCAAATATCAGATGGAAACGTTGACAGTTTTACAGATTTAGTGAACAATAGAAAATATATTGTAAGCGCCAATGAATAACAGAATAAAATGATAAAATGGAATAGAATTTAAGAATTAAATATATTTTTGTTTTTATTATCCATCTAAAATTTTAAAATTTGCATTCACTCAAAACATGCCGCTACCGTTGGATGTTATCATACGGAAGTAAATTCGAACCTAGATTTATCGATATGGTCTTGGAGAAAAATTGTGTATCATTCTGTGACCAATAATGTACCGAAACAAACTAAATTAGTGGTATACCATAATGACGTAATGTTTATTATTTATGTCTCCTATAAATTTAATATTTTTTACCGCGTTTGGTATTGTAGATATACATACTAAAAATTATGATAAACAAAATGATGTCAAATTTTTTATAAACTAATGAAATCAATTTTGGACGGATGTAAATATCAATTATCTATTTTGTAATAAATTCGTGTTGAGTACACACTGCCGGTAAAGCGCTGAACGGTTCATTATTTTTTTGTTTGAATAAAATATAAACCCAGGTAGGATGATGATAACCTTAAAATACTGACATCGGTGATGACCGAAAACCGTTAAAAAATATTTTTAAACGTTTTAAACAAACAATTTAAAAACAAAATATTGACTGATTACCTATGACCCAGAAAAAAACTAGAAACATTATTAAAAATCAATTTACACTTCCGAGTACAAATATTAAAAGGAGTATAATATCCTAAAGTCAAAATCAACTACAGGTTAAATTGTTATCCTAAAACTGTCCATCAAAGTAAACTGGATCACATGATAGTTGATAAACATCCAATGTGTCACGAGTATGATCTTAAATTAAAAGAACTTTAACAGATAAAAATATAATGCATAAATGGAATCCACGATATGATAAACAATAATGTTTGTATATATGTATATTTGATTCCATAACAAATAATCAAAACGTTATCAAACACGCTACCTGTATGTATTAAAATCTAAATCCATTTTGTAATTACAAATATATCAGAAAATTAGATAAACAATTAATAGTCACTTTCGATAATTGTATCAAATACTATTTGAATAAAATTTCACTTGAGAGTATTAAATGCATGCTGAAATTGATCGTGAAGGAAGCAAATATTTAATTTTTTTTTTAAAAAAGTTTGAAGTACTGAAAATAAAAGCACCTATTTAAATAAAAAAATTATATTACCGTAATAATAACGGTTTTTGTTCAGATTATTTATAATCAATCTTATAACAGATGTCATATATCAGTTTGAAGCATATAATATCGTAACGATTGTATTGAATGATTCGTTAGGTATTTAAACACACGATGATAAATATCATTATTTGGGGCGTATAATTTTGTAATAATTTACATAATCATTATCAAAACACGATGTATACATCTTACAATTATTACATACAAACATTGTTATCACGTTAGAAATTAAATCATTATGATATAAGGGTTATTTTCTCAATTTCTTTGTTATATAAACGAATTTACTCATGATTAAATTCAAAACAATATTTTTAAATGTTCAATCGGACGAGAAGAAATAATTTCTAAAAATTTACATTAAATGACGATAAAAATGCAAATACTGTTCGTTCAAATTTACCGAATAGTGATTTAACGAAATCCAAAGTTCGTTTCAAGCTTTTTTCGTCTTCGTACCATACGCATTACACCTTGACGGCGTTATTAAACTAAATTATCTTCTTTTCGTCGTAATATTGTACATTGTTGTTGTTTTTTTCTACTATCGAATAAGGAAATGATTTTCTTTGAAATGAACGATGTTAATTATGATTTCAGAATGTCAATGTTCTTCTTTCGTTTGCACAACCTTCGCCGCGAGGAGGAAATAAAAAAACGCCGGAAACGAGGCATGAGGCACAGGCATCAGCTGACACTGGCGCCGAGCCGGTTGTTCGAGAAACCGCCGCTAACGCCGTCCGACAGTCTGGACGCGGTCGCCTTGCAAATACCCAGGTACGTGATGACCCAACCCTATCTCACGCCCGACGTACACGTCACTACCGCCCACCCTGCGACATGGTTCGTTACGTAATGATAATGATTTATTGTATTGCACTTTGTACTCCATCCGTCATCCGTCGACCGTTCGGTCCGCGATGTCGCGACGCCTGTTCGAACGACAGAATTTCATAAGGCTAGGTTCACGTGACGCGCAATAACCACACAAAAATCAATTTCCGCTTGTATACGCACGTTATTACGATACGGATCATTCGGATGACACGCGCGTTTCATTGCGGTTGTTTTATTTTCCAGTCAATCGCATTTTGAAAAAAAAAAAAAAAAGAAAGAAAAAACATACCTCATATGAGTATGGAAGTCCGTTTCCAATCGGTTGTCGAATTAATTTATGGACATTCTGAAGCGGTTGAAAAACGTATCGATGTGATCTCTGAGTATTGGATATAAATATAGAACGCAAAAGTCGAGGAGAAAACCTACTCGTAATTTTTAAAATTGTATAAAGCTTTGGCTTTTAAAAATTCTTTTTTTCGTCTTCTCGCCCTCTAGCAATCGCCCGTACAAATATACAGGGTCCATCACATTCGTTGAATAATATGTTAACTAAAAATATTTAAACATTCACGTTTGTCTCTCATTAGTTAAACAACCTAACGACACATAGCTATTCGAACGGTCATACGCATGTCTTGTGACAGGTTAACGTGCGTCCATGTGCACCTAGCCCAAATGTAATTGTCCAAGCAGAATAGTATGTTGCTGGTCGAATGTGCCAGACCGTTTGGCAAATATCACAACGATATGCTTCGTTGTAACCTTACCTACCGATACCTGTCGCTAGCAGCTCGATTTTTGGGATCGACCCTGTCAGCCGCTTAACATTGAAATGTTAAAAAAACCTATGGTGCGTGTCGCACGCATGACGACCAGAAGTTTTTGTTAGTGTAAAGAATAATAGTTGTCGGTGAACGACTTCTCCTCCGTAATCACTATTTATTTGTTAATCTCATCGTGACCTTTTAAAAACAAATATAAAAAAAAAAAAACAACGTTAAGCCTCCCGAAAATATTTTTCTGCGTACGTATCTACGTATAATAGTAATATAGTTTTTGTAATGGGCTACTCTAGAACAAGTCTAGTTTCGGGTCTGGCCTCATCGATCGGATTGCTCTCGCGTGGTTTATTTTTCTTTTATAGGTCCGAACAACCAAAAGTTTATTAAATTAAGAAAAATAAAATGTGCATTGGTATATGAAATTTTAACGAAGAATGTATTATGAAAAAAGAACCGGATGGGCCTCGCTCTGCTGTACAGTTTGAGGTGTAGTGCACCTCGTTAAGATTTTTGAAGATTTTTGAAGCTTATAGATAATCTAGTGTTAAAATGATGAACCTTAAGTATGAACAGAAAAAATTTTATGAATTTTTATCTACAAAATAACTTGCAAATTATCGTGATTTTTACACATTTTATACAAATTTGAACTTAAAGGGCTTATAAAAAAAATTGAGTAAACCGATCACCGATATTTTTTAGTTACGATAAGTTTAACTTATTATAAACCTTGTATTAAATTTTCAAGAATTTTCGGTCTGCCAATTAAATTTTATAGATGTTTAAAAACAAAATTTTTACAAAAATCGAAAATTTAAATTGTCTATAAATAAGTCAAAATATGTCAAAATACTTTAAAACTTAACCATGTATAGAGAACGCCAATATAAAGATTTGGTGAATATTTCAAGTTGTTGCGGTTTTACATTTTTGAGTTAAAGCATTTTAAAAAAATGTAATTTGTAAAAACGTGATTTTGCATAAAATTTCCTGTTTTTTCGTAATTTTTTTATCGTTTTTTTTTCGATTTTTTTTAAAAAGTATTGAAAAAGTTGGATTTTTGACTTGCCAAAGTACTATCTACATTCACTTTCCTTTCAGAAAAGTTGCAGCTTAAGCAAATCGAAGCATTTTTACTGCCAAAAAAGGTGTCGTCAGACACAAAAAAATAAAATAAATAAAAAAAAATAAAAAATAAAAAAAAAAACACATCATTGTAAAACCAATATATTCCATCACTCTGTTCAGAATCTAAAATGGTATTTTTTGTTACAATCAATATGGTAAATGTATTATTTATATACTTGATTTTTAGATCAAAATTCAAATTGTAGGCCTCGTTGGAAATTATGAGCTTGTTTGACACTGACTTACGCTATACCATTCTCATGTTGATAACTCTAGAAACTATGAATGTTTTCAAAATCACATTCAGATAACGTCTATGATTATCTTAAAATTAGTATTATAAAAAATATTATCTATACAAATCGTTTAATTGTTGACTTAATTATTTAAACACAATAAACACAAATTTTTTCTCAAAACACCAAAAGTAGTTGTCAATGTTACAATGTTTAAATATCTAAAAATGATCTTATAAATCGGTCCTTGAGAACGCTCAAATAAAATTTGTACACATTATTGGATTATAAATCTGTACGTTATTACTATTAAAAATACTCGAGTGAGAATCTCATTCGTCATGGTTCAGGGGTATGCATTCGGAATTTATAATAAATTCTATAAGTTAAAATAATATTGAAATACTGTCTTGTCCCATAAACGTATTACCTTATTATGAAATAAAAAATGACTATAAGTAAAAAATAATTTCATATGGTACATCCAATTTTCAAAATAAATTGATTGGAATTGTATCACTTATTTAATGTCCCAAAGTATAGTTTTAGTAATAACTAGGGCCCGGATTTTTATGCAAAAAATTATTGTTAAATATGCACATTATGCACACAAAAATTCAAAAATATGCAAAAAATATGCTTATTACTAATAACCAATTTTTTTATGGCTATTCTTATGTTTTTTTTTTTTTTTTTTGTTAAAATCGAATAAAAAAATCAATGTTATTGTTAAAAAATTATTGAACTTTGTAAAATTAAATATTTTTGAAGTTACCGCTATCAAAAACTAAATTACAGACTTGATTTAAATATTAGTAAAAATTAATAACAGAATTACCAACGCAAAAAATATGTTTTCAAACTTTTTCTTTTTAATATGAAAACTTTCTACTTTTTAATATTTTTGTATTTTTATATTTCAAATATTTTTCTAAATAATTTCGGCTTTGAATTTTTATGTCCAATTGATTTTTACGTAAATAAACGAATGTCATTGTTTTAATTTAATTTTTCGTTTATTGAAAATAACATTTTGTTTTTGCGTGATATATGATACCCAATCGTTTGTTTTCATAATAAAAACAATAATAATATACTATACAAAATAAATTCATTATGGAAACCTTATCGAATAACTTTCATTTTGTGTTTTATTCAATTTCTTCGAAACTGTGTCGAAAGTTAAATCTAAAATAAACAATGAGTAAATAGTTTTGTTATATAAAAATTATTTTAATTAGAGAACAAAAGTGAAAAATACAAGCTTTTTGATATTTTGACATTTTTTATTTGCTTGAAAGCTGAGATATTTTCAATATTTATCTCTTATAATATTTAAAGAAGTTCTTTTTTTATTTAATTGTATCGAATTCCAAAATATAATCAGTTTTTTCGTAAAATTCAAATATGATTTGTCATAATTCGTTCAGGGATTTTAAAATATTATTTTGATAAATTTCCAAAAAACTGTAAGTCATTAGTCTACGTATATTAAATGAAATTTGATGATATGAAAAAATAATAAATGATCTTATAATCCTGTATATTAAAATAACTTCATTTTATTAGCATCTGATTTTCTTTAATCTATTATATTGTTTTAAATATTAATTAAAAATTGCTTTCGTATAATGATAATTTTACCCTACAATTTCTTGTTATTTGTATTTCTTAATTTAATATGTATTTAAATAATTTTTTTCAAGTCGAAAAACACAATCTATATCAGAAAACATTATAAGAATATAATATATAACAAAATCAATAATATGAATAAACATGTGAACTGAGAAAATTGGCCATTCGTTGATGACATATAATCGTTGATTTTTAAGTTATATAAGATGAATTGATATTAGGACAGGTTTTTATTTTATTTACTTAATATTATTGTTATTTATTAGTTTATCATTATAATTTCTTTACGATTTGAATTTGAAGCATCTTAGAGGTCTACCTGAAGTTGAGAATGCTAAACGGTTTTTAATTAAAGGATTTAGTGGGGAAAAGGACGATCGTAGAATTTTTTACAAAATCAGTCTCCTTCATTAATTGTTTTTAATTTCAGTTCTTGATAGAGAATATAGTTTGATTTATATGGAGAAACTTAGCTGGATACCATATATCCAAATTGGTTTTAGTAATGTTTTACAAATAATAAGTGTGATATTAGATAAGGTGAGTTTGTTAAAAATTAGAGGTTTAAAAATACCAAGACCGTTGTTCAAAGTTTTTTAATAAGTATCAAATATTAACAAATATTATTTTATTTTTTATATGATTAGTAATATTCTTATATGAATGTAAGTTGTATATTTTGTGTTAAACCAAAGTATTCAAGTGTTTAAATGTAGGAGTAGAAGACATTTGAACTTCATTGATAATTAGTTCAGGTAAAAAAACTAGTTTCAGAGTAAAAGTGGTGTGAGTAGATTTACTGTGGTTTATTTTAAATCGCCATTTGGTATACCAGTCCTTTATAAATTCTAGGTGATTTTGAAAATGTAGAGATGATATAAGTGGTTCGTCATTCATAAAGATCTTATCGTTAATACATAGTCGGTCACTGATTTATTTAGTGTCATTGGTTGATCAGATACAAATAAATATATTATAGAAAATGGGAGATAGAACTCCACCCTGGGAAACCCCACCGTTTATACTATTGCGGCAGAGCCATATTTCATTTGAAAAGTATATCCCAGTACTTTCAGTGACATATGATTTGATGTGTAGGTGAAATATTGAAGGAAGAAAAGTTTTTAATTTATATAGATGACCCTCATATTACACGCTATCATATGCTTGCGAAATATCTAGGAAAGCAGATATGTAATACACGTATAATTTTTTTCAAGGTTGGATAGAATTTGATTTTTTTTTCTTTTTCTATAAGAATTAATGAAAAAACGAAATAAGATATAATTATTGCTTATCATTATATTTTATTGGTTTAGATGATAAGATTAATCTATTCTTCATTTATAGCTCAAAATTTATATAATCTGGTGAACACAATTCATACTTAATTAACTTTTAAAGTATAAATTGTATTAAAGAACGATACCTTAAATATAACTAAAATATTAAAATTATTATCAATAAAAAAATTGGTTTTCAATCAAATATATACTTTATTATTCTACTTACGTAAATGGTGAACTTCAAATACATAAAATCCAAAATAATAACAATGCACAAAATAAAAAAAACCATCGTCTTTGTTTCAATAAAATATTATTATATTTGTGTAAATAATCAAAATAAACATAATATTGTGTTTTGAGTTTATGCACAAAAATATAAAAATTATAGTTTAAAACCTGTAGATTGGTTTTACCTATACTAATGCATGAACTATTTTAATATTATTTTTTCTTGTGACGAGAGAGTGATTTGTATACAGCTTATTTTATAACTGATTTCTATTATCTGTTGAAATAAAAATATTTCAGAATTATCGTACCTTCACTATTTAAAGACGTACAAAATCAATTTTTTATAATACATTTATGTTCCATACACTGCAGAAAAGGATATCAACAATCAAATATAAATCTTCAGCATTAAGTAATGCATTTGCATTAGCAGAATCAATATTGATTCCACGTAGATTTTTAGATTTAGAAAAGTCACTTTTTAATAAAAATTACAAATTATCTTATATTCTAATATGTTTAAGTACAACCAAAACAACAACTATTAGTTTTTTAAATGAAAACTGTTGTTATTATTATTTTTTTTTTTTTATACAGTAACAAAGTCAAATTCTACGAAAACTCTATAAATCACTGATAAATGAAATCGAACATTTAACCCAAAATGTGACTTAATAAATGCTTGTAAATATTTAAATACCTAATATTGGGAATTTATTTAAACGTATAATCAGTACAAATATTCACTATCGTAAATTTATTGAGACAACATAGCTAGTCAAGATATGTTATTAAACCATAACCATAAGTTATTATTGCACATAAATAAACATAATACCACTAATGTGTTGATAAAAATAATTTTAAATGGTAAGCATTTTGGAATTTATTTTATTTTTATAACTTTTATAATAGTAAATTAATATTTATTTTTGGCAATTTTCATAATTATGTATATATATAAAAATTTCTACAAAAATCAGGATACGTTGATACGAGTTATTTCTAAACAGATAAATCCTAACTAATATAATTAAATAATTAATACAGTTAGTTCGTCAATTTAAACAAGCATTTGGTTAAATAAGATTGAAGATCAACAAGAAAAAAACGAAGTTATTAAAATTACTAGAGAATAATGAAAATACGGAGAATGATGATAGAAATGTAGCGTCTGAAAAATCAATGAGTTTCAATACCTAGGAGCCATGTTAAGTGTCGAAAATGATTGGTCAAGAGAGATTGGAATAAAAATATCAAAAACAAATTTAAACTCAGTCCGCTTTCTAAAATCGGTTTAATCTGAGCCGGTTGGTCCCGGTTAAGTGGTTACAGATGGTTTAAAATACATTGAACATGATTTAAAATTTTTAAAACATTATTTATAGAATTAATAAAACGTATATTATAACGATATTTTACCTCTGTGCTATTGTTAAATGTACTTAGTATATGTCAGTTGTTCATGGTACCTACGTATTAATAATTATTAATGAAAACCTTTTCAAGAATAACGGTTGCAATTACTTTCGTTATGGTGCGGTTGACATGAAAGGGCTCGTATACATTTTCTACGCCGCGCCGTACGATAGAATTTATATTTTTATACAATGTTGTATGTACTTTTCCATGGACTACATATTATCAGTCTTATACAATTTTATATTATATTATCAGCTCAATGAAAGAGAAAAAAAATTGAATAGGTCCGATGCGGTCTAGTTCATAAACTAATTAACTAACTAATTAATTAATTAACTAATTAACTAACTTATTAATTAATTAACTAATTAACTAACTAATTAATTAATTAACTAATTAACTAACTAATTAATTACAGTTCAAAATGTATTAGTTTGGACCGGCTGCTTGGTTTCGGTTCATTCTAACAAATTATTTTAAATTTTCAGTCTAGTCCGGTCTATAAAAAAAATTGGCATTCAATTTGGTCCGACTTCGGTGTTTTGTTAACATTTTCAATCTGGCCCGGTTCCTAAAATTACAGACCGTGCAGAGCACTACGGCCAGCGAATACAATAACTGACGTAATGCGCAGTAATGAAGAAGAAACGGTTAGAGTGGTGGCCTACGGAGAAGAGGCCTCGCGGATGACCCATAAAAATACGAATTTGCACAGTGGATGAATATCTCAAGAAATTTTTGAGTACGAGATTGGAGAACAAAAGTGTATAATGTGAAAGAGTGGAGACAAATCGCGATAGCGACAAAAACTTAAAGAATAATAAATTCTAGTAGAAAAATAAGTTCACTGATTTAATAGTATTTTTGAAACATTAATAAATTTTAAATTGCATCGTATCTCTACCCAAAAAAATTATATTGGATATAGTAATATTCGATATTATAATTGATTACTTCAATTTGGATGTTAATTAATTCTACTAAGTAATGATATGATATGTCTAGACAGTTCGTACAATATATAGGATCTACACAAGTTATGAACAATGTTCTAAAACTTTTTAGACGAACCAACGGTACGTGCGTCAGTTTATAATATAATATATGCACGCAAGCCCATACATAATGGATTAAACGGGTGTATATATTTTTTTAAATTAAGTCAATGCGTGTGTAATTCAAAATTTCAATTTAGTTATAGAATCGTTTGAAACACTATTATAAATAGAATTTAACCAATTCACTGCATTTAAAAATTAAAAAAATAAATATTTATTTTTAAATAAGTTTACAGAAAGTAATAATTTAACATTATCAATAGTTAAAAACGACTACTTTATATTTTAATATTTTATAGAAATTGTAAAGAAAAAAACCATAGAGACATGAATATTCCCCCACAAACACCACGATAAACACACAATGTGTATTATGAGTTATAATAAAATGCAAAAAGTGCATTAATCTAATAATAAACACTCATAATATATAAAATAAATGCACCTTTCTATTATACCATCACCAGTTGAATGTAAAATTGGAGATGAATCGAGATCAGTCTTAACTATCAATAATCCTCATTTCACACCTGAAATATTTTCCTTACCATAACAAATATTTCATCAATATTTACTGGCTTTAAAAAGTTACAGCAGTTAAATATTTAATGCGTTTCTATTGACTATAATTAATCCCAACTGTCAGGGTAATCCGTTCCACAAGACGTGACCTCGTTTTCCAAGTCAACATTCTCGAGAAGTACTCGTCGCCATTTAGTTTTTCTTCTCACTAACACTTAACAAATCGGGATTTGGTTGACTTTGCAGTGTCATTTGTTGGCCAAATCTGTCCTGCTCTGATACGTTGACATCGTACAGAAGACGAGCATAGAGAAGGAACACTAATCGCTCTAAGATACTTTGAGACAACGATTTACGTCGGCGACGCAATCTCTTTTACGAACCCTGATGTGACAATTGCTATTTAAAATTATAAAAAAAAAGTATTTGAGGTCAGAGTGCAACAACGTTGAAAAAAAAATAAACATTAAACATAACATTATGTTATCTCTGTTCTAACATCTTATTTACTGTACACCAAGGAATGTTTTTTTTTTATTGTTTATTTTTTTTTATCAGCTTTGGGCGTTATTTTAATGATGGTTTAGATTATTATTCTTATTTTTTTTTAACAACGTCATAAGTGTTTTGTTTCCCACTGCTTTCATTATATAATTCTTCGGAGAAAATAATGTAATAATGATGAGTTAAACATTTTAAATAATTATAAGTTATAATTATTTAAAATGGTTAACTCATCATCGTTACATTATTTTCTCCGAAGAATTATATAATATTAATTTATGTTATAATTTATAACATAAATTTATATTATAGAACAAGTAATTGTGATAATATGAAAACTTGAATTCAATAACGGACTAAGTGCCAAAAAGTTGGTTTTTGAAGTAGCCTCAGAAAAATGTTCCGAGTGCCAAGCCCAATAACATGTAAAACGGGATAAGTGCCTTGATTAATAATATTATAGGTAAAAACTTACACTAGATAATGTGTGAGGTATGTGCTGGGATTTTGTGGTGAAATAACGTGCTAATTGAGTAATATACAATTTATATTTTTTATCATGTTAATGTTATTTCCCATGCCGATAACACGACCCGTCCTATAATAAAATGTATTATTATTTCAGTCATCAGTAGCTAAATGTTCTACTCATGACGACATGACACATCCTATAATAATGTGGGTCGTTCAAACGGAATAGGTATACGTACATTACTTGTATGTTTTTACGTATATTTATTTTACTTAAAATATTATCTATTTATTACTAATGAAATGCCAAAAAAAAAACAGTCAGTGGGTAATGAAAGAAAAATTTGTAGAAGTGAAGGAAAACCTTACGTGAACAAAAAAAATGTTTTGGTTGAAGGAAAATCAGAACCAAAAGAAGAGATCAGTTGTTAATGTATGTTTCACTGTCGCAGTATTCCACATACTCAAAAGAAACTCCTATTTCATGACGTTTATGCTTTAAAAGACAACTGTAAACAAAATTCTTATTTGATGGGTATGATTATTATTACTCCGGTGAAAAGAAGGCGTCACGGAAAGTATGATGATCTGAAATACAGCAGACGGCAAGTTACCGTAAATTTTTCTATGCCAGATGGAACGGGCAACATCATACTGGTCCGTAAAAAATTATTTATGGAAGTTTTTGGGATTACTAATCGCAGAGTTGAGACTGACTAGTGTTAAAAAAGGGAAAGTCTGTATATACTGAAGCACGTGGTAATACGCAGAATAGAAGCAAGTTTACTGATGCAGATAAAAACCTTATAATTGAGTATGTGAAATGCTTTCCGAGGGATGAAAGTCATGACGGGAGAAAAAAAAGCATTAAAGAATATTTAAGCCAAGATTTAAATATCAGTAGACTATTTCGTTCGTTTAAAGACTAATTTCCTGACTCTCCTGTTACCTACAGGTTTTTCTTTGAAACGTTTAAACAAAAATACCCAAATATTTTATTCCATAAACCACATACAGATACTACCAGTAAATGTGATCTGTTATCAGCAGAAGTAGCGACAAAACCGCATGATAAATACACCAAAAATATGTTAGAACTTCATCATAAAAAATCTGAAAAAGCAAGGCAACAAATGAAACAAGACACGGCTTTGTCTCAGCTCCCTGATATTTGCATATTTTCAATGGATTTAAAACAGGTCTTATCTTTGCCTTCATTAACGCATAGTCAAATATTTTACTTGCATCAGTTATCCTGTTACAATTAAGTTAAGTGTGCATTTTGGTGACAGTAACAGAGGGCACATGTTCTTATGACACGAAGGTATGAGTGGCCGCGAAGGAAATGAAATCGCTTCATATGTTTTAGAAGCATTGAATTCTAATCCAACAGTGAAACGTAAACTAACTATTTGGTCTGATAACTTTGTGGGCCAAAATTAAAACAATATTATGACGAAATTAATCATAAGTACCTAGTGTCTGGGTATTCCTTTCTGTCCTGTAACAGAGATTTCGTCCTAATTGAAAAACGCAATAGGGTTGAAAAGTGTGAAGTTCCAATGAATTTGGTACAACTCATTGTCCACACCTAGGGTTGCCAACCGTCCCGCGTGAGGCGGGACGTCCCGTTTCCAGGGCTCAAATAATGCGTCCCTCGATGTGTATCCGCGGAACGCTAATCGTCCCGCTATTGGTAAACCTGTTAAAGTCTTATTTTATATAAGCCTTACATTCTGATTGTGCGCATATAAAACTATTTTCCATCTGAAATTCCGACCGAGTCGATTGCACGTACGGGTTTTATCTTAAGTTGTTAGTATTTATAGATTCAATTCTGTATTTTCTCAGAATATTTATATAGAACACTTATCGAAATGATAACAAAATCAATATTGATATAAAATCGTTTTTCTCTTGTACATTTGTAAGCATGTCCCGCTTTTTTTTGTCAAGTCCCGCATATAAATATCTGGTTTCCCGCTTATCTATAAATAAGAGTTGGCAACCCTATCCACACCGCACCAAATAACCCGTATATTTTCACTTTATTAGAACTCAATAATTTCTATGATTTCAAAAAAGCAGCAGCCATGTACTTAAATATTGGACAATTTCAAATTTCAAAATAATAAAAGACAAGCCCGGTGTGGTGCAAACAAAGGCTACCTTCAGTGAACTTGAAGCTTAGAGCGCGTGCAAAGTCATCAAGAAAGGTGTGAAAGTTAACGCAGTAAAATAAATGGATTTACCGTCCTTGGTATGTAAAAATAAAATATTAAGTCGAAAAAAAAGATCTTCAGCGAATACCATTTCTAAAAGAAAAAAATAAAGAATTTTTCGAAAAATTAATGAAGTAAATAAAGCTATTTTTTCTCTACGATTTTAATGTTTGTAAAAACTTAATTCTAATATTACCAAAATATCTATATTAAAAATCTATTCGATTTATAAAAAATTAAAAAATAAATCTTTGGCACTTGGCACGTTTTTATCGATATATACTGTTGTGACTTAACATGTTTTATAATTTTTTTAGTATAAGATTTTTTTTTTATTTTAAGGAGCGAAATAAAATTTATATTTTGCATGAGTAGTATTAAGTATAAGTTATTAAAGGGTCTTACATTTTTATTGACATTTATTTTTACAATTTTCCTATGATTTCAAAAAAATTGTGAATAATTCAATATCAAATTTTTGGCACTTAGCCCGTTATTGATTTCAAGTCCACATATGTAAATTACAAATTATGTTTTATTTCAATAGATGTGCATTGGACTGCACGTAAATAGATCACAAAACAAAGTAAACTCAATATTATAAATGTTTTATTTTAATAAACTTCTAACTGAAATTAATTAGTCTAGAACAATGATTATTTGTACATATATTTATATATTTTATGGCTTCATTTTCAAATTAGAAACAAACTTTTGTTGCTACTTTTTTTACATAAAAAAAATAAAATACTGAATTGAAACTATTTAATCAAAATAATTTAAATAATAATAAAAATGTTAAATAAAGTATAGTAGATTAGTCAAAATTTACACCATATGAAATTACATAGAAGTAAGAGCTACGAATTAATATTATAGAATTTTAAAGAACATTTTTAATTTGAGTGCAATAAAAAAAAAAAATGAGATGTATTAAAATTGAATTATAATATTAAACTTTATTGAAAAGAAACATAAATTGTACGTTGTAGAATATTGTAAATAAATTATTGTCCATAATTTAAACATTTAAATACATACTTTATTCTCAGTATCAAAATACTGAAAACGCAACATTTTTGATAATAAGTGATTCATTTTATGATTCTAAGTATTTTTTTTAAGAATATATATATTTATATTAATATTTTTTAAATTTTAAATTTAAAAAATGTGGATTATTGGGTAAATCATAAAATGTCACTGATTTTTAATTATAACTCAAGATCACACAATATTCGCTTCTTCTTGTTTAATAATATTAAATTTGTCAGTTTTCAGATACTTAACCATAGTACGGCGTACTAAGTACGCATTCAACGTTTAAGAATAAGTTAAGTGATTGTTTTCTATTATATATTAACCATGTAGAAGTAAAAGCTCACCTATGTGATTTAAATAATGAGTATCTTGTAATATTTATCTATACTAAACGTTTATGAATCAAATGATTCTTGTTTTCAGCTCATTCAAGCATTTATATCATGCTACATCAGCATTGATACAAATAATAAAAAAAAAAATAAATATTATTTCAAGAAAAACAAAAAAATGTAAAAAACCATTTAAATCTCAAAACTTGCGAACTAAATTTTTTTAAATGTATAAACTTACAAAACAGATTACCAAATCAAGTGTAATCTGATAATGTATCATTAATTTTCAATCGATATTCTTGAACTCGTGCAGGTAAAAGAATAAAATAACGAATTTTTTATTTTGAAAATGTCTTCAGTTTTGTTCTGCGATTTTCAGTTAAATTGAAGCGAACCTCGTACAATTGTATACCACCAGATAGAGCTCGGTGTTCTATGTGCAGTTATCTCCGCTGTGAAATTTATTTTTTTTGCAATTCTACATCTCGCCGAACGCTTTAAACGAATTCACAATAAAACATATTCATACTTCATTACCTCTTTTTACTTATTTCGAAATCATTTGCATGTTGTACTAAAGCTAACCTATATGAATTAAACTGAATAGTTAAACCCCTTAGCAACGATTATAATTACCAATACCCAGTGCCACGAAAACCGGGTGTGTAGAGTGTATATTACAACAATGGCCCAGGGCCTCATGTTATATTATGAGGCCTCCAAAGGTTCAATGACTGACTTGCAAATATCAGTAAATTATTTATTCGAATGAGACCTATGTTAATTACTAATTCTACCAGTACCCTTTGTTCCCTATCCTTCTAGGTTATTGCTTTATTCAAGTTGTTTTAAAAATAAACATAATATTTATTCTTCTGTTTTCTTTTGTGTAACATGTTTTTAACATTTATATACTTTAGTAAACTAGTAATTTTTGCTCAAAAACGTACCCTAAGTAGTATGGTTAATAATATAGTTAGAGAACAACTATGTTAAATTGTTTAACACTCCTTTGGTATAATAATTTAGAGTAAATAATTTCTTTAAAGAAAAACTGTCATATTTACTAATGTCATCAATATCGCATTTTATTTAAATTCTTAAATTTCAAAAATTCCTTTTCCTTCTAAAAGTTTAATTTTAGATTCTGAACGGAGTGATGGAATCTATTGGTTTTACAATGATGTGTGTTATTTATTATTATTTTTTTATTTATTTTTTTTTGTATCTGAGGACATCTTTTTTGGCAGTAAAAATGCTTCGATTTGCTTAAACAGCAACTTTTCTGAAAGGAAAGTGAATGTAAATGGTACTTTGGCTAGTCAAAAGTCCAACTTTTCAATACTTTTTAAAAAAATCGAAAAAAAACGATAAAAAATTACGAAAAAACGGGAAATTTTACGCAAAATCATGTTTTTACAAATTACATTTTTTTAAAATGCTCTAACTCAAAAACAAAAAATCGCAACAACTTGAAATATTCACCAAACCTTTATATTGGCGTTCTCTATATATGATTAAGTTTTCAAAGTATTTTGACATATTTTGACTTATTAATAGACAATTTAAATATTCGATTTTTGTAAAATTTTTGTTTTTAAACATCTATCAAATTAAATTGGCAGACCGAAAACTCTTGAAAATTTAATACAAGGTTTACAATAAGTTAAACTTATCGTAACTAAAAAATATCGGTGATCGGTTTACTCAAATTTTTTTTATTAGCTCTTATGGTTCAAATTTCTATAAAATGTGTAAAAATCACGATAATTTGCAAGTTATTTTATAGATAAAAATTCATAAAATTTTTTCTGTTCATACTTCAAGTTCAAAATTTAAACACTAGATTATCTATAAGCTACTCTTCAAAAATCTTCAAAAATATTTCTACCGGACTTAGAGGAAAAAATTTTATGAATTTTTGAAATTTAAATATTTACGAAATTGCATAAAATAGCGATTTATTCTCAAACGATTTTAAATATTTGTTATAATTCAAAAAGTATAAGTCGCAGATTTTTGAATTTTTTACCAGCTGTTGAAATTGGCATTTCCTTTATGTCATATTTTTTTCAAAATATTATATTGATTTTTAAGCCACTTAAAGGCATTTAAAATATTCGACTTTTTTATATTTTTTTTTTTTATAATCGGTGTTAAAAGTTAAACTTATCGTAACTAAAAAATTTTGGAGATCATTTCACTCAAATCGTCGCTGTATGCAACTGCCAATCCATCCTAATTGAAAAATATATTTATCGTATTAAAATAAAATATACTTTTTACAATATTTATAAATAACAATGTATTATATCTTAGACATACATATTAACTCCGTTCAGAATCGTTATTCGTATACAATGATATCTATCATTTCATTCAAATTTAACAAATCCATTGTAATAATGATCTATCCTATGAACGAGGTGCACTCCACCCCCAACTGTACAGCAGAGCGAGGCCCATCCGGTTCTTTTTTTAGTTAATATTGAAAAATGTATAATGATAAACCTTAAGATTTTGGTTTCCACTCAGTAACTCGAGTAGTTCAGTTACAACACTATTAATACCTATATTCCACTCGATTGGTTTTGTTAAGGCACACATTAAACACAGTCAACAACTACGTATGATATTATTTAATGATATAATTTATTTTATCATTTAATATATTGTTTAATACACTTATAATAACCAACCATAATTGCTCAAAAATAGTTTATTATAATAACAATTTAAACGTGGAAATAGTACCACGAGTATAAATTATACGGATACTGTTTATTACGAAGCACGTTTCATATAAAAGCATAAGATTCTGAAAAAAAATTAAATACGTATACATAACCAATATAAATGAGTTATGATTCAAATACAATATTTCAGATAATATAAATATATAAAATTATACGACTATTTTATTATTTGAACAAAATGTAATACATTTTATCTGTACTGTATTATTATAATTTATAATGTACTTAATAATACTTAATAATCAATTGTATCGTTTGATATTTGATGCGTTGTTATTTTTTAAAACAATTATTATAATATCTCGAATATTTAGTTTTATTATTTTTAAAAATGATTTATGCATTATTTCTTAACAAACGGAAAATTTTTCCGTCAATTTTTCTTTATCTTTATTGGAACTTTCGAAATACGGTTACGTATTTTGAAACAATATAAAAAATGTTTTTTTTTATATTTAACTGTATCATATTTCCATGAAGTACAATAAAGCAAATAACAATTTTAATTATGTTTAATAAACATCTCTAATTTTTTCATAATTTTTTGTAGTTTGAATAACTCCAGTATTATTCATATTATTTTTACAATTCTGAGAACTTGTTGGCTTCTGCTTCAGTATCGACCAATTTGCCTTAGCTTCATTTGCAGTGCATATAGATATCATGAACATTTTCCAAGGATTGATTACTGATGAAGTTGATTCTTACTCTCCTTTTTAAATTATAAAGTCCCCAAGAGTCCTTTCATTATATTACTACTATGCATGTCCTATTGATTATTTCAAATTATATTTAATATAATATATAATATAATTTATATCTAATATTGATATGCAATACTCATACGGACTAAAACATCTCTATTTATTTTTTTACTAACTCGTAATTTTTATTATTAAAAAATCAAAAAACTCGTTTTGACCTCAAGAAATATATCGCTTAAATAATGTAATCGATCAAATCCAATTTTGAGTGTTAAGCGGCCCCTACACGATCAATAATATTGAGTCAATAAAATTGTGTCAATATTTTGTTCAACATTCATTTTACCCAAACCTCTCAATATTATTGCACAATATTCAGTTGAATTCGTTGGCCATGTCAGGTCAGGTGTAGTGCCGCTGTGTATGACCGCTTGTGTTGTTTACGTTTTTTACACTGCGTCAGTTGAAAGGCAGCATTTACAATCTGCTATAAATTATATTATAACTATATTATTATAGTTTTAAATATGTATCTTAACGATACCTAATTAATTTGTATCGCAGTAGAATTTGGATTGAACCAAAAAATACCCAAACAAAATAAAAGAAGACGTTGGATGCAATAATGGTATAAGCAAACAGCGCAATATAGTCATGAAAAATTATTGAACTGTCTACGAATGACTGAACCAGATGACTATAGAAATTAGGAATGACATTCCAAAGTGCCGACAGATCCCGATACAAATTCATACATTCGATTATGAAAGTTCGTTATTCCATTTTAGTTTACATAATTCTTATTAAAATGATATAGTGTATCCTATAAACCTGTAGCAATACGACACAACTCGTGTGGTTTCACAACCGATATGATATGATACTAAATATTACGTTATTTTGCACAATATCATATTCAAAGTTCAATAATATTGTGTATTGTACAAACAATTTCCAACCCAGTTTGATTTCTTCAATATATTGTACAATTCTTCAATATATATACTAGAACGTCAATAATATTGCGCAATATCGATTATTATGCAATATTATTGATCGTGTAGGGACCTCTTTAATCATTTTGAATACAACTCAATCAGAATTCGAATGTTGGGTATTTCTTGATTATGATTGGATAAATAACTAAAAATACAAAACCATACACACTTTAAAGGTTGTTTCAAAAATAGTAAAAACATACCATAAATTAGAATAAATCGCATGCAAACGTACCATTAATAAAAGCTTAAAATATTCAAATACATAAAACTATCTAAATGCTCAGTACATAAAAACAGTATATATATAACTGTACATAAAAACATTAATATATTTTGAGATGAATTTCTACTGATATACATCATAAAACCTATATGTACTTTAAACAATATTACAACATAAAAAAACCCGAATAGTAGTTATATGAATTATAGTAAATTAAATTATACATTTTAATGTAAAAAAAATCCAAAAATAGACTATGAATTTTTATTTGAAATTGATTTGCTTGTACTTCAAATTTAAAATTAAAAAAAAAAATTGTTCAATAAATTTATCTCATCTAAATTTATATAATTGTTTTATTAAACTTTTCATTACAAGTTATAATTATATCAAATAGATAACATAACAAAGTTATATAATTCGTCTTTTCCAACCAAAATATATAAAATACAACTTGAGTTTTTGTTAAAATCGTAAATATGATGAAATTGAAGATACATTTTACTAAGATAAAACAATTCGAAATAAAACTATGAAATAAGGGAGCTACTAGAAGATATATATATATGGCAAGAGTGACAAAAACATAAAACAATTAAATGTACTACGAGATCATAGAATAAATTATAAGGTTGAACTTTCTTTAGTATCTTTGTAATAAATGCAATTTATGAAAAATAATGCAATAAATATTATTATGAAAGTTTAGTAATGATAGTTGAATAGAAAATATTATTTTTTTTTTGATAAATGACATATTATAATAGTATTAAAACAATTGATTTTGGTTTAATCTGATGAAATTTCATGAGCATGTTTATAGTGTTTAATTAGACAACAGTTTAAGTGCATCAAAAGTTTATGGAATAAAGATAAAGCACTTAAATTGAGTTAATTGTGTTTATGATTTAGGTACAATATAAGTATCCGCCAAAGTTGTACTAATAAAGTTACATTAAGGTGAATGCGTTTACTGCTATTTTCTTACTGTTTATAAATTGAATCACTTCCATGATAAGAAACAGCACAGACGTCATGTCATAAATGTCTACTTTTGTACTTGAAAATATAACCAAAATAACATTTACGAAATGAGCTTTGAGTTTCAAAACAATAATTACTACGATACAATAATAAACGTTTTGTTAAATCATGGTATAATAGTATGTACCACGTGTATTGTGTTTAACAGAATATGCAATCAATACAATCTAATACATTGCGCGTTCGTAAGTTAATATAAATCTTCAACGTGCCCTGTATACGGTGAGCGTTTTGCCTTCACATTTACATGTGAAGCGTTTGCCATCATTTTTATTCGATTTTATAAGCTGTGGGATAGAAAAGGTACGTCGATCTACGCTTAAGTCAGGGTCACAAAATTGTGCAAAAATCGTACTTTTATTCTACCTACAATAACGAAATTTTTCCATCCTTTTTTAAATGTATTGTTTCGTCTGATTGTTATACATCCTATGTGTGAATTTATTGATATAATTATGAAAAAAGGACAAGGGGATACATGTAGAAAATTTCATATGAAGAAATTATCGACAAATTCATCAGAAATAGACACTATAATTATTACTAATATATATAAATTGTATTCTTAAAAATAATGTAGTAAAATTAAAGGTTAAAAAAAATATTATCACATCAAATTTTTAATTAGTAAAAAGACGTTTTTTCTAAGTTTGTCAAGGGCACTAGCGAGTTTTCCTACGCTACTGCTGACTGGAAGACGGTTTATTTCATAAAAATGTTTTAGGGTACTGTAATGCTGTAATAGTAGTATAATATGTTAACGGTTTGTAGTGAATTATTATAACATGAGGTATTAGAAAATTATACTAGTATTCTGTTGATAATCCATCTGATATCTCGAGGATCCCGAAATAAGTGTTTTGTTTTAGATACGAGAAGCAAAAAATAATTATAAGGACTTTCCTGAAGTGTGCACCAAGGGGAAAAAAACTAAATTTAAAGCAGTCTGAAATGCTTCCCAAGCCATCAAACTATACATATATATGTATGTATGTATGTATGTATGTATAGTGGCACTCCAGAGTCAAAACTCTGGTTTTAGTACTTTAGACAACCGAAATAATAAATAATACTACATAACACATCTCCTATTAGTCACGTTTTCATTATTTTTGTTCAAAACGACAATACAATGAAATATTATTGTTTTTTTAGTATCATAATATTATAGAAATTGCAATAAACAGAGTATAGTTTTCTTATAAATTAGTAACTTATGTTTTTGATTTATATTTAAATATGAATCAGTCAATTATTTACAAAAACGTCATGCATAGTTATTCGCATTACTTATAATTATCAAACTCAACTCAACAATAAAAATTGATTTTATCAAACATAATTAGTTAATCGAGAATCGATTATTCTTGATCAGTGGTAAATGTATTACCATGAAGTATTTGAGTGTGCTATATTATTATTTAGCTTATAATGAAAGTTAATTGTTTAATTTAATAATTAATAATATGATCCTTATTGACATTTATTTAAACCTACATAATAAATGTCAACGAACTGAAATTAAATGTATTTGTTTCACTTGTATGGTAAATATCATTGTTGATTGATGAAAACAACAAATTGTTCAATCGAATGGTAGACATTTAGTTAATGAACACAATTAAATTAATGAGTTGACGAAAAACTTTTTAATATTTTTATGAAATTTAAAAAAAAAAATGTTTTTATATTATACAAAGCATTTTTCAAATTATAATTCGAGTGTTTTGTTATTATAACGATACACGCGATTGCACAAAACTATGGAGCGTGTATTTTTGAGAGACTTCCACCAAGAATATTTCCATTTTCATAACATAATGTTCTCCCTTGCATTATATTACATTTTTAGAACATTCGATACATATTTGTTTGTAAAATAAAAAATAATTGCTTCATCAATTTTACTGCATAAAACAAAAATAATTTAACATTTATTTTGGAATAAAATTAACAATTATTTTAAATGTATACAATTAAATTTTAAATAATGGAAAAATTAATCTTCGTTAGTAATTTTAATTTTTTTTTTTTTAATTTTACTTATACTTTAAATAATTTAATAAAATCACTATACACACATACAGTATAACCCCCTTTGTATTCTTAAATTTAAAGGCATTAAATCATATAACTCTTATTAATTAATTAAAAAATCATAAGAACATAACTTTTCATGTACTAAATACGGTAATGATATTTTTCATCATAAAATACGTATTAAAACCCTGAAGAATCGTAAACGAGTATTTGAATATGGTTTAATAATTTGGATAAAACACACACCTAATTATAATTAAATTGTACTGAAGCTCAACATTAAGCTGTTTAAATATTACAACTTATGCCCATTGTATCAGGGTATTATAAATTTCTTTTACAGTATTTTGTCTTTTATTTTTCTCCCTGAATGGTTGAAGAAATTATTAGGTTATAACCGGAGTATGATGTTTAAGGCCGACCAAAATTTAATTAGATCCTTTTTATAGTAATACGTCCTAAAAAATATGATGAAAAATGTAATTCACACAATAACATATTATGGAATTAATTTAACCTCGAACAATTTTGCAAAGTTTATAAATCATAACAACTATATTAATTGTCATTAATCAAAATTCGTGGAAAAAATGTATTTATACATATTTATAAAGCGTAGTTTACACGATGCTAGTTTACTACCGACTAGTGAAACAACATACTATCTTACTATCTCACTAGTACATAGTAAAATAGTTATTTAATATACACGATATTCAAATACTAGTAGTTACTAGTAGTGCAAGTACCACTAGCACCAGTAATCAGTACCACAGTACATTCGTAGTGTTTTCACAAACTGCCGGGGAAATACAAGCTACTAGCTCGAAATAAACAACTAGTGCTCAATTACATGATACTATTTTTACTCGCATCGGATAAAATAGCGCGCTAGTTTGCTAGTAAAGTTGAAACGGTTCAACTTTACTCGCAAACTAGTTTACTATCAAAATAGTTTGCTAGTTTACTAGCACGCTCAACTAGACAATACTTTTTTACTATCAGATAGTGAACTAGCTTACTAGTTGCTAGTAAACTAGCATCGTGTAAACTACGCTTAAGGAATCCATCATTTAGAATATTCTTTTTGGAAGGTATACATCATTTAACATAGTTTATATATTAATCTTTAGCTTGGCGTATAAAAGTATGTCGATAAAACTCATTAATTTTTTTTAAGAAAAAATAAAAGGTTTTCATTATATATACATGTATGTATCATATACACTTGAGTTATTATCAATAAAATGCAACGTAAAGCATAATAGTATTTTCGAAAAATATGCATAATTTCATGACTAACCAAAAAAATAAATATATATTCAAAAAATCCATTACGATATTATTTCAGATAATAAAGTGTACCGTTGTATACAAAATAAATGTAAATTTGTTTAATAATTTATATTATATCACGAGAAAAAAAAAACTTTGGATGCTAAGTTGAATTTTTGTTGTAAAATAAATGGTATTAACTTAAAGAAGAAAAAAATTGTACAGTGTAGACATGTTATTTTATAGACTATCTCAGTATTTGACTATACAAGCGGATTACCTGAATGGAATACGAATGGAGAGGGAGGGGAAGAAAACGATGACTGCGCCCCGTAAAAAGTACCCCATCGAGTCTCGCCGTGAACCCTCGTACGTTCGTTACAGGCAAATTCCTATTTTTCGCAATACGTGCACACAGAAAACCAACCTAACCCCCATATGACGATAATACCACGTGTGGTTACGTCTATCATTTATTTCTCGTAATTTCAGGTCCGTTCCGCCGCATCGGACCGTTAAATCCGGATCAAACCCGTACATCACGTGCGTTGTGTTGTTTATGATTAGGTGTGACATCGCCACCACCACCGTAGTCATGTTCACACGTGCTCGACATGCTCAATGTTATCGCCCCCGGCATTTGTGCTCTATAATAATATCCATCTCGTAATAATCGCCGCACGGGACGACGAAAAACACAACCAAAAGTAATACATTTATAAAAATAAACACTAAATTACGTTATTGCGGTAGCACGTCCGCGGTGGTCGTTTTGATATTCTCACGATTCCTACTTCCTATGCAAATACAATACATTATACGCACGTGCGCACGTACGTTGACACATACGCTCACGGGTGTGTGTGAACAATATTTTATTTCGCTGGGAAATCTAAAAAGAAAAAATTCTGCTCTACTCTACACCCAAAATTAGAACCTCTTACAGCTGGTCCGTATTCTAGATTTATGGGTTCCCAGGTTAGCACGAGGGCTCTACCATAAGTAAATCGCAACAAACCATTTGCGCCCATCACACCTTTTTTATAATCCACTTGCGCCCGAAATCATAACCCATTTGCGCCCGAAATATTTTTAATGAAAATGTGTTAAATCCGTGCGATGTTGCCAAACTGTATTCTAGAATACAAGCAATAGTACTTATTACCTTATAAAGTTAAAACTATTGTACATATTATAATGATCAGTCTTCCGATATAGCCAAATGGTTCTTCGGATTACCATTTTTACCGTCGAATGAAGTCGAAGATGCTTTTTACGATATTCAAAATTTAACACCCCATTTTAATTTATCATGCTTATCAGAATTTTCGGACTATATATTGCATAATTATATTATTATTGGGTGTAAATGTCTACCATCAATTTGAGCTGAACCTCCTTCTGAAGCACCACGAACAACAAATTGTGCCGAATCTTTCCACAAACATTTTAATGCACAATTTTATTCACTTCATCCTCTAATTACTAATGTTATCGAAAATGTAAAACTAATTCAAGTGGAAACTTATTTAAAAATAAAAGAAGTTAATAAAGGCACAGTCAAATCTAAACGAAATGAGGAAAAGGAACGTATAGAATTTGCATGTACGACTTGGACCAAATATGAAATAAAAAATATAACCAGAGTAAAATATTTAAAAAAAATTGCTTATAAATTTAGAGGAATTGAATTATCATAAAAAAAAAAATTTATACTTTTTTTTTTATTATATATGTGTGAAAAAAATCAACATTATTAATTTTTATTTAAATTTTTTCAACATTTTTATAAAATAAATATTGACTTATTATTATATTATTATATTAACTTATCATGAAATATTTTTTATATAATTTTTTATTATTATATATCACCTAATAATATGTCAACCTAACTTATCACAACGACAACTTTGCATACAAAATGGGCGCGTATGGACTATAAATCGGCAGGTAGTACTTTATCTTTCGGGCGCATCTGTCCATATCCCACGGGGTGCAAATGTACTACTCTGGGGCGCAAATAGGCTGTAGCCAAGTAAACAAATGTATTAAATATATTAGTGACCGAATGATCATTTTTTGCTATGTCCGTTCATTTAGGGGTGGCGCCAGAAATTATTCTATCGAATTTATTAAATGAAAATAAAACATTTATTGTATTTATTGAATTCACATTAAAATAAAAATTATAAAAGGATGATTATTTTATAGTCAAAAAAGTTAATTCCTAGTAAAAATAAATATGTTATGTATGTGAAAGTCTGTATTTATTATTAAATACCATTGACTTGTTTTTAACAAATAAATATTTAATTTTTCAGTATATGTAATATATTGAATATATGGTTAAATATATGAATCATATATACATTACCTAACTAAAAAAAAAAAATCATTGAGTATGATATAACGGTCAATTAATTTACGTTAATCCATAGTGGTCGTGAAATCATTTATGTCTATATTGAAGTGACACTATCAATGCTCTTCGGTGCTGAAATATATAGCTTTTCATCTAGCGTGGAAGGCCGGAGGTTATTTTTATCAATTTTAATTTTGAGAATTATCTCTCTCTACTATTAATAACCATTTCATACAATGAAATGTACATTATAAAGTGACTTCAAAATTGGAAAAAAAATAGTTTTTTTCCAAGAATATATTATACATACAACATATATATATATATAAAATAATACTATACATCATTCTCCCCAGCAGTTGCTTTACTCTCTACATTCGACAAACAATCGAGAGCACACAGTGGTGGTCATGTTGGGGTCTCTTAAGTGTTCGTAAGATTTTTTATACATTTTTTTTTTTTTTACTCGAGTATTTTAATGTATACTAAACTTTTTTTTTTTTTTTGGCACCTAGATTTCTATGAAATTAAATTTGAACTCAAATACTGTCCTGTTTTACAATAATAAATCATTTTTATTACAATTTTTATATATTTAAGATAAAAAACACACACATACACATGATATTTGCTGATGGTAACACTCATAATAATGATCTTCGTTGACGAGTAAAACACGATTTTATACTCGTGCTACTGTATAGGTCGAGCGCCCCCGAAGGCATTTCATTTGATTAAAGTATGTACATTATCATTGTACACTCGTGGAAATCTGCCGTATTTGCACTCGCTTTTTTACCTTGCCGAACAAAAGTAGCGAGTTGGTAAACGTATAACGGGTAGAGTAACAGCAGGAAGTGTATTGTTGTGATCGAAAAAATTATAATGTAATGGCATCTTATTGAAAGCACGAAGCTTTTACAACAATCATTAAACAATTGTCTCGGTATATTATACATCGATTCGCATCAAGAAAATGTTGTGAAACATTTAATTTTCATTCCATACAGATCCGTGAAATAATATTATTTGTGTATTATTCAAACAATGTTTTTTTTTAGCATAGGAGTTATGCAGAAGAAAAATAATTTTTGAAAATATTAAATAGTGAATAATTTTTTATAAATATTTTATTATTTCATATATAATATAAAATATATTTACCTATATACCTATAGATAAGTTTTAGAAACTTCTTTATTCCGAGTATTATATTTTATTTTGAATTTAATGCTTAACATGTCTAATAATGTGCATTACGTATCAACGATTATACATAGAGACGATCGTTAGATAGGTCATTACAAAAACAGAATATGTTCCATCGAAATTCTTACCGAATACCGTGATTTCTACTTCGATAAGATAACAAACATTTCAAAAATAGCATATGAAAATCGTTTGCACACCTGTAGATCGTTCTGTAAATGGTCTTAACCATTTTAATTTCAATATCTATTTTATTTTACTACATTAAAAAAAAAAAAAAAAAAACAGAATCAAATTTTTTATTTTTATAATTCAATATACAATTTTTATAAACCATACCTTAGTTTTTATATAGTTTTTAAGGAATTGGTATAGAAAGGTAAATTACTCCAAAGCATCTGGTATAAGGTTGATTATTAAAAAATGTCTAGAACAAACACGAATAATAAAAAATGTATTATTTTGCTTTTACTAA
This sequence comes from Sipha maydis, assembly GCA_034509805.1. Taxonomy (NCBI): domain Eukaryota; kingdom Metazoa; phylum Arthropoda; class Insecta; order Hemiptera; family Aphididae; genus Sipha; species Sipha maydis. The sequence continues at coordinate 124,804 of JASXSY010001383.1, forward strand.
CCATACTTATAAATGCTTATAAATGTACTTTTCGTGTTAAATATCTATGCATAGTATTACTCCACGTATTAACATGACAAAACAACGATTTCGCTCTACTCAAATCGGACTCAGCACGTAGTTTGTTAAGCCTAATGTTATTTTATAACGTTAAATATAAATTTAAAATATTCATTCAACATATAATTCTTTAAAATATACATGTTTATATAATACAAATACTTTTTTTCACATAGTCACTTGATCGAAATATCTCAAAAAACGGACTGTAATAAATGTCAGTTGAGTGCAACCAGTTATTAAATATATGTATTTAGTACTGGGATGTATCAGAATAAATTATCTAGAATATTTAATATTTTTAATTTGTCTTATCTGAATAAATTTTTACATGTATAAATAATTATTCAAGATAAAAAATGCATCTGTCTAGATACATTTATGCAGATAAATTCGTTAATAAACAAAAAAAGAAAATACAAATTTTTTGGTTAGCAGTGAGCTGATAAATAATGAGAAAAGTGATTATAATTATTTAATAGTAAGAATGGCTGGTGAGCTCTGTCGGCCTGGCCATGTTCGCTAGGCATGAATGTATATGTAGTGAGTCCCAGGCCGAATTAGTGTCGAGGGGCCACAACTTATAAAGATTTATAAATTATCATAATAATCATTGTAATTCATATTTTAGATTCTGAACGGAGTGAAGAATGTATTGATTTTACAATGATGTGTGTTTTTTTTTTTTTTTTTTTTTTTTTTTTTTTTGTCTGTCGACACGATTTGGGGCAGTAAAAATGCTTCGATTGCCTTATGTAGCAACTTTTCTGAAAGGAAAGTGAATCTATTTGGTACTTTGGGGGGTCAAAAGTTAAAAATTTCCAATATTTTTTAAATGCGACGGGAAAAACCATAAAAAAATTTGGGAAAAACGGGAGTTTTTACGCAAAACCAGTTTTTGACATAATCAAATTTTATTTTGCTATAACTCAAAAACTAATCGATGTAAATACTTGAAATTTTCACCAAATGTTTAGATTAGCGTTCTCTATACACCATTAAATTTTCAAAGTATTTTGACTTTTATGAAGCTATTTATAGACAATTGAAATTTTCAATATTTTTAAGTATTTTTTTTTTAAATAACGATAAAATTTTTTTGGTTGCCTAGA